>OX453079.1:14945909-15380909 GCA_949699795.1 Spicauda simplicius
TAAAGGCGAGCGCCTTTCGGTATAAAAAGATTCTTGTTTAACTGTCGAATAGATCGGACCTCCTCAACCTCGAATAAATTGAAGAAGAATAACTACTGCGTTTTATTTGAAATCTTCAAGAATGGATAGTAATGAAGACGCTGGCCTTCCTGACGTTATGCTCTCTTCGTTATACAAATACGGTATACGCCTTTAGTTCCTAGGGGTTGTGTTCCGCTCCTATGCCGTTAATATAGTAAAACCGGAATTTCTAAGAATGTATTCGGTACAAATGAAAAGATACGCTGATTTTTCTAAAATTATGTGCGTATTAAAAATTAATTATCACTGCTTTTCAGTGAAGGAAAACACCGTGAGGAAACCTACATACCCGAGAGATTTTTAAAAAAAAGTTCTCGGAGGCGTGTGAAGTCCACCAATTCGCACTTCGCCAGCGCGGTGGATTATGGCCTATAACTCTCTCATTTTGAGAGAAGACTCGTGCCCCGACAGTGGGATAATAATGGGTTGGCGAAAAATTCGGCATTAGCCAAGTACGGATTGGTGGACTTCACCACACCTCCGAGTTTTTTTTTTTCTCTCAGGATGTGTAAGTTCTCACGATGTTTTCCTTCGCCGTAAAACAGTGATAATTAATTTCTAATACGCACATAATTTTATAAAAATCAGTAGTGCGTGCAGCGACAGGGCAACTTTAACCATTAGGCTTTCTGCTCTTCTTTTACTATATATCATTCAAATGTGTGTGCTAAATTTCATCTAAGTTCGATCAGCTGCGGGAAAGAGCAAAAACATTTATCCACCCTCACGAACTTCCGCCTTTTTTATTAATATTATAAGTCTTGGGCACAATGGTATTATCACAGTATTAATATCATACAGTAGTCTAACTCTGCCGTGTCCTTGAATTTTATACCTACAGATGCGCTGGACGAGAGATCGCGTTAGGGCTACTCGCCTAAAGTATTTTAATACATCTGTATACTTGACTTCCTTTCAGGTTAAGGTTAAAAACAACGCGTTCTTTTAATATTTAAAGGACTTAATAATAAATCGTACACAAATATTATTTATAAATCTCACACTGAATAATATTTTTCCAACCAAAATAAAAATTATTAACACTGGACGTGTTTATGCACAATTAAAGCAATTATAAACAGCCTAATATAGTTCACAACTGCTCTTCGCTACATTATTATTTAAATAAAAAGATCCACTGCTTAAAAACGTCACATCGCCCGCTCGCCTCTACGGTACATTCGCTCCCTGTTGGGTACCGAGTGCATACCGAAATCGTGGCGCGTAGGTACAACTTACGTTTCGTGCGTTTGTAAGAAGTTAGAATACTGTAGATACTAGTACTGTGGTATTATAATCGTACAAAAATTATTAGCAGTACTAGTAACTAGTTGAATCCCGCAACTTTGCCCGCGTTAACAAAAATCGATTGTCCCGTGGGAATAACATATTTTCCCACAGTAAAAAGTAGCCTATATGTTAATCCAGAGTATCAGGTAACTTCCTACCAAATTTTAATGAAAATCGCTCCAGCCGTTTACACGTGAAGAAGTTACAAACATACACACTCACAAACTTTCGCCTTTATAATATTGTTATGAAGTATGATTTGTATGATATCATTGTAAATATATGAGATTTATCACTAATTCGTTTGTAAAGGTATGTTTTTGCTTAATAACTGCATCACAATTGCTATCGGCTTTTTTTGCTTTTTCTTTTGTGATAAAGATCTTATCTAAATTTACTTCTAAAACCCGGTTTAAATCTAAAATCAGCACTTTAAAACGTACAAGAAAAGTTCAGAAGCTTCCTCGTTTTTGGAGATAACTTAGATTTCGAAGTTGGCAAAACTTCAGAAGTTAGTACGGATTTCAAACCAAGAAAGATCTCTTGAAGCAAGACCAAATGCTATACGACACTAAATTTATATTTCTATCCATATAGCCTACAAAATTTCTCTTAGGTTGCCTTGGTTACAATTCTTTGGAAGTAAGGTCTTTTTTTTTTGTTTTCGAGGGGGAAACCTTCCAAAGGTACCCGACGCCGTGGGAGCGACGCAGCGTTATGTGGGATTTTTACCGCACTAAAACCCCCCCGGTGGCCGTCCTCGGCGCTGAAAAGGAGGACTCCGGGATCACGAAACGACTTCAACCAGAATCCTCCGAGCGCGCTGTCCCATCGGGCTCCTCCCAGATGGGCGGCTGGGCCCACCGCTCCGTCTAGTCTGTACGACGGTATGCGACCACACATACCGCCGTCCTTCCCGGGATTGCCTGACCGAACGGTTCGAGCTCCCACTCTAGCCGTCTGCAACCCCGGAAGCCCCTTTTAGTCGCCTCTTACGACAGGCAGGGGATACCGTAGCCCTATTCTGACCCCGAGGCTACAGGGACGTGGAAGTAAGGTCTAGAGACCAAATGTTAATAATGTGCAAAATTATGAGGCGAATGATCGACGCTCCTGACATACATATTGAATTGTGTAGAATATTCGTTCCTAACAACAAGTCGAAGCAGAAGGCACAATTTCTTCGCTGTTCCAAATTGCCGTGCGGTTGCATACATTCAATCTCCTATACCTAAACCTCTTAAAACATTTAACAGTCTCCTTCACAGTGCGCCTCACTTTGATGTTTCTACAGATTAATGGAAGACGATTTTATCAATACTAGTCACCCGTAGCATCGGCCGAAATTCGACCGTAATTTAAATTAAAAATCAAATGTCATCTGACATTCTTGACGTTGTGTCTTTTCATTTTCATTTACTAAGTACATATGTGTTTGTGACAAATGCAAGGCAGTGTGTGTAATGTGTTTTTAGTTGATTTTATGTATGAAAAATGCATTATTTGAAAAAAATATTAACATTCTGCACTCCTTCTCTACGTCCGTACTACTTCCTCTATAACCGTGCAAAATTTCATACTAATCCGTGCGCGGCATATTACTTAAAAATCCGTCACAAATTTTTGCTTCACGTATTAATATAATAATGTCTGCAGTATTGTGAAATGAATGTATGCCTGAGTAATATAATGTAATATAATTAATTTAAATTAATTTAATGACATTATATTATAATAATTAGTGTAATTAGTTATCCGTCGACAGTGCTAATTATAAATAAAGAAATAATAAATTTATACGTACATACATACATGAATTAACCATATACAAACACAATCCAACATAAGCTTTCATTGTATTCAAAGATTTTCGAATGTACGAATGTACATTACGAAGTTGTACGAAACGCTTGGAAAAATATTTT
This sequence comes from Spicauda simplicius, assembly GCA_949699795.1. Classification (NCBI taxonomy): domain Eukaryota; kingdom Metazoa; phylum Arthropoda; class Insecta; order Lepidoptera; family Hesperiidae; genus Spicauda; species Spicauda simplicius. Next base: position 14,949,206 of record OX453079.1, read on the forward strand.
GCTAAGAGTAATGAACAAAATTTGATAATTTTCTGAATTATAGAGACTCGTCAACAGATGAAGTACAATCACAAGTACTCTGAAACACGCTATTAAAGTTTTTTAAACTTATTCAAATACAGCTTGTCAAATTATTCAAATACAGTCGCTCCCCAGATAGAACGAGGGATTTTAGGGCGGTATATATCTCACATAACCCAGTGTCTAACTTTCCCAAGGTAATGTGGTTTTTGAACATTTGAACTAAACGGCATTATCATTAAGCCTGAACGATCTCCTGCCACCAAAGAATATTTAACCAAAATGTTCAGCATGCTACGAAGAGAGCTATGCTTTTTCAAGGTGGAAGAACCAGTGTAGTTCGACCGGGGAAGTACCACCGCCACACCTATTTCCAACATGAAGTGTTTCTTGCCGTGAGGGTGTGGTTGCCGGCACACTTTCACATCATAGTCCTCGGAAGTAGCAACACATCTGTGATTGACTTCAGATGGAACCCATTTTCTGTATGAAGTTGATTACAGATGTCCATGGGCGGCAGTGGCCACATACCATCTGGTGGACTGCATGCTCGTTTGCTACTTCAGTCAGATAAAAAAAAGAAAAATGCTGAGTTTGTGATTGATTGTGTGATTCGCAACGATGAATATACTTGCTTATACTCGCGGCTCCGCTCGTTTTGATCACATTTACCAAGGTAATGTGTATACCATGTGTTAATCCCGGTTACAAACTATCTGTGTGTCAAATTAAAGCGAAATGCGATCTTTAGTTTTTGCTTTAAAAGTAACAAACTAACAAACGCTCATCATCATCACATTTGTATTGTATATATATATACAAATATATATATATATATATATATATATATATATATATATATATATATATATATATATATATATTTGTATATATATATATATATACATATATATATATCACAAATTTTCGTATTATCCATCGGATCCATCTAAAGAATGTGGTGCGCGAGAAAAAAATCTGGAAACTTCTGACCTTAACACATACCATTACCGCAGTAGACGTGACCGAAACGGGCGAAGTCGCGGGTGTAACCTAGTGTAGTAAGACAATAGTTACGGCGATGCGTCATTTACTGGGATTACAGCTCACAAGTTTTAATTTACACTGACGCCAGACTTACGAACTTTGGGTGTAGGGTGACCATCTATTCTTTTTTTAAAAGTTTGCTATGTTTGTGGGTAAGTATGTAAGTATGTTTGTAAGTAAGTATATGTGATTAGGTCAAATCTTATAACCTAAATTTAACCCACTTCTGTGTCCGATTGAGCTGAAATTTTAAATATATGTATAGTTCTGATGACAATGCAATTATATATATTATATATCAATAGTAATATTAATTCAAAATGGCCCGACGCAACAAAATGGCGGACTACATATTTTTGTACAATCCACCCAATATGGGTATCAAATAAAAGGACTTAATGTCTAAAATATATATGTGTTTGAAATCAGTGTAATCATGATACCTCTCCTGTCAAATAACCTTAAGTTAAGGTTATAAATAAATAAATAAATATTTAATCTAAACGCATAGACACTCTACTCCCAAGGCAAACCGTTGATTCATAGTCCGGCGGGGAATATCAATTAACTCTAATTAACACCCTTCCAGCTTAATAATCTGCAAGTTTCTTAATTAATAGAACTTACTTACGAAATCTAATCGCAATGTTGGTAGGATACTGTAAGTAAATGAAGCTTGCTACACTGATAGTCCTCACACGTTTTTTAAGCTATATAGCTTTTAGCGTGGGCTTTGAGCGCGGCGACCGAATCCAGAAATTCCGTAACGAAAAAACCTAACACCCTCCACTCCGCCTACTATGTAGCACGGCCGAATGTTCGTTTAATGTTTATGTATATGGCACGACAGAATGAGGCTCGCACGGATCGAGACGAGCTGCTCAGATATCAGACAAATATGAAAATAGCTGTTTGTGAGAAAGTATGTAGTATCAAAGAAAAACAACCGGAACAACTGGCGGAAAATAACAATAAGCTATGAGGGACTTTTATGGACAAGACCTTCAGCAATAGAGAAACAACATAGAAGAAGATAAATTGTCATAAAGTCTCCGTGGATAATATTTTATATGAATTTTTGGGGCGTTGTTTGTGTTGTTTCTCTTTCACGCAAAACTACCAGCGAATTTACCTAAAATTTGGCACACACATCGTTAATGAAATAAATTAACACATTCATTATCGTACAGGACGTGGCCGAAGCGGGCACACCCACAGGTATTACCTAGTATCGAAAAAATGTAACCTTGTTTACAAATTTCACGTAATTTCATTGACCACCTTTCATATATTTGAGAACGTAAACATATTTTATGAAAAATGGATTTTTATAAACAAAATATGTCAGGCATACTAATCCTTATATGTACACAAACACATACATCCACACACGCGCACACACATACGAACACATGCACTCACAGGCACACACAGAGAGAGAACTGAATAGTTAATAAATAGTAGTACCTATGGTACTACTGTTTATTAACTATTCAATGTTTAATATTAGTGTTATTTTTTGTTTACTTTGCATAAATGCGATAAGTAACCCTACATTTAAGACTGTAAATGTAAGTCTTTCTGGGAGCGTTTCTAGGAGTCAGGACTCTTCGTTTCAAATGTACTCTCATTTATAGTCAATCAACATTTATTATTATTATACGCTAGATACTATCGTATCAAATTGAGTCAAGAATTAGTTGGTCAGTGACATGTTTCAATATTATCATAATTTCGAAAATACCACTAGAAACAACGTCTCAAATTCAGTCTTATTTCACAACACACTTTACACTGCACTTAGATGCACTTGTTGAATATAAGATAGACACTTCAGTACTAACTTTGAACTGGAAATATCTCACACGAAAACACTTTTGTTTTACTTTCCTTTATACAATAAAATAAATATGAGTACTGGCTCTTAAGGGATTGTAACGTTAAGAAGGATTTATCGATATGTTATATGTCGATAAAAATGATCATGATTGAACACGATAAATATATATAAGGTAAATTATTTTATTTAATAACAAAATACACGTATATTTAATATGTTTCTACTAAGTAATTGAATAAATAAAAAATAAAAAGAAAACACCCAGGCCTGAAACACTCCATGGGTCAAAAAGTTTGTATTAAAAAAGGTAAAAAGTGGCCAAATAAACAAGCAAGGACATAAAAAAGACTAGAAATAATCTTATCTTCTATTTATCTATGTATTATACTTATACTTATATTATAAAAGTTTGTGAGGATGTATATGAATAACCGTTTATGACAAAATATATTATTCATTATAATTTCACGATAAAATTTATTTATACAGATACAACAAAAAAAGTAAATAAAATTAGATACCATAAACTAGACGAAATAAAAACTAGATAAATAACAGAAAGGAACTTATTATTATAAATAAAACAAGCAAAAACTAAATTAAAAACTAAACTTAATATTTCACGATTATAATAGTCTTCAATCGCTTATCTTCTGTGTTAGTCTTATCATTAAATATGTATTCCAATAAATTAATCAAGACTACCCGTTGCATATAATAAATTTGACTGAATCAATTACACGATAATATTAGTTTAAAACAATTATTTCTTGTTATCATCTTAAAATCGACAACACGGCAGCCCATCTATATACACATGTCGCCCATATGACACGCGTGAACACAAAATAAAAGAACATCCTGAGAAAGTAGTCGGTCGTAAATAAATAGTTTCGAAATTAATTATTACGTATTGTACAAATTCATTTAAAATTATTATCATTTTGTGCTTTTGTTTTAGACAATTGTTATTAGGATTTTCTAAAGAACAAAGCAGAGTGATTAATAGTGGCAATAGGATCCTTTGTGGTATTATATTAATGAGAAAGACGTCTTCTTTCAGAATTAGAAGCTTAGGTCAATCGAGTGTGCTAGTCAAATAAAGATCAACGTTATTTAACATTTTGAAGGTTGAGAGCCGTTTGTTTTTCGGTGACAACTTTTTTTTATATTGAAGTAGCAAACGATCATGCTGTCCACCTGATGGTAAGTGGTCAATGCCACCCATGGACATCTGTAATCAACCTCATACAGAACATGGGTTCTATCTGAAGTCAATCACAGATGCGTTGTTACTCTCGAGGACTATGATGGTCGCCTCATATAAAAGTGTGCCGGCAACCACACCCTTCCATCTCGCGCAAGAACTGCTTTACGCTAGAAACACTGGAAATAGGTGTGGCGGTGGTACTGCCCCGGTCGAACTACACTGGTTCTACCACCTTCAATAACTTCCGAGACACATTTACATTGCCTTATTTTTGTGTAGTAAGAGCAGTATTAAGCGCTGTTGTGTTTTTAATGTGTGCTGTGAAGTGGGCAAAACAATGGCGTAACATGGGATAACATCATTGGCTGACATCTTTGTTTGCTACATTTATATGATAAAAACAGTCAAGTATGAGTCGAAATCGCGCTGGAAAGGTTCTGTACTATATGATAATAAAACTGCAAAAAACACATTTATATTGGAAGTTATAGGTACGTTATACGGGAGTTTATTTTTTTGACAACTTGGCAACTCGCTGAACTTAACAGCCTGGTGGCAGACAGACATACAGCGAAGTTAGCAATAGGCATCCGTTTGTAGCCTTTAGGTACAGAGTCCTAAAAACACAGAGTTCTCAAAAATGGGTGACGTCTACCGATTTAAACCCCCGCACATTTTGATTCCGTTCTTCTTTTTTTTGTTCGAGTCGGAAACCTTCAAAAGATACCCGACGCCGGGATAGCGACGCAGGGTTATGTGAGATTTTTACCGCATTAACACCCCCCCCCCCCCCCGGCTGTCCTCAGCGCTATAAAGGGGACTCCGGGACCTCCACAGGACCGCTGCCGGAATCCTCTGAGCGCGTTGCCCCACTTGAGACCGTACCTAGGAGTGGAACATTAATGGGTTGACCTGAGCAAACGTATGATTCAAGTGTGTATATTTTTAGGCAGAACGTATATGGTGAACCCCTCTGAAAACCCATAACGTCATAAATGTAGCACCATAAAAAGTTTCCTTATCAAGACATGAAAGAACATAATCATTCCCGATCCACATGACGTAGGGATCAGACATTCTAATTAGCTATTTTTGTGGCTTCATTCGTGAATGTTTCTTGTACCTACCGATATCAAAGACTAAACAAGGAACAGACAAAAATAAATATTTGAACGAAGTTCCTTATCGCGCGTTGTGAAAGAGGGCTAGACGGAAAAAATTCTTACGAAAAGTTGTCACGACACTTTTTGGTATAGTAAGCTACTGTAAGCTGTGCGGCCTGCGCATGTTTCTCTGTCTGTCTCTTTCTCTCTCTCTTATAGAAAGCAAGCTAGATATTTTCATTTCTATTTCGCATTGAACAGTGTGGTGTCGCGACGATTATTTTTGTTGAGTGTATACAAGTTTTTTTGTAAATAATAAATAATAAAAAATAATAGTAATAATGAATCCTGACAGTGTTTTTGGACAAGTTCCGGATATTGCTGATGGAGTTAAGTAAGTAGAGATTATATACAGACAATAATAAATTTTGTATTTTTAGCAAGTACGCATTATAACCTCTCGTTATTATTGTGCTAACCAAGTCATACGAATTATAATCTCTTCATTATTGTGTGTTTAGCAAGTGTACGCGTCATGATTTTAATAAATTCAAAAACAAATCATATTTTAAAATTACATAGTATATATATATATATATATATATATATATATATATATATATATATATATATATATATATATATATATATATATACTATGTAATATATATATATACTATGTTATAAATGTTTCGATGTGTATATGTATATGTACAATTTTTTAAATTAACTTCGTTCCATCCGGGTGTCCCTTGACACCTCTCAAGTTTTTTTTTTGTTATTCCCCAGTGTATGACATTGACAAAAAGAAAGACATACCAAGGTATATAAGTAAAAGTCAACATCAGAAAATCCTTCGTACGAGTTCATTACATTTTCTGAAAATGTTACAGTTTAAGTTCGCTTTGCAATATGTAGCAGGATTTCTTATTATTTTCTTACGACTAGCAAACCAGCTAACATTAACGAAGCCTGCTTAAGCTGTACCTACTAATGCCAAAAACCGACTCAGATCTTATCATCTGGAACTCACACCCATTTCCTAGTTCAGTTTTAATTTATTGTTTCCTCAAACCGACCCTCGTTTAAAGCATCTGTGATTGACTTCAGATGGAACTTCTGTCCTACATGAAGTTGCTTACGTCTACGAGTGACAGCGACAACGTAGCATCTAGTCAACTGCATGCATGTAGCTGCCGGCACTATTTTATATAAGGCGACCATCATGGTCATCGGGAGTATCTGTGATTGACTTCAGATAGAACCCATATTCTATATGGAGTTGCTTACAGATTTTTTTTTTTCGAGGGGGAAACCTTCAAAAGGTACCCAACGCCGTGGGAGCGACGCAGGGTTATGTGGGATTTTTACCGCACTAAAACCCCCCCGGTGGCCGTCCTCGGCGCTGAAAAGGAGGACTCCGGGATCTCGAAACGACTTCAACCGGAATCCTCCGAGCGCGCTGCCCCATCGGGCTCCTCCCAGATGGGCGGCTGGGCCCACCGCTCCGTCTAGTCTTTACGACGGTATGCGACCACACATACCGCCGTCCTTCCCGGGATTGCCTGACCGAACGGTTCGAGCTCCCACTCTAGCCGTCTGCAACCCCGGAAGCCCCTTTTAGTCGCCTCTTACGACAGGCAGGGGATACCGTAGCCCTATTCTGACCCCCAGGCTACAGGGACGTGCTTACAGATTACAGTCCATGAGCGACCATTTAGCATCAGGTGTACAGAATGTGCATCAACCCATTATTGGCCCACTGCTGGGCACGGGTCTTCTCCCAGAATGAGAGAGTTTAGGCCATAGTCCACCGCACTGGCCAAGTGCGAATTTGTGGACTTCACACACCTCCGAGAACTTTTTTTTTTTTAAGAACTCTCGGGTGTGTAGGTTTCCTCACGATGTTTTCCTTCACCGAAAAGCAGTGATAATAAATTTCTAATACGCACATAAATCATTGGTGCGTGCCTGGGTTTGAACCTCGGACCTCCCGATCGAGAGGGCAAGTTTCAACCATTAGGCTATCACTGCTCTTGTACAGAATAGTCGTTCGCTACTTAAAAGATAAAAAAAATGTTAAACTTGTCTACATACCGAACCTTTTATTTCTTAACTAGTCTATGAACCTAGCATATTCACTCACATGTGTGCGAGAGAGAGCGTCTGTTCTAATATTCTACATCGGATATTACACTGGGCCTCAAAAGGCGGCGGCCGACGGAAATGGGCATAATAACGAATAATCCACTTCGATATAATTTCCGACGTGTTTTGTAAGCGTCCCTCGCGCCGGTTATGTGTGTGATTTATCTCGAATCTTACGTAACTCTGGTAAGGAAAGTGACTTTTGGTATGATCTTGCTATGTACGGGATTTAGAAATCTGGAGGGAAATAAAAGAGTGGATAACCCCCCCCCCCCCCCAATATTTCTTTTTTCAGTCGAGTTTTTTTTAATACAATGCTTTCATACCGCCCGAAACTGTAAAATTCGCCGCATTTATGTTTTATAGTCGGCGACACAAAAAAATTCGCGTTAAGCCTACATAATCTTTCACACCTGTGTATCTGAAGGCCGACTTCTGCGTAGCTTCTCAAATCTAGTTCTACGTAGGAATTTTATTCCTTTTGCTTTTAGGGTATTCTAAATTAAAGAATAAGCTTCACAGTCGCAGAGCATTACGTTCCTAGTAAATAAAACGTACCATGTCAACTTCTACATTATTCAAACCAATAAAGATGACGGGGTTTTGATATTTCCAATAGACAGGAGCAAGTAATGTTTCAGTTAAAAAAAAACTTAAAACGCTTTCTACACTCATAGCCCCACAGTAGGATTTTCTCCTGTGTCGTGGGTGTCATGGACACACAAAGACGAATACACTAACACCCAGACCCAGAACAGAAATTTAAATTCATCATTCAGACACCTGTCTGGCCGGAAATTGAAACCAGAACCTACATATAGTGACCGCTCCGCCAGGCGGGTTGTCAAACTGACGGAAATGCATATTCGTTTGTTACTTCAATCATTCAATCATAAATATATATTTTATCTGACTGAAGTAGCAAACGAGCATGTATGATCAGGTGATATGCATGATCAGGTGGACCTTGATGTTAAGTGGTCACTGCCGCCTATAGATCTGTAATCAACTACATACAGAACATGGGTTCCATCTGAAGTCAATCACAGATGCGTTGCTACTCCCGAGGAATATGATGGTCGCCGCATGTGAGTGTGCCGTTTACCTTAACCGAGGCATTCCCACTTAACATATGTGAAATGAAATGTCTTTATTATTTGTATAAGCCTACGGTGGCACTTACAAATTGTCAGTTAAACATTTTTTTCTTACACTATCACCGGATCGGAACACGACCTCAACTGAGAAGATCCTTCAAGGAACTCAGCGGGTTTGTCTTTTTTGTTATGCTGTATTATTTATTATCATTATTATTCTATTTTTTTTACACTACCACCGGATCGGAATACGACCTCAACTGAGAAGATCCGGCAAGAAACGCAGCGGGTTTGTCTTCAAATTCAAATCTTTTAATTATGAGTGTAACAGAATAGGTTCGCGAAATTCCACCAGTTAAGGCATGCAATTTACAGGTACAGGTACTTTACAAATTCATTACTGTATTGATTTAAAAGATTAGTCACAATTATTTTAATAAAATCATTCATTGATTTACTTTCAGTATAAAATGTCAATATCTTAATATAACAAAATCAGTACATAGTCACAATTCAATTCTGTTATTAGTCTTTTTTGTTATGTTGAATTATTATTATTTTTTTTTCAAAAAAATGTTGTGTAAAACTTTAACTGTTAAAAGAAACGCAATAAGCTCCTACTAAGTACTTACCTCGTCTTCCGAAGCGTGTTTCGAAGTAGCTCATAATGAAGCCCAGCAAGGACTCCTCCTTCTTAGGCCCGATGTCGCAGTAATCCTTGTTCACTTGAACTGGCTCCATGTAGTCTTCTACTGTCACATCCTTCTGGAAATTTTAAGACAATTAGCTGTGTCGAATTATCGACAATAACCGTTTAATATAATTTACGTCTTCATTATATAGTCAACCCATTATTGTTCTACTGCTGGGCACGGGTCTTCTCTCGGAATGAGAGAGTTTTAGGTCATAGTCCACCGCGCTGCCCAAGTGTGAATTGGTGGACTTCACACACCTCCGAGAATTTTTTTTAAGGAACCCTCGGGTGTGTAGGTTTACTTCACGATGTTTTCCTTCACCGAAAAGCAGTGATAATTAATTTTTAATACGCACAAACGCACGTATCAAAAATACGCTCAACGAGGTGTCTCACGAGGTGGCTCACGATATGTCCGAGGTTCAACCCCACCACGCACGCGTGCGTGCTGGGGTTGACCCTCGGACCTCCCAATTGAGAGGGCAAGTTTCAACCATTAGGCTATCACTGCTCACGTCATCATTAATCCTTTAAAATACTCGTAAATATAAAAAGCCCAAGTTTTAAGTCAAAACTAAACGTGAATGGGCTTCGAACGGGTTTAAATGTTACACCTTATATGAGGCGACCATCTTGGTCCTCGGGAATAGCAACGCATCTGTGATTGACTTCAGATAGCACCCATGTTCTATTTCAAGTGGCTTACAGATGTCCATGGACGGCAGTGACCACTTACCATCAGGTGGACAGCATGCTAGTTTGCTACTTCAATGAAATAAAAAAAAATGAAACTAAAGTCTTAGTGTGAGTGGATACTTAGCATTAGTCCTTGATGTAAGTTTAGTTAAGCAGTTTTTTGAAAATCACACATTCAAATAAATACCGCTTTTACACTCATAGCGCCTCACTATGATTTTCATGGCCTGGCTGACATGTACATGCACGTAGTCATCATTCAAAATGTGTTTGACCGGGGATCGAACCCGGAACCCAATCCGCATCAGGTTGGTGTTGTGACCGCTTGTAAGCCAGGTTATCTTCGTCGTCATCAAAGATTATATATGAATATTATATGTGAAATATAGTTTCACATATGTTATCATTTGTACAAATTACATTCTCACCTCATGTTTTTCTTTATGTCCTGAATCAATTTCGTCTTTCGGCACATGTATTGAATCGTACATATCAACAATGCTGTCATTATTTTCATATATTGGACCTTCTTTCTCAGCTTCCGTTTTCACTTTTTCAACAACCTCCTCATTTTTCTTAAAGAATGGGAGTTTGAACGATTGAAAAGATTGGAAAAGTTCTTGAATTTTCACCTTGCATGGTTTCACTTGGGACGTGTTAGTGGGTGCTGGAACTGATTGGTTGTTTTCCTTATCCACATCATAATAGCACAGGTCTTCATAAAAATGATCATCGGATATTTGATCTTGCAATTCTTCTGTGGCACCTAAGGACTTATACTTTGGTCTAGATTCAGATTTCTTATAAGATTTCTGAACGTAAAATTTTGTTGTCGGCTTAACAGAATAGTATCCTCTGTCTGCACTTTCTGTTTTGGAGAACTTTGATCGTAAATCGAAAATAGGATAGTCATAAGAGCTTAATCTGAAGAACTTCTTCGGTTTTTTCCCCGTACCTGCGTCCATAGGTAAGTAGGAAGTTACAGCCCTTTCCGGTTTTGGTTGGTTTCTATACAAAAAACTTTTCGGGACTACAATCTTTTTCAAAATATCTTCAACCCTATTAAAGTTTGATGTGTCTTGACTGATTTTCCTTACGCTAACAGTTTGATACGCGCTATCGACACATATATTCGTTTCCTTTATAGTAATAACGTTATCTTTCTTCAAATATTTTTCGGGATCACTTTTCAAATCTTGTGTGAACGATATAAATTTCTTCGCATTCGCCCTCGGGCGCCATAGCTTCACGATTCCCTCTGTGACTTCCTGAAAATTACGACGCCGATAACTGTCTAACTTCTCAAGTTCCCAACTTTTCAAATTGAGACAGTTGGGAGGATTTACGGTGTTGATCTGATTGAGAGCTATTGATAATGGGGGAGATTGGATTTATTTATCTGCTTGTTAGTACTTTACTACTGTTCCAAATTTATGCTATCGTACATCAGATTTTATGGCCACTTATAAACTATAAATATCGAAAGTTTGGTTTATACATTGATACGAGTAAGTCAGATTATAACAATATTTAGTAATAACAAGTTATTATAAAATTACTAATTACCAAACCCTAAATATATCTACATATTTTGTTTAAGATTATTGAGTATCTTATTTATTGATTCGCTATTCCGGTCCTCATTTTAATTATTGAATTACTTAATAAGAACAATACGTTGTATTAATTTGTTCAATTTGATGTGTATGAATCCGGCAGCTGTCAAACCTTATTTATATTTATTTGACAGTAAAAGATTTCTTTTGAGTAAATAACCAAGAAGAAGGGGGACTCCCCTTTATCGACTCACCAGTAGAACTACGCCAAATAAAACATAAGTTCTACATGAATTTAATCAAAAGTGCACGACCTATTGAAACCAAATCTTAGAAATTTAAAACAAAATTAATATGAATGACGCAATAAGCAGAACATAAAGAACTATGTCCTAAAACATTGCAATAATTTCTTTATACTAAGATACATTTTTCTGCTAATTATTTTTATGCCTATAACAAATGATCACCATCGCCCAGGGCGCACTGCAGAGCATTAGGCATTAGGCATTAAGTTCGCCCTTGTATACCTTAGCTTAAGGTGTTTGTAAAGATTAAATAAATACATCATCAAATAAATATTCTGAACAACTCCCAATAATATACGATAAACTTTCCACGATCCAATTACAATTAGAGCCAAATTCAAAGCAATAAATCAATTTCTTTAAAAGTTTAACAACTTCGAAATCGCGCGCGTGCATTTATGCTTCAAATACTCCACATATTGTGAAGTTGGTAAAAGTTACTTTATAAAGGAATTTCTATGATTTTTAAAGAATAAATTTATAGAAGTGTTACAAGTGTTACAATGATGTATTAAATAATAAAACCTCTGTGCAATGTAGAAATTGTATTTTAATACGATGACTATTAAAAAAAAATTAAAGACTACGTATTACACATTATCTATATACGTGAAGCAAAAACTTATAATTCATTTTTTAAGTTTGTAAGATTCCATTAGATGGACTTTATGCTCGTTTACTACAATCGGGTAAAAAAGATGGACAATGTGAGCAATAAATTTTCGGTCCATATTTCGAATTGTAATTTATCCGTGTTTATTTAGCGAAATATCAAATTATGCAGATTGATATTTCAAATTCAAATCAGCAATTACTAATACAGAGTATTATTGAAATCTAGAATAGCATAACAATTAAATACATGCGCTTCCATCAATTGAATATGCAAATAGTTGTTTGAACTTTGATTATTACAATAGAAACTACTGTTAGGTAATGGGGTTCATAACAGTAGGTATATTTGAATGAACAGTGTAGTAAGACTTCATTATTTATATCTGATTGAAGTAGCAAACGAGCATGCAGTCCACCTGTACATCCATGGACATCTGTAATCAACTTCATACAGAATATAGGTTCTATTTGAAGTCAATCACAGATGCGTTGCTACTCCCGGGGACTATGATGGTCGCCTCATATAAAAGTGTGCAACCACACCCTTCCACCGAAACGCAAGAAATGCTTCAAAATGGATTTAAACAGAACACTTTAAGGGCAAATCGTAAACAGTCTGGAGTTCAGACGATTTAAGGGTATATAAGCCTTTTTAGCGACCAAAAAGGTATTATTAGAGTTTAAATAATATTTTGTTGTTTCATGTTTTTTTATCTAAGTGTGTAGCTAGTATGAAATTTGGTGTATCAAGGCTACTAACTTAGTGTATTCAAAGTACACGTGTACAAAGTACACACACGCGACATGTATTGAAAGACGGAATTTTTTTATAAATTACACTGGACAATTGGGAATGCTTCATACCATCTTGGGCTAGAGATGTAACAAATTGGAAATATAATAATTTGAAATCTTCTATATAAATTTTCAAGAATGATTCTTGAAAATTTCTCGAATTTTGGCAATCTGTGAGCAAAATAATTTCAAGTTAAAATAAAAAAGTGAGGTTTTAAACGTAAAATCGATATGTATTTCATGTAGGGGTTTTATACTTCTAATTAAAATTAATTTGATTGAGAAATTCTGTTATAATAATGCTTTTTTATCTATTGCCATTTAATTTATTGCTCCGATTCATACTTTTAAATAAAAAATAATAAGTCCGTACCGATTAAAATATCGATCGAAATATCGATTTATTTAGAACGTAAATTCACAAATACTTATTATTGAATTTCTCTTATTGTAGATTGCGGATTAACTTAATATTTTACATTTTAAAACAAAAAAAAATATGGCCATAATTTAAACCCTAATTGTACTTATTTCATCTCTAGTGCAAAGGTCCCAGTCTCCTTTAAGAGCTTTTTTCGTCAAGATATTTTAAGGTAGCAGCTCAAACAAATAACCCGCGACATTACTATTATCCTAAAATTTGGTTCGTAACTTTTAAAAGCTTGCCCTTCACTGCTATTGGCACATAATTATTATACTCGTATTATACGGTCCATTTTACCAATGTTTGTTTTATAGAAGAGTGTCATAAAAAATAGGTTATGTTCAATTATAAATGACAATAATTGATTTTAGGCTGAACTTAGTGACCATAGATAGTAGTGTAATGATAATTGTAAACTATATTACATAATTATTAACTTGTTTTCTATGTCAATAAAAATACTAGTACTTTATTCAATATTGAAAAAGACCAGTTACTGTTTCGAACGAAACACTGTAAAAGCGCCTGAAAAAAGAATTAGCAATCTTGTATTTTAATAATATTGCAATATTGTCAGCGCAGTGTTAGAATTGAATTAAAACATTTCCAAAAATCTTAATTTGGCACTAACAATTCAGTATTTATTTTCAAATACTACTCTTTCTAGTAAGTTATACATCAGAATGTGAGATGTACTGGTGATTTAACAAATATTGTTCTGAATTATTGCTCCTCACTTAATTAACCGGGCTAAACCTGGCCCAAAAATAAAAACCCGAGACGGATACCTTTTAAAAATCCCTTAATATTGTTTGTTACATCTATTTATATTATCAAAAATAATTAAAAAAGTATAATAATCAAGATAAATTAGATATATTCTTTAATATGTAGGTAGTAGTAGGTAGTAATCATCTTATTGCAAAATATATTCATCTAGTTTATTCACCTGGCTCTGCCCTCTTTAATCACGCAAACCATGGTAATAAGTATACAATGTGCTAATCCAGGTCATAAACTATCTGTGTGTCAAATTTCAGGATAATGCGACCTTTTGTTTTTGTATTTTATTATTTTTTTATTTTATTTTATATTATTTTATAAGAAAAACATACAGTATTTAGATAACACAAAAATCACTTAATAAATAACATACAACATACCATTTATCTGTTTTCGCATAAAAATAATCTATGCTTATTTGTTTACTTAGGTATGAGAGAGAATCAAACACAAATACACCCTAAAAATCTTTTGTTTCTATCATGCACGTGTTGGATTGTTACGTATATTTCGAGTATACACTCACCATTAACTTCCGTCCGTCAATTTTCTTCTCTTTAACGAACTCCACAAACTCGGTCATATCCCAACTTTCCAACACCTTTATAACTTCTTCTGTGTCCAGATCCTCCACTCTTGACCCCATTTCTTCCACTATCACAAGTTTCACAAGCAACTTTACACAACTTTTTCACTAACTCCAATCTTGTTATGTTCAGAATCTTGACGCTACTTAAAAGTAGCTACTCAAACATGAAGTGTGAAAACGTCATGCTAAGTACACAATGCTGTTACGTTTTTGACGTGACTTGAACTTAAAACAACACTATTGAATGAAAAATAGAATTAGTTTGTATTTTAGAAGTAGGAAACGAGTATTCAGTAGTATTTTTTTTAGTATTTTTTTATTCGACTGAAGTAGCAAACGAGCATGCAGTCCACCTGATGGTAAGTGGTCACTGCCGCCCATGAACATATGTAAACAACTTCATACAGAATATGGGTTCCATCTGAAGTCAAACACAGATGCGTTGCCACTCCCGAGGACTATGATGGTCGCCTCATGTTAAAGTGTGCCGGCAACCACATCCTTCTATCGAAACGCAACAAGTGCTTCACGCTAGAAATAGGTGTGATAGTATTGATAGTTAGCGCCTGCCCATAGACATCAGTAATCAACCTCATATAGGATTACCATCATACAGATGCGTTGCTACCCTGAGGACGCAAGAATGCTTTATATGAGTGTATTTACTACACACATTCCTTTAAGATCCACTTCATTTTGTGGTTACTGGCTCACTATCATATAAAGCCTACCTTACTCCCCGCAAGTTCACATTTGTGATTTCACATAGAATCCTTGATTCGTATAAAATTGCTTATGTCCAAGGGCAGTAATCGCAATAAGGTACACTGTATGCTATTTTGCTACTTCGCAAAAAACTAAATCAATATATTTTCTAACTAAGATACACTTGATTTCACCTCACACATGAATCCAAAACACAATGTCATTAACTAAATACTCTAGAATTTTTGACAATACACAAAACACACAACTACATGACAAAATCGACAACACATCGCATATTCATTTTTAGAAACGAAATTCCTTTACACTATAGACGCTGTAGTTGTCGTTCATTCTCCAAAGCACAGAGAGCCAAGTCGTCTAATTAGCTTGATTAGATTGCCCCAGAGGCGTGGAGGTTCAGCCTATCAGACTCGAAGACACATCATGGCTTTGCTTAATAATGATGCGACTTATTTCTCTGCGAAATTTTGATATTTTTTAGTGTACTCCTTTGATCCTCCTCGATTTGCATATATAAGGGCCCGGTATGAGAAAAATGTGAGGAGTAAAATCTACTGATGAATGACCTCGTTACGTTTTTTCTATTAAGTATAACGCCATCTAGTTAAAACTTTAGAATTATTTTATCAGTACGCGTAGATAGTATGCATAGGTTTCGTGATTACGTTTTACCGAAATCTCAATGGTATTTAAAATAGTAAATCGTTAAGATAAGTAATGTAAATACTCTGTAAATACGCTGCTAACAGCAACAGCTGACACAAACACAATTTTTAGGAGCAGTGATGGCGTAATAGTTGAAGCGCCTTTTAGGGATACAAGGTTGAAGTCCTTGAAATCTCCGATTTTTTAAAGATACCTTCTTAAGGAGGTTTCTTAACTTTTGAATAACCTTGTAAAAAGGTCCCTTAATCCAAAAAAAACAATGTGTGTCAGCTCTACTAACACAAACTTGTTAGAGGTTAAGTCAAAAGTCCACATTATGGACTCAACCTCTACTACTCTGAAAGAAAACCCATGCCCACTAGTGGGATAGGGTGGCAATAAAAAGAAATAAGTTACAATCAATTTGGGTAACATTGAACAGCGGTGTAACTTTGAACAAAGTTATGAAAAAAATATATTAATTTATTACATGGAAACTTCGTGTTATTTCAATATCGTACCTGCGTAAAATTGATCGCCAAAATGTTGTTTAAAGCAATGAAAGTGAAAAAAGGTACCTCAATCAATGTCATAATTTAAAAAAATACCGCCTTTTCCGTAGAGAAGTTGTTGCAAGTGTTTGATGCTCCGTTTTGAAATAGCAATTATAATATAAAACTTACCGTAAACATGGTATGTTTTGGTGTTTATCTTTAAAATGTATATTGTATATTATTATTTTGAAACTGTACTATCCATATCCCATGTTGAATTTTGCGTAAAACTGTTAAACTTTTGACGATGTCGAAATTTGATGTAATACGGGTAACTTTGAACGGTTCAAAGTTACCTGTATCATAAAAAAATATTTTTTTCGGAGGCTCAGGGTCGCTCAGCGTGCTATGGAGAGGGTTATGCTCCGAATTTCGCTACGAGACATGATTCGCAACGATGAAATCCTTAGACGAACGAAGGTTACCGACATAGCTCTCAAAATTAGCAGGCTGAAGTGGCAATGGGCCGCCACATCGCTCGTAGGACCGATAACCGATGGGGAAGAAAGGTCCTCGAGTGGCGACCATGTTTAGGCAAAAGGAGTACCGGTCGCCCCCCTACCAGATGGACCGGTGACCTGAAGAAGACAGCGGGAAACCGTTGGATTCAGAGGACACAGGACCGGTTGGAGTGGCGCCATTTAGGGGAGGCCTATGTTATGTCCATGTTCCGTCCATCCTTTTTTTTTTTTGTTTTCGAGGGGGAAACCTTCCAAAGGTACCCGATGTTCCGTAAATAAATAATAAAAAAAAAAAAACTAGTATCTTATTTTACCACCAAATTGATCGACCTTGATTCATATGGCAAGACCAAGTTGTCTATTGTATTTATATATCAAAATAAATGTATTTTTTATAGATTTGGTTTAAATTAACAAAAATATGTTAATTAATTTTATTCAGACCTTAAAATATTCGATGAATGACGGATTTTATATCCTCAAAAAATTATATTCAAAGTTACCCAAAACTAAGGATAACTTTGAATTTGAGTTTTAGGGGTAATTGTGGATAGTTTAATTGTTTTCTCCGTAAATTTATTGTGTTAGATTAATAAACCAGCTAAAAAGGACACTATTCATTTAATAAAAACAAGGTGCAATAAATATAAAACAGATTATAATATCACAAATATTGTAAAAAATGTTCAAAGTTACCCAAATCGAGTTTACAAATAAAATCAAAGATTTGATCGTTATAAATTCTAATAGAAAGGTGTCAATAATTGTATGCAAGACTAGCTGAACCCCGCAGCTTCGCCCGCGTTAAAAAAATCGATATATCGATTGTCCCGTGGGAGTAAGATATTTCCCACATTAAAAAATAGTCTATCAGCTAGCTTCCTACCAAACTTTATGAAAATCGCTCCAGGCGTTTAGACGTGAAGAAGTAACACACTTACAAATTTTCGCCTTTGTAATATTATTAATATATTAATATTAATATTAATCATCACATATCTTACTTCCTACTTATATTAATATGAAGTATGATATGATACTCCTATATTTTTAATATAAATGTGTCTAAAACAAGTTTAAGCATTATCCCAAGATACATACATGATAAGTAAACTTCAGCCGGCTCAGAGCAAAAATAGATGTAATCCTCCATCCTAACCCTTTAATGAAAACAATATGGGTCGGGTCAATAGGGGTCTTGTTTGTTAATATCTTGTTTAGAACCCACACCGGTATCAAGACATACAAACTTCATATATGTTGCTTTATACGGAGACAGTTTGAAAGAAAGAAGGAAAGAAAGAAATGTTTATTTGTAAAAATACTACAACATAATGTTGCATAACAGCATACATTATAAGTATTATATTATTACATACATTATTACTTTTAAATTATGCCATTGTTGCAGTAAAATTTACAAAAGGGTCCACACAGGCTTACCGCGGTGAACCACGGCCACTGATTTTCAGTGTGTCACTGTGTCCCAATTCGAGGTATGGTCCTTTTTACTTTAGAATTTTGAAGTGTAGACTATAGATAGACACCCCTCCCCCTTTATAGGTGTATTTATAGGCATAGCTGGGCATTAACTCGTTAATCCGTTAATGGTTAATTAACGAAGTTAACATTTTGATTAACGAATTAACTTTTAAGTTAACTTTTAAAAATGTTAACGGACACGTTAACTTCCGTTAATATGCAGAAGCCCGTTAATCGTTAATCTAAATCTTATAATGCCTACTATTTACCGCACGGCACCGCGGCGCGAAAAAAAAAACAAAAACATAACTAGATATATTTTGCCGGCACGTGCGAGCGACAAAACTGCGAAGATATTTTTTCGTTTGATCATTTCCTTATCCAGCGCCAGTGATGTTAATGTTCATGAAAGGGGAATATGCACCTTATGCCCGATGATTAAATTACCCATTTGAATTATACGAGTATTTTGTTTTCTTCCTAACCTGTTAACTTCCAGAACCTAAACCAACAAGTTGTATAAGTTCACTAACGCAACGATATAAAAATGCAAAAATACACATATTAACGGATTAACGATTAACGTTAACTTGCGTTAATTCTTCCGAAATGTAACGCTTTAACGCTTAACGAAGCTAACTTTTTTGTAGCGGATTAACGATTAACGAAGTTAACTATTTGATTAACGGTGCCCAGCTATGTTTATAGGTGTAGTGTCAAATTAAATTCTTTTAAAATCTCCTTCAGCTAGTTAAGACCTCCTTTTTTTATTTGACTGAAGTAGCAAAAGAGCATGCAGTTTACCTGATGGTAAGTGGTCACTGCCGATCGTAGACATCCATAATCAACTTCATACAGTACATGATTTTTATCTGAAGTCAATTACAGATGCGTTGCTACTCACGAGGACTAAGATGGTCGCCTCATATACTCGTTAAAGTGTGCCGACAACCACACCTTTCCAGCGAAACGCAGGAAATGCTTCACGCTAGAAATGGACTACACTGGTTCTACCACCTTCAACCTCACCTCCTTATGTATTATCGATCCACTGTTGCGCCCAGTTTTTTTCTGTGAAAGAGAGAATTAGAGGCCATAGTCTAACGCGCTGGCCAAATGCGAATTGGTAGAGTTCACACCTTTGAGATCTTTTTTTAAGAATTCTCTAGTGTTGTCGGTTTATTACTAACGATTTTGCAATTACCGTACAGCAGTTTTAAATAATTTCTAATACCCATATCAAGTTAGCACACGTCAGTGGTGCCTGGGATTCGAATCCTGGACCCTCGATTGATTGTTCCGAAATTGATCAATAAAACAAAGTATAAAACAAAGTCGCTTCTTGCTGTCTGTCCCTATGTATGCTGATATCTTTAAAATTACGCTACGGATTTTAGTGCAGTTTTTTAATATATAGAGTGATTCAACAGGAAGGTTTTTATGTATAATACATGAATAATTTGGTATACATACACTGATAATTTTAAATTTTTGACTTTTAGGCGGACTAGTAAAGAATATACGAAGAATATCTGGAAATATTCATTATTTTCTTTCTTATTTACACCTATGCACATGTCAAGTGAAAATATGGATTTCATCATACCTAATTCCGTAATCTTAATGCCAAGACGAACTCCGAACATCTTCAAAGATCGCTGACATTGACAAAGACAATTCGGCAACATTGCTAACGAGACTTCCTTCCACGTACAATTGTTTTAAAACAGGGTTTCTCAAAGCTCGTACCCCTTGGGGGTACTGGTTAGTCGCGGGGACAGGGATATTGGGGGCAAAATATTATATATGTAGCATTCACCAGCTTGAGGATGTTGGTAGACCGGTGAATCTTGTAGATGGGAATCACAGGATAAAAGATAAATTGAAGTATAGGTATTTATTACGTTTTAGATATGAAGATGATACAACGTCTTTAATCAAACTAGCTTATACAAACTTCTTAACCTCTATCTTAACGTCTAACTATTTTTACGTCTATCTTATAACTTCTCACTTCTCACTGACTCCTAAACTCTGCGTACCATCTTATAACACTGGCGTCGTACCCCCACCTAGTCGTACTGACCCTTATTTTATTATTTCTAACAATATTGTGTTCGGCTTCTTTGCAACACGCAGTTCTCATGCAATATTACACCATAAAAGCTATTGCCCATTTACAATCCTTTGTCCTTTGTCTATCCACATCTGTACAGTATGTCTTTACACGATATTTTCTAAACGCTATTATCTAATTCTTAATTTTACAACTCGTTGTTCTTATTCAACTACATCTGCACACAACATGATCGTACTAACAATATTACGATTATATTATATCCTAAACCCGACATGAAAACCATTACCGTCATAAACTTAATTACTTAATTACATTCTACAATTATTTTACAATACTACATATATTACACAAATAGTCAAAGGAGTCCATCGAACGGTCAGGCAATATTCTTGGGTCTTGTAAAAACTAAGTCGAAACTTTTTTTACAAGATTGAGGTTGCAAACGAGCATGCAATCGACGACCGACCGAATCGACGACCCGCGTGGCCGAGCGGTTACCATACCGGACTGACGCGCAATCGGTTCCGGGTTCTATTCCCGGCTAGACAGGTATCTGAATGATGATTTTAGATTCCTGTTCTTGGGCTGGGTGTTTGTATATTCGTCTTTGTGCGTGTCCATGGTACACACACAAAGACGAATACGACAGAAGAAAATCCTAGTGTGGGGCTATGAGTGTAGAAAGCGCGTGAGCGTGTTAATCTACCTGATGGTAAGTGGCAACTGCCGCCCGTGGACATCTAACTTCATACAGAACGGAGATTCTATCTTATATCAATCAGATTCGTGACTCCCGAGGACTAAGATAATTGTCTAATGTAAAAGCCGGCAACCAAACTCTTCCACTGAAACGCAAAAATTGCTTCACGCTAGAAATAGTTTAGCGGTTGTACCTCAGAGGTCAAACCATATACATTCTACTACCTTGTAAATAGAAAATAGAGCAGTGATAGCCTAATGGTTGCAACTTGCCCTCTCGCTCGGGTAGTCCGAGGTTGAAGCCCAGGTACGGACCACTAATTTTTATAAAAATATGTGCGTATTAGAGGGAACCTACACACCCGAGAGTTCTATAAAAAAAAGTTCTCGAAGGTGTATGAGGTCCACCAATTCGCACTTGGCCAGCGCGGTAGACTATGGCATAAACTCTCTCATACTGTGCCCGTGCCAAGCAGTGGGACTACAATGGGTTGGTTTAAATATACACGATTAATATAAATTGTTACATTTAAAGCAATTTTAAAAGCTTCAGATTTAAAAGGTACAAAACCTACATAGAGCTGTAAGTTTGAGAAACATTTTAAAAGTTCAAATAAATTTACATAAATTACTCGTCTTTGACGACCCTTTGGGTAAAAGGTTTAATTACATACCTGTAGAGAAAAGGTAATTTAATACGTTCTGAATACATTTATTGTTCTATGAAAATAAAATTAACTAACGAGCCTTATCAACACTTTCACAAACATTCGTAATTGTCCACAAATTATTAAAATAAGTAACGATGTTAAATTATTAATACAAAACAAATGTTTAACAACAACATGTTTGTTTGTTTATTTGTTTGTTTGTTCGTTGACACAAAATATTTGTTTGTTTTTATAATAATTCATCTTATTTAAAGCTTTTTTTGTATTTGGCCTACAAATAGTATCAGTATACAAATCTATTTCTTGTGTTTCGGTGAAAAGGTGTAATTGTCCGCTTACTTTCTTAGGAAGTGACCACCTTCGTCCTTAGGAGCAATGCATTTGTGATTGACTTTAGATGTAACCCATATCCTGTATGTAGTTGATTACAGATGTCCATGGGCGGCAGTGACAACTTACCATCAGGTGGATTGCATGCTCGTTTGCTACTTCAGACAGATAAAAAAAATTATAGGCACATGTACTATATGCCCTTTGTATACTTAAACGCATTAAATATATAAAATGAAATAGGTATGTCAACTAAAATGACCCAACTACGAGCGGACAGCAATGAAGCCTGTCTTCCGAATCTGAGATTCAGTATTATCTATTCTCGGAGGCCCAATTAACGCCAGAGCTGCCAATTAGAAAAGTTTTTGAACAGGATTGGATTACTCTCCTCTGAATAGATTACGGTTAACAATATTCCATGAATTGTTTATTAGGATTTGTTAACCAGATATTTTTATCTTTTTAGGATTCTTTTACCCTTTTTTAAATTCCCCTTTTCAATTTGCAATTTTTTATAAGAATTGAAGTAGCAAACGAGCATGCAGTAC
This sequence comes from Spicauda simplicius, assembly GCA_949699795.1. NCBI lineage: Eukaryota > Metazoa > Arthropoda > Insecta > Lepidoptera > Hesperiidae > Spicauda > Spicauda simplicius. The sequence continues at coordinate 14,972,334 of OX453079.1, forward strand.
ACCTGATGGTAAGTGGTCACTGCCGCCCATGGACATTTATAATCAACTACATACAGGACATGGGTTCCATCTGAAGTCAATCACAGATGCGTTGCTACTCCCGAGTACTATGATGATCATCTAAAAGTATGCCGGCAACCACACCCTTCCATCTCGCGCAAGAAATGCTTTACGCTACAAAATAGGTGTGGCGGTGGCACTTCCCCGGCCAAACTACACTGGTTCTACCACCCATAAATTGCATGTAAGAGGATCAAATTTTCAAACTGACTTTTGACAGATTGAGCTGAAATTTTGTAGACAACTTAGGCTTGGAATAAAAATCATGATACGCTTTGTGATGTCGTTCTTGTAAAATGGCGGCTGTCCCAAAATGACGGGAATATTTTTTTTGTGAAATGAAATGAAATGTCTTTATTTTGTATAAGCCTACGGGGGCACTTACAAATTGTCAGTTACGTTTTTTTTTCTTACACTACCACCGGATCGGAATACAACCTCAACTGAGAAGATCCGGCAAGAAACTCAGCGGATTTGTCTTTTTTGTTATTTACCCATATCATATCATGTGGTTGATATGATCCCAGTGATGGGTATTAATTTAAAGGGTATTTTAAAAAACACGAAAAAAAGACCATGCTGAAAATTTGTTAGTACAGATTTTATTGCTATTTGAAATTCTGCGACACATCTAGTTTCTCATTTTAAAACATTTTAACACGTTGATATTATCGATTGAGCCATTACCCAGCACTTCTGAGTAAAGTGATATAAAGCTTATTTTAATAATAGTTGAATCCCGCAGCTTCGCCCTCGTTAACAAAAATCGATTGATCGATTTTCCCACAATAAAATTGTAGCCTATATGTTAATCCAGAGTATCAGCTAGCTAACTCCCTACCAACATTTATGAAAATCGCTCCAGCCGTTTAGACGTGAAGAAGTAACAAACATACACACTTACAAACTTTCGCCTTTATAATATTAGTATGATATAACGTGTTATTCCAATTTTCGTAATTGTAGTAATTAAGGTAGTTGGAAACGGCTGACTAACCCTGAAGAAACACACCCAGCCATAAAAAAAGACGTGACAAAAAGCGACATAATATTAGATCTTCAATATAAACTATTGCAATATGAAACTTGACAATAGTTTATTTATTTATTAATTTATTTATTAATAAGTTTTTGTACACGGACACATAATAAGGAAACATATTTTAAAATAGACATAGTACAATTAGACATAGTTTCATATTAATCTTATTTAAATTGGTATCAGAACATCTTTCGCCTATATTTATCTCCTCTCAATTGGTCTGCAATTTTTATTCAATTCGCTCGATTAATTAATACATTCGCTTTACAATAAATTAACTTTTCAATCACTGAAAGCGATTCCAATCTGTACTGTTTGTTATTTGAACCAATGTTTGTGCTGACTTGTTCCAAATTGTATTTGTATAAAATCGGGTTTTCATTAATAGGTTTCCTGTTCATCCAAGGTTTCAGGTTCCACTTTAATTGTTCTGGGTCTGGGTGTTAGTACTCGCTTTTGTGTGCGCCAATAACGTACCATATTGCTATTTTAGAAGTGTAAACATTGAAAGAGTCGCATTAACTTATATCGGTGTTTTTTTACAATATGGAAATAGCAAAAGCATGCTATTTAGTGGCCACTTACCATCGGTCTACCTGATGGTAAGTGGTCACTGGCGCCTATGGACATCAACCTCTCATAAGATCACAGTCGTACCGGAGATTAATGAAGAATGCGTTGATACCCCTAAAGATAAAGTTAAAACGCGTCTGATAATTAACTAATTATAACGCTGCTGATATTAGTCAGAAATAGGTGGGGCGGTGGTGCTTCCGTACTTAAACCACCAAGAGTTTTACCACCTTTAATAGATATGGAAAAGATAAAACACATTGCAAATAAGACCTCAAATAGTATAAATGGTGGTTCATGTGTTAAACATGAACCGTATGTTTTTTTTATTAGCTTTTTATTAGCTTCACCTGTATCTTTGTATGTTTGTAACAGACTTCTTTGGGCGCGATTTTGACCCACTTTAAATGGTCATATTTCTTTCAAACTTTGTAGATTTATTGAGGACCGATGACAATACACTAATTTGATAAAATTATTCCATTTTTTAATTTGACTAAAAAGTAGAAAATAAATAATAGTTTAAAAAAACTAAAAAACACGCTTAAAAAAATAGAAAATAAATTTAAATGAATTTAAATTAAGAAAATAGTGTTAAAAATTTCAATGAATATAAATTAATAATAGTGTGAATAAATAAAAAAAAATATTTAAAAAAAAGCGTGGGGTGCATGGTGTAAATGGTTATAGATATTTTATTGACAGATATGAGTAGAGTGATTATCATTTCGATAATATCTTAAAAAGCACCCCACGCTTTTTTTTAAATAAAATATTTTTTTTTTATATTTCAGATAATTCAGATTAAATATACACTTATTGTGATTTTTTATAGAAAAAAAATCAATAGGGTTCCATAAATTCAGTTTTAGAGGTAACTACCACTCTCATACCTAGTTCTGGCGTTAAGCAGTTCTTGTGTTACGTAATGAGTGTAATTGACGGTTTACTGTCAAATGAAACGTCCATCTTGGTTCTCGAAAATAACTACTCATCTGTGAATGACTTCAGATGAAACTCTAGTATTGGTAAAAGATAAGTAATGATATTGAAAGGCGGAATGTAAACGGTGGTCGTTTACAGGCAATGTAATAATCCTTTACTAAAGGTATTGTTCTATATAATAGAGATGACCACACGCGACAGTGACCACTTACTATCAGGTGCATTGCTTGTCGACTTATATCTTATGGTGCCAACCCATTATTGTCCCACTCCTAGGCACGGGTCTTCTGTGAGAATGAGAGAGTTTTAGGCCATAGTCCACCGCGCAGGCCAAGTACGAATTGGCGGACTGGACTTCACACACCTCCGAGAACTTTTTTTTTATAAAGAAATCTCGGGTGTGTAAGTTTCCTCACCATGTTGTTCTTCACCGAAAAGCACTGATAATTAAATTCTAATACGCACATAATTTAGAAAAATGAGTGGTGCAAGCATCGAGAGGGCAAGTTTCTAAACCATTAGGCTCTCACTGCTTTCTTATAAAAATTATAATATCATTAAACCATATTTATGTCTTAATCTTTATATTAATCCACCCGACACCGATCCCATGACCACTTTATTGAAAGTACCTGTCTAGTCCTTAGTCATTTGCAACCAATGCTGTTCTAATAACCATTATGAATATTACAACAAAGGTGATTATCGAATGACTCAGATACTTAAAACGTATGCCACACTGAGAATTGAAGTCAATTAAAGAGGTGATGTCATTTATTTTGGTGTCTCAGATCTTGTTACTGATGACGATAATAAAATGGGCATAGATTGAAGAAACACAGTACCCTTGGGTACAACCCATTACTGTCCCACTGCTGGGCTCGGGTCTTCTCTTAGTATGAGAGAGTTTCAGACCATAGTCCACCGTTCTGGCCAAGTGCGAATTGGTGGACTTCACACATCTCCGAGAACGTTTTTTAAAGAACTCTCGGGGTTTCCTCACGATGTTTTCCTTCGCCGAAAAGCAGTGATAATTAATTTCTAATACGCACATAAATCAGTGGCGCGTGCCTGGGATTAAACCTCAGACCTCCCGATTGAGAGGGCAAGTTTCAACCTTTAGGATATCACTGCTATCATTACAGATGTCCCTTTGAAGGTGACAGTGAACTTTCATTACCATGTAAAAAAAAATTCAGATTGTAATAATATAAAAAAATGAATATAAATAAGAAAAAAAGACAAACCCGCTGAGTTTCTTGCCAGATCTTCTCAGTTGAGGTCGTATTCCGATCCGGTGGTAGTGTAAGAAAAAAATGTAACTGACAATTTGTAAGTGCCCCCGCAGGCCTATACAAAATAAAGACATTTCATTTCATTTCATTTCACAGTGACAGTACTCTTAGTAGGAATTAATTAGGTTTCAAAACGATTAGTGTTTACGTATTTTCTTGTCGTTGAAAAGAAATGTAAACAAAACCATACAGTGTCTATTGCAATGTGTAGATGAAAACGTCACGATGACTGTTTTGAGAAAAAGTAATAAATTCGTACTAAGAACGCAGGAGAATAACAATCCAATTCTGATGACGAATCCGATTAAGATACCGTAGGTCGATTATGCGTCGGTCGTCCCTGTAGTTCCGGGATTAGAATAGGGCTACGGTATATCCTGCATGTCGTAAGAGGCGACTAAAAGGGGCTTCCGGGGCTGCGAGCGGATAGAGTGGGAGCTTGAACCGTCCAACCAGGCCATCCCGGAAAGGACGGCGGTAGGTGGACCCAGCCGCCTATTTGTGAGGAACCCGATGGAGCAACGCGCTCAGAGGACTCCGGTTGCGATCCTTTGGAGATCCCGGAGCCCTCTTTGTAACGTCGAGGACGGCCACCTGGAGGGTTTTAGTGCGGTGAAAATCTCACACAACCCTGCGTCGTTCCCACGGCGTCGGGTAATTTTTGAAGGTTTCCCCCTCGAAAACAAAGAATAGGTCCATTACGCATCCGCGTAAGCATTACAAAGAAGAAATAAAATATAACAGAAAATCAAAACAAAAGATTCACATGTCTCGCATATATTAACACAAACGTAGTAGAGGACTGTGAATAAGTAGTAATAGAAATTTCTTTTTTTTTTGCCTGTCGAGTTGTCTGTGAGTTTAATATCCCTTTAAACCAAAACAATTCAATTTAATTTAATAGCCAATTGAAATATACGAAGTATATACATCAGAATATGTTCCATAACTTGATAACATTTAGTGTTTACTTCATTAAATCCATCTACTACAATACAATTTTAACTTTTGCTAGTTTAAACGCGTAAAACCGTGGACTACAGATAGTAATAAAAAGTACAACTTTACACCACAATACCATTTTATTACATGTATATATATTATTTAGATACACTAATACATAATAATGATTAAAGTCAGAAAATATAATGCCATTTTTGTAAAAACGCAATTTATTTGCAATTACGTATATATGCAATTTATCTACAGTCAAAGTCTATTAAATTCACAAAGATTATTTCACAAACAATGAACAAAGACCGTATCAATTGTCGCCTTCTTATCTACGATAACATAATATATGATTAGGCGATTCAATCGAAAGACAAGAAAATATATACAGTAAACGAAACACTGATATTTTCTATCGCAAAGATAAATAATAAGTCACTTTTGACGGATTCTGAGACACAGAATATGTTTTGATTCTTTTTTTAAATCTTCATTTATGTAGTTTTATTGTTCGCTTGTAAAACCTTTAATTTCACTTTCGTTTTGTTTTAATTTCACTAACTGATTCTGCACAGTACATCGTAAATCTTATGAGCAACTTCAGCACCTCCGAACGAAATATAGCAGGTGTTATGACTCGGATGCACTTTTCCTGGGGTTATTGAGAGCTGATGCCTCGCTCTACCGATGTACAGGGTTTCTCCCGACGATGTTCTTCCACCGGGAATAGCTCCTGGGGGGACGTTGCCGTTGGACGCTGGCACCCATCGCAAACTCTCCGGCTTCGCGCATAAAACTTCTATGTTTTGAACCGGAATCTCCTTTCCACTATACATGACGGACGCAGCGTTGTGTCTCACGGAGAGTTTCCCAGGGATCAAGTCTCCGTTGTGCCAGGCTCGGATCACCCATAGAGGGCTTCCATCCCAACCTTCATGGCCTCCGAGAACAGCTCGACCAGTGAGATGACTGGCTGTGGTAGCGGTCGTTGGTACCCAATCGAATTCACCAGCAGTTTCCGCGATTTGCACTAGATCTCCCGACATGTTATTCGAACTTTCTCCGTGGTAGATATAGTTAGTGATGTACGTAGGATTCTGTGGGTCCGGAGGTGGGCCTATCGGGACAGGCATCATCACGGCTCCAGGCATGAAGTAAGGGTAGGGCATCGGCATTGGTGGCGGTGGGGGATGATTGGGATAAGTGTGTCGTTGTGGGGGAGGCCAAGGCTGCGGTGGCCCGTAGTATGGAGGAGGAGGTCCACCCGGAGGATAACTCATAATGTCACTTTACGTTATATTTCCAAGATAGTATGATGTAACTGAATCTTTTGTCTGGCAAGAAACTGGTAACTGAAGATGATGAAATTTCCGGCACTTTCTACACAATATACTGATTTTATATAACTAAATGATTGCTAAATATGTCGTAACACGATTGTTTGGCTACTTCACTAAAAGAAAGCTGCGAAAACACTATCAGCGCCGTATCAGTAGACTACTTATATTGACCACATATTGTAGTTCTGCTAATCTTATCATTGTTCGATAATGAAGATACGATCCGATATTTCGAACTTCTATGATAAATCCGGCAAAATATGAGTCATTTAGAATGAGACATAGAATTTTGTGACAAATCAAAATAAAATCTAGAAAATTCGATATCAGTTTTGCTTCAAAAAGATTAAACTTAATCTTGCCTGCTATTCTTATGTGAGAGTCAGTCGTTGGATAAAAAGACTTAAAACTTTGTTTTGACGTTAGCTCAATTAAAAGATACCCTAGAAACTTTTTGTTAGAAACGACATTGATTTATGTCCTGTAGCAATACTTTTTTTTGTCGAGGGGAACCTTCAAAAAGGTACCCGACGCCGTGGGATCGATGCAGGGTTCTGTGGGATTCTTACCGCACTACAACCCTTCCGGTGACCGTCCTCGGCGTTACAAAGAGGACTCCGGGAACCAAGGGAACTTCCAAAGGAACGCAACCGGAGTCCGCTAAGCACGTTGCTCCATCGGGCTCCTCCCAGGCGAGTGGCTGGGCCCACCGCTCCGTCTGGTCTTTACTACGGTATACGATTATGTATACCGCTGTCCTTCCCGGGATCACCTGGCTGGACGGTTCAAGCTCCCACTCTAGCCGCCCGCAACCCCGAAAGCCCCCTTTTAGTCGCCTCTTACGACAGACAAGTGATACCGTAGCCCTATTCTGAACTCAGAACTACAGGAACGGTGGTCGCAATACTTGGGCTCAAATTTGAAGAGCATGGTAAAGTAAATATATTGCGCAAGAAGCCAAACCTGTGTTACGAAAGGGGAGATGAAGTGGGACCACCGCCACACGTATATTAGCGTGACGCAGTTAATGCGTTTCTCTAAGGGTGCCAGCTCACTTTCATATCAGACGGCCATTTAAGTCATCGGGTGTAGCAACAAATCTCTGATTGACTTTTGATAGATCTCCTTGGTAAATTTGCTTATTTGATTGCCCATAGCAACACATTCCATAAGGTGAGTTGCATGATCATTTGTTACTTTAATATTATTAAGTAATCGGTATCAAGATTTCTGGACTTCTGAATGAGTCATTCATTCTTCAGATTTTAGGGTGGAAGCCTAATTGGATGCCATATTGGCAAAACAAGAAATAATATTTTAGTAACAATAATAATAATAAGTAATAATTATTATTGCTTGCTATATGGGATACAACCCATTATTGTCCCACTGCGGGGCACGGGTCTTCTCTCAGAATGAGGCCATAGTCCACCGCGCTGGCCAAGTGCGAATTGGTGGACTTGCTATATGGTAATTACAACAACAGTTTTATTTACTTACTTTATTTAAAATATATTTTCATAATATAACATAACATAATATTTAAAATAATAAATTAACAAAATACAATATTTAACCTTAATCTAATAAGTGTCACAATCTGGAGTGTTAAATTATTTTGTACATAATTATATAAAATGCAAAATCTATATTATGTACTTATCGTATAACTAAATTGAGTGAAGAGCTATTTTTTTTGAGAAAATATTTCCATAAAAACAAAAACGATGACGTCCCATGTACACATTAGATGTAAATGTGTATTGACGACCCGCGTGGCGCAGCGGTTACCATACCGGTCTGACACGCAGTGGGTCCCGGGTTCGATTCCTGGCCAGACAGGTATCTTATTGATGAGTTTAGATTCTTGTTCTGGGTCTGGGTGTTTGTGTATTCGTCTTGTGTGTGTCCATGACACCCACGACACAGGAGAAAATCTTACTGTGGGGCTATGAGTGTGGAAAGCGTTTTAAGTTTGTTTAAATGTATATATAATATGTAAATCTTTGTTCCTAATTAAATTAATGGAAGAGTGAAAGTTGTCGACAAAATAGCCATTTTTAGATCCTAATTGTCTGTTTTTTCTGTCTCTCATATTATTATAACATTCACTGTTAACAGTAGATTATCTTTGTTTTCGTCAAACTTATCATCAGTAATAAATACAATATTGATTTATTGCTTTAACAATTGCTTTCCTTATTACCTAAGAGCTACTGAACCTTCCGAGTATCCTGTTTCCCGCAAAGCTAGATTTTTTAGCTACTGCATAGCTTTTATCGTTTTTCACCGAATCAAGAAATTCCGTAACGAAAAAACCTAACACCCTCCACTCCGCTTACCATGTAACGCGGCCGAGCGTTCGCTTAAACGTGTATGTATTTATATATGGTACGACATTACGAAGGTGCTCGAAAATCGGACGAATTTGTAAGCAGCTGTTTGTGAGATAGTATATAGTATCATAAAAACTTGAATTAATTATAAAGAAAAATGCGTAAATAAATAATTATAATTGCATAATTTGATAATAAAAATGCTATGCAATAGCTTTACCGCGGCAGTCCCGAGTGCCGCACGTTATTTTTGATATTGTTTTACTGAGCGATTAATATTAATACTTTTCTGACGGGCACTTGCAATCACCAGAATAGGCTGGCTGTAAAAATATACTGTTTAAATGATTGAAATAATATGTCCTTATAATATAAGCTTTTTTAGAGCAAGTTATGAATGATTATTATCGTCTGGCATTATTGCAACCAAAATATGTAAGCGATTTTGACATTCGACACTGGCAATCAGTCTAATACCAAAATCTAACAGCAGTGTAAAACACTAAACTAATCACTTAGTACATTCAATTTGTTTCCCCCAAAATTTTGGCCACAAAACCTATGACTAAAATCTATGAATTCTGAGTCTATTAGTTCTGCTGTTGAAATCTTTGAAAAACAGTTGAAGGTTATGTGAGTACGATGGCCCTGAAGACACATCGGTTGCCATCGAGGAGTGCTGGCCACACGAAGGATTTGATGAGGTCGGAGCGCCTCTCGCGGGAGTCATTCAGGGAGTACCGGACGTGCTTGTCTGGGTTCATTACCACTGGAAAGAATATTTGAAATTTATAAGGTTCTTTTGTAAGGTAAGATAGAACGTATGTGGTTATCACATTTATTTATAGCGTAAAGCAGTCCGTGCGTTTCGGTGGAAGGGTGCGGATGCCGGCTGACTTATAATTGGCAGCGTTTTAATCCTCAGAAGTACTAGAGCATTTGAGATTGACTTCCGATATAACCCCTATTCTGTATGCTGGTGTTTACTTACTTTTTTTTTGTTATCTAATTGAAGTAGCAAACGAGCATGCAGTCCTGATGGTAAATGGTCACTGCCGTCCATGGAAATCTGTAAGCAACCTCATATGGAACATGGGTTCTGTCTGAAGTCTATCACTTGGCGCTCACGAGGACTACGATGATTGCCTCATCAACCACAACCACAACCTTCTATCGAAACGCAAGAAATGCTTCACGCTAGAAGTAGGTGTGGCGGTGGTACTTCCCCGGTCTAACTACACTTGTTCTACCACCTGTCAGAAGCTCGTATGCATAATCAAAGTAAGTGAACGTAACAGGCGAAAGATAAAAAATATGACTCGACCATCTTGGCTTCTTAGGAGCTGCAATGCATCTGTAAATAACTTCAGGTGGAACCTGTTTTAAGAGAAGTTGGTTACAAATATCCAACGACCGCAATGTCAACTTATCATCAGGTAGGTTGCTTATCTGTTTCTGTTACTGATATAAATGTTAATTAGTTTATTATAATATGTCTGACAGTGATAATTTAGATAGAGCAGGCGTGGCGTGGCGATGCATTCTGTGACGACGCGTCGCCAAACCAGCCATCGTTCAGGTAAACAAGTCGGTATCGATTCTCAACGGTGGTGAGTACAAGCTGAACGCCCACACCGCTCTGCACGCGGCGGTGACCAGCTCATGCAACGCTCCACACGTCGCTAGGCATGTGTAGGTACTCGCGGAGGGTGCTTACTACATAGAAATATTAATATTTCACCTGGTGTGAAGTCAGTATCGATCCTCAGTGGTGGTGAATGCAGGCTGAGGGCCCACGCCGCTCTGCACGCGGCGGCGACCAGCGCGTGCAGCGCTCCACACGTTGCTAGGCATGGGTACTCGCGAAGGGTGCTAACCACCTAGAATTAGTATAATACCAAAGGTTATACAAAAGGATAACAGGGTACTTCTGAGGTTGCGGTTAGCTAGAGTGCCAGCAACCCCGAGAAGATCTGCGGCATTTGTGATTGCATGTCGTTGTAGATACCGAAGCTGTAGGGGTACAGTTAACCGTCCCCCAAGAGAAAAGCCCTTGACGGGTGCCGCGCTAGTGAGCACAAGTACCTTCCATTGGAGATCCCGAGGTCCCCTTCAAGCGTCAGAAAGGCCACCCAGGAGGTTTTAGGGGATAAAAATAGCACATAACCCGAAGTCGCTCTAGGCTAGGCTAGGAAGAGAAAAATGGAAATACGGAAACGTCCCTCATTTCACGTACTTTTTCCTTCGAGTACTCAAGTACCCAAAAAATATTTTAAAATATGCTTACTTGATTAATTACAGTTCTCTCCGCGTCACCAAGCGGAAAGGTATTCGCAGTGTTCCTGAGGAGTCTCATCGCAGCGGAGACGAAACTTGACATGCCGGGTGTACTGTCGGATTCAGCTCCTAAGAGCGCTTTCACTTCGGCTAGCCGCCGGTCGCGGAGACTAATGGTTGCTCTGAAGGATAGCTGGAAATAAAGGGATCAAAACTTTACAACTAATTCAATCTTCGAGATATTCTCAGAACACGAATATCTTGAAGATAGGGCGAAGAATATGGGGCTCTTCTAGAAAGGTGCAAAAAAGGTGCTCCTTCAAAGCTGACGATGCATTGACAACTTCTCTGCTATTGCAAATGTCCTTAGGCGACGGCGACCACTTTCTATTGAGTAGCCCATCTGCCTTATCGTTAGATTAAAATATATACAGAAAAGTCACTGATTTTCCGCTATTGAGATATTACAGACTTGTACCTCATTGTGACAAGTTTCTTGACAAGTATATTAGGATATTTATTCGCTTCTACTTCTGTTTTTGTTTGTGGTATGCACGATCGCAAGCGAAATTACATAACCTATGTAGTCGAGAAGATTGGGAAACGAAAACTAATCACGCGCTATTATCAATCCGATAAAATCACCACATCTACAGAAAAGATATAAAAATATTATACAAACTTTAATGATTAATTTATTTATATTTAAATGTATTTCATGATTGCAGTATTTATTTTACCGATTTCAGTTAATAATTGTTACACAGCAAATTTCCGGTCCTAGTCTACCACGCTGAGCAAATACGAATTGATAGACTCGATTTGTAGCTTTGCCACCTTTTTCCAGGAATACTCACGACAACTACTGAGAACACTATCTTGTACTTGAGATGCGGGGTCTGCCGCAGCTGTTCAAGCGAAGCCAGTGCCGGCAGTACCTCGTCTGCTGCCCGCGACCATACTGCGGCGTATTGGGATACCAACTTGCTCCTGGAATTCAAGAAGAAAGGGCTTATTAGTTCTGAGTTTGCAAGAAACCTAGATGCAATCGCGTAATTGGTATCAGCCGTATGAATTATACGAGAGTCTCAGGCTACATAGGCCTCCGGACGGCACGGTTTTAAAGGCAACCATTTTTTTTTGTGCGCCAATTATCAGAGACATAAGTGTATTGGGCTTGTACCGAGCTTGTTTTCTCCGAACCGTTTTCCGACTCGATCAAATCTTTTATCATCATTTAAGTCTTTCATCAATCGCAGGAATTTCTTCACGCTAGACATAACTGCCACGGCGACACCTCCCTGGTTAAACTACACTGGTTCTACCTTCTAGTAATACTGCACCACTTGTGGGGTTATTATCATGGTTTAATATTACATCCCTCGTGTGGTTATTATCATAGTCTTGAAACAAACCTGTCAGGATGTTGATGAGAGTCATCACTGTCTGAGTGGTAGCCGTCGCTGGCAGAGTCCGTGGGCGAGCGGGGCGCTGACTCCGTGGAGCTGGTCTCAGTCATCTGTGTCAGGACAGCTGCGCATCCACGGGAGTAGCTCATCAGCACGCCTGCTACCGGCCTGGAATAAAGAAAGTCTATATTATTTTCTGATTCTCTGGCGGAGTCTGAACTGCCTCTTCTAATGGTAGTTTTAGTCACCGCATCTGGCATATGTGTTGGTAATTTCGGTTAGTGTTCAAGTAACACAGAAAGACGCTGCTCCCCATCTCATGGATATTAACCTTTTGTCGCCTCCTACGACTTTCGCAGGAAAAAAAGAAAAGATGATGAATAAGATGAAACGGAAAGAAAGATGTTATTCAAGACAGATACATCACGACATTTGCTGATAGTGACCTGACCTGATAGTGAGTGATAACTGACCTTACTATCTCACTGCAACGTATATACATAGTTAGTACAACTCTTCATGGTACGACTCTCGAAGCATCAGCAACTTTGTTAAGAGCTGCTGTGTTCTGGATTGTATGACTGTCATACTTTTTTTATATGACTGAAGTAGCTAACGAGCAAGCAGTCCACCTGATGGTAAGTGGTAACTGCCGCCCTGCGACATCAGTAACCAACTTCATAGAACATTGGTTCTATCTGAAGTCAGTCACAGATGCGACAGCTACTCTCGACGCCTATGAAGGTCATATAAAAGTGTGCTGGCAACCACACCCTTCCATCGAAACGCAAGAAAAGGTTCGAAAGCTAGAAATAAGTTTGGCGATGGTACTTCTCCGGTCAAACTACACTGATACCACCACCTACATACCCAAAACGCTCCAACTTAGTTCTCCAGAACCGCAACGCATTTTTAGCAAACGTCAAGTAAAACTTTGATCTTATTGTTGGTTGGAGTCAATTGCAATAACTGGTAGTGGATGAATAAAGGGTAGGTAAAGGCTAGGTATCAGGGAGCTCAATTGCTACTTTTATATTCCATCCATCAGCCCTTTGAGATCCACTGCTGGACATAGGCCTCCCCTAAATGACGCCGCTCCAACCAGTCCTGTGTCTTCTGAATCCAACGGTTTCCCGCTGTCTTCTTCAAATCATCGGTCCACCCACGGCCCTCTTTTATGTTATAACGCAATAAATTAAAATGTAATAAAAAAGGGTAGCCCCAGTATCAGAAGACTGAAGCTCGTCATAATGATTCAGCTCATTATAACTTAATTGGTAGGACTGGTGGACTGTAACTTTATCAGTGTCTTTAAGACCGTTATGAAACACTCTTACAGAACCATTTAAGTTCAACCGTTAAAGTTATTTAATCGCTCATAATTAGAAACTGAGGCACTGATATCGAATAAAAGTCAGATTTTAATACTTAACGGGTACTCAGGATACGCGGTGTATGAATTCTTGTAGAATTCTTTTTGCCAATATTTCGACCCAGTTGCATGGATCGTGGTCACGGCGATACTGCGGTGGCGGGGAGAAACCATTGACAAGCACTAGTGGTAAATTGTCAAAAATTCATAAACCGCATATCGTGAGTACCGGTTAAGTATTAAAATGTATCAATTCCGCGATAATACTAGTCTAAAATCATATAAAATCGGATGTATCTATTAATCACTTGTAATTGGTGAGAGAAACTACGTAAAAATTAAAGAAAATCAAGTCGGGACTGATTAATTAGTTGTACAATATAATAATGATAGAGTAATATCTCAGTTATTACACAATTACTTTCCTTTCGTACTATCCCACGCGTGGGAAAGATTATATCAGATGTTACGGAGCTGCTGGCTTTGTTATGAGCAAATTTACACTTTAATTAGCCTTTAAAAGTTATTATCTATTCTATATTGCGTTGCGCAGTTAGCGGAGAATGATTAAGCCCCTACTTGACATAAGAACCTCTGTGAGACAACTACTCGTGTGTATTTAGAGGTAGCAAATGAGCATTGAGCCCATGCTAGTTGATCTCCCATGGACACTTAGCTGCTTTGCAAGATATACCGCGCAAAATAAAATTTGAACTTAAGGGCCGGCGCACATATGACGGAGCGCAGCGCAGCGCAGCGCAGCGCAGCGCATGCCCGCGAAATTTTCTTAACGAATCACACACTAGCCGAAATTCGCGCTAATTACTGGGAGAGTGCGCGCGGATGCGCGCGGGTGCGCGCGGATGCGCGAGCATGCGCTTCCATGCTCCTCAGAAATAAATTGCTGTTATTTAATTTTGGATATTATTTCTAAAGGGACAATGACGATAATAGTTTGACAGCAAAAAATGCGCTGCGCTGCGCTCCGTCATATGAGTGCCGGCCCTAAATGTACAGTTTTAGCAAAAAAAATCTAAAACAAAAAACTTTGTTTTCTAACTACGCCGTAGATAAGTGTAAATGTATTTATATTAACTTAATTCATTAAAATCACAATCAAAAAGCAATTTTATCTGGCTCTGCTTTAAAATTACATTTTAGAGTTGCGTTCAATAATTAGTAAATTAAAAAAATATACTCAATACAACACAAATCACTAAATAATTAGTAAATTAAAAAATATACTTAATACTTAATAATAATTTTGTGAATAAATAAAATAATAAAAAAAATACGTCACAAATCACTAAATAATATAAAGCAAAGTTTCTTCGCGCTGTCTGTCCCTATGAATGCTTAGATTTTTAAAACTATGTTACGGATTTTAATGCAGTTTTTTTTAACAAACAGAGTGAATCAATAGAAAGATTTTCATGTATAATACATGCATAATTTAGCGGAGGAACACTGATAATTTTAGACATTTGGGCGGAACGAAGTTCGCCGGGTTAGCTAGATTAAACAACTAGTCACCCGTCCCATCGGTCGAAATTCGACCGTAAATTAAGTTAAAAAACTAAACTTCATATTGTCCAAAGTAGTAGGAATATTTCTCTAAATCAAATAAAATATAATAATTTTGTAGTAATTTTGAATGCACCCGTTAAATATAAAAAGAGGTTTAATTAGCTAAGCCGCATTTAAAAACAATATCGGGTATTTTGACAAAGACACTGACGTTTCTGACGTTATGTGTTTTCATAGTATGACATTGAATGTTCTACTTCGTTTATTATTTATGTGTTTGTGACAAATGCACGGTAGTACCTATATGTAATGTGTTTTTAGTCGATTTTATATATGTTTTATGCATTATTTGAAAAATTATTAACATTCTGCACTTCTCTACGTCCACTAGTTCCGTGCAAAACTTTATACTAATCCATCCGCGACATATTACTTAAAAATGCGTCACAAGATTTTGTTTCACGTATTAATATAATAATAATTATGGAAATTAAATAATTCAAGCCAAGCAGCAGTATGTAATCAACTCAAGATAATCTGTAAGGGTTAATTTGGAACACTATAATAACTGTGATAAGGAACACGTCGAATAAATACGACTCTTGTCGTGACTTGACTCACACCTTTCAAAGCAGAAATTGATAAAGACTACTTTTCATCCGTTTGTTTAAGTTTCTCCATTTGCGAACTCGTGCATACCCGAACACTTTTCTTAAAGTTATAAATCAAGCTGAACTTTCAAGTACCTCAGCTTAATCTTGAAAAGTCAAGCTACTCGGAAACAATTTAAAACAGTTAGCGAGCAATTTGAGCTAAGAACACCGCTAGAGAGTTTTTAAACTTAGTTTTTTCTTGTTTATTATTAACTTTATACCTACTTAGATTATTTGAAATGAAATGGTCTTTATTTTGCATAGGGAGGCACTTACAAATTGTCAGTTACATATATATTTTGTACACTACAATCGGATCTACTACAGATCGGAACACTACCTCAACTGAGAAGGTCCGGCAAGAAGCTCAATGAGTTTATCCTTTTTCTTTGTTTATAATTTTTTATTGCCATATTGTTTTTACATTGGATATAAAAGTTAGCTCCAGTATCTTGCCTTATATTTGGCTGTGTGGTATTTGGCAGTATCTTGCCTTATATTTGGCTGATTCAGATATCTGAATTTAGATTTCTATCGTGCCTTGCCGGAGATCTAACCCAGAACCCATTGCATGTCATGTTCAGTGACCGTTCCACTACACAGTTGGCAAAAAAACGCCTTAATCTCATTTACTTTATTAAATTGTGAAATAATTGCATATCTCCGTATATTATATTTTTTTCTGAAAGACCTCATGTGATAGGTATGTCAAAAAAGTGGATTAAATGAAGTAATGCATTCCGTACTAGTTTAGCCTTTTTTAAGGCCGTAATAGCCTTTTTTTAAGACAGCACACCTAAACTAAAAAGATTATATCCACGTCAACCCATTATTGTCCCATTGCTGGGCACGGGTCTTCTCTCAGAATGAAAGAGTTTAGGCTATAGTCCACCGCGCTGGCCGAGTGCGGATTGGTGGACTTCACAATCCTCCGAGAACTTTTTTGAAGTGAAACTTCTTTAGGCGCATGAGGGTAAAATTTTTACAGATGAAACGTCACGCCGGTATGCAACGGAAGTGTCGGAAAAGAGAGAGAGAGTGATCGAGACCGATTGAGAGAGAGTAAGACAGGGCGAACGTAGCATGAGCAACTAGCCGTGGAGTGAGAGTAGGGAGCAAGCGAGTGAGAAAGATTGAGAGAAAAAGTGAGACAGAGCGAACGTCGTATCACGCATAGTGCTATGGAGTGTGAGGTGGGAGAGAGCTATAGTGAGAAAGATTGAACAAGAGAGAGAGAGAATACGGGATATCGAGAAAGAATACACGCCCTATTGGTTGTGTATTCGCATAGCGTAATATTTTTATTTTAATGACAATTAAATTCCTAACCTATCTTCCTTTTTCCCTTCCTCTTAATCTTGGAAATTTAAAGTTTTAGATTTGTATAAATATAAACAAGATTTATAAATTAGTTCGCCAAAAAGTTTTACTTCTGACATGTGTACTTTGTACGCACGCATGTTTTTTTTTTAAGAACTCTCGGGTGTGTAGGTTTCCTCACGATGTTTTCGTTCACCGAAAAGCAGTGATAATTAATTTCTAATACGCACATAAATCAGTGGTGCGTGCCTGGGTTTGAACCTCGGACCTCCCGATCGAGAGGGCAAGTTTCAACCATTAGGCTATCACTGCTCGTCCCTGTAGCCTCGAGGTCAGAATAGGGCTACGGTATCCCCTGCCTGTCGTAAGAGGCGACTAAAAGGGGCTTCCGGGGTTGCAGACGGCTAGAGTGGGAGCTCGAACCGTTCGGTCAGGCAATCCCGGGAAGGACGGCGGTATGTGTGGTCGCATACCGTCGTAAAGACTAGACGGAGCGGTGGGCCCAGCCGCCCATCTGGGAGGAGCCCGATGGGGCAGCGCGCTCGGAAGATTCCGGTTGAAGTCGTTTCGAGATCCCGGAGTCCTCCTTTTCAGCGCCGAGGACGGCCACCGGGGGGGTTTTAGTGCGGTAAAAATCCCACATAACCCTGCGTCGCTCCCACGGCGTCGGGTACCTTTGGAAGGTTTCCCCCTCGAAAACAAAAAAAAAAAAAAAAAAGGCTATCACTGCTCGTTATCAATCATCATCTTGTATTTACCGAGTATCATAAAAGACATGTTACATACACAAATGAGCAACAATTTCAACACAACTACACGGGATAAAAAACATAAATATCATATGAATAAAGACATCTAAAATCGTTTAGCATCAGACAAAATGAATTGCACTTATCATCGATTTCACCATTGCACAATATCGAGAAAGCCGTCAAAACGTCGCATTTGTACGACATAATTTATGACTAAAACATTGTATTATATAACTGTTTATAACTTGTCACTAAGTACTTCTTACAAGTTAGGCAATATTATGTATAGAAGGGTGTGGTTGCCGGCACACTTTCACATGAGGCGACCATCATAGTCATCGGAAGTAGCAACGCATACGTGATTGACTTCAGATGGAATCCATGTTCTGTATGAAGTTGATTACAGATGTCGCATGGCAGCAGTTACCACTTACCATCAGGTGGTCTGCATGCTCGTTTTGCTACTTCAGTCGGATAAAAAAAAATATTGATTGCTATGGTGTCCACAATCTAGGGGTTTTGTTAACATCATCATCATCGTCAAGCCATTATTGTCTCACTGCTGGACACTGGCACGGCACGGCCCTAGTACACCGCGCTGGCCAAATTCGACAAACATAAAAGTTACCAAACGATAATGTAATCTATCAGAAATTCTGACATTTGTAATTAACCTCAAATAAAATCAAATCCCTGAAGACTAAATTGTATGTTTTCCATACAACACACTTCAAGAAAGTAGATAACAGCGCTGAAAGGCAGACAAGGGCCTGGTGGTGCCTCCAGATTTGACCTACAAACGTTAATCACCCTCAACTATCTATATATTTCACCTAATATGTATACAATGTGACGACCTGCGTGGCGGAGCGGTTACCATACCGGTCTGACAAGCATTGGGTCCTGGGTTTGATTCCCAGCCACATAGGTATCTGAATGATGAGTTTAGATTCATGTTCTGGGTCTGGGTGTTTGTGTATTCGTCTTGTGTGTGTCCATGGTACCCACGTCACAGGAAAAATCCTAGTGTGGGGCTATGAGTGTAGAAAGTGTTTTTTTTAATGTCTGATGACTTGTTCATTTTTGATAAAACACAATTCTTTGTTAAAAAGTTGACTCTCTGTTTACCTCTCACAATTGACAATTAGGATCACTAAAAAGCTAGTACTATCTATGTTCGTTGTATTAAAATGATGATTATTACTATTATTTTGAATAAGAAAAACAAAATCCTATTCTAATTAAATTTTTTCATAATAATTAATCCTAGAAACAATTTTCCTCCAAAAAAATCATAGCAGGGGAAGTAGCATTAACTGCGCTGGATTATGACTATTGATGTCAACCAAAGTCTGCAGACTTCCTGAGTTTTTTTTTTGACGTTTTCTACGTAATCTAAAAAGGCAGAGAGAGGTTCGGATCTCTGTGTTTCAACATGTAAATATTGTCTAGCAGTATAATTATAATCTAGTCTAGGAAATAACTGTAGGTAATCAAACATCGTTAGACAACTGTCTAGTCTTAAATCTAGGAAGTTAAAATGTAAGCAATCAAATATAGACTCAATTCAAAATCTCGTTCAACGGAACCGGTGTTTTGGGTATATCGCCAGGTTATACGGAAATGATTGTATAACAAACAGTTTTTCTGGAGCGGATATCAAAGTTATATCCGATTAGTTCGTTCCCACCGTGCATCGGATTTACCGGATTTTAATATAATCATCCTAATAAACTCTTCCGTCTTCATCATCCTGTTTCCTATCAGGTAATTAAAATTGAAAAAGTATATTTTAATAACTTAACGCTTCATAGGCCAATAGCAATAGATCGACATAATTTCTTGCGCAGAGATGAATTCAGGCCATAAATAAAGGTAATTGATGAAAGGTTAGAAAGTCTATTAAAATTCGATATGATCAATGGCTACTCATAAGCACTAAATGTAAACACTTAAAAGTAGACCGGCAAAACTCTTTGAGATTCTATCACAGCAGCACAACCTTTCAATAGGATCGAACATGAAATTCAATCATAACAATAATTATTCCAAATTTTTATTTTAATAACTAAGATAGTCAAAAACTAACGCACAAAACAAATAAGAAATTCGGTTTACGAATAAAATAGTGTTTTCACTGATACCTTAGACTATTTATATGCACAATAATAACAGGTATACGCTGATGCATTCTGGATTGAAAAGTTAAAAACAGCAGTCTTTATGGACAAACGAATTTATGACTAGGCTCAAATCGGTTTAAATTTTTGAGTTTATTAAAAATGTGACTGCGACTACTTGCCAACAAGTGAACATGCATCTTTGCTTAAAATAAATGGTCTAAGACTTAGATAATAAATACAATTCCCATAGCATTAAAGCAGTATAGATGAGCTACGTATGTTCTTGTACGATTTCATGGCGATCAAAAACATTTCCTACTCGACGTTAAAGCGCATACAGTCACTCGATTTAAAATACTAGTTTTTTATTTTCGCTTAATGACTTGTCGATAGTTATACAACTATTTAGCAGACTTTTGTTTTATTTATTGTATTTATTGTTCAAAACAAATAGTTGTTCAACTAAAACTTGTACATTTGCCTTATAGTGTCCTGAAACGCCAAATCACAATAATTTCTTTTGAAAATCAGAAACAAACATGACTTTTGAATAATCATAGATTACGATAGACTAGTAAGCAATTAAGATTCAACTATGAATTGATATCTCAGACCAATTTTATCAATCTAGGCTTAACCAAATAACATCTTAAAGAACAAGAAGGAATAGAACCGCGGCATTTACCAAAAACAAACAGCCAAACTGCTTCATTACATAATAAAAATCGGATGTAGTTAATGCCAAATCTTTACAGTGACTATTAATTTAAACGGGCAATTTAGAAAGGTTATCGTAAACGAATCCGTTCGTACAAATTATATGTTACTTTGATTTAATCATCGATAATTACAGTATACTGGATATAGGAAGGAAAACGGTAATATTATGTATTGTTAAGATTATGCAACGCTTGAATTGGTGCGAAGATTTTTTGACGAGATATTTGATACAAAGATTTTATCGAGTGCCAGCATCTGAGTCACAGGTCATTGACTTGCTGGTATTTTAACTGAAAATTTTGAGATGACGCTGACCACTCCGTAAGACATCTCACGGATAAACATTATTGATTAAGAATTTCGTCACATTTCGCTTATATTAGCCGTAATATCACCAATAAAAAGTGTAATTTCATTAACATATGATAACGTTAAACTATTTAATATAGCCCAAAAATTATGGTCCTTTGAGCCGAATTTATTTTCAAATTTAATTTGAAGCATCCTAATACAGCCACTTGTTGCTTAGAAGGTAGCTCCTGACCCCTTTATGATTGTAACTTAAGACTATAAAGAAAATAAAGATTAAAGATTAAATTTAAGGTAATTGTATCTGGACAGTATTATGTAATTTAAATTTATATCTATGCCATCAAAGTCTTCAGAAAGTCTTCATAACTTATCTACCGTACTTTGTCCGATCCCACAAAAACCATAGCGCAAGCAGATAAGCGTGAAAACGCCTTATTATCTTTAATCAGCCTCTCTCTCGCAAGATGTAGGCACGCACTTGAGACATTTAGACTGTGACGGGACGGATACGATACGATATCTATTCGTGAATTTAATAACATAGACTTTGATAGATTTGAACATAACACGCGCAAGTCAATGTCAATCAACATTAAGTAATCATTGATTTCATTTGATCAGCCAAGCGTAATAGGAATTTCTAATTCCATAAGGTGGTATCAGGAAATGTGAAGAGTGCAATATATCTAGTGATGTGGATTTTGGCGCCAAGCCTTATAGTCCCACTACGGGGTACGTCCTCTCAAAATGGGAGGGATTCTAGAGTCCTCCGCATTGACCAAGCACGGTTTGATGAACTACATATAATGTTGCGATCCTTTGCAAATTTTCAGGTACATACATATGCTTAAACATGCCACGATTATATTTATCTCTAATATTCATATAGCTTGGAAAAATCAGAAGGGTGTGCCGAAGATTCTACTCTAGGAATTTCCAATTAAAAGATCACACTAGAGTAGATCTTACTACTAGAGTTGCATTAATAAACATTTTTTTAAAGGTGGTAGAACCAACGTGAAGCGTTCCTTGCGTTTCGATGGAAGGATGGATTGCCGGCACACTTGATATAAGGCGACCACCTTAGTACTCAGGAGTAGCAACGCATCTGTAATTGACTTCAGATAAACCCATGTTCTATATGAAGTTGCTTACTGATGTCCATGAGCGGCAGTGACCACTTACCATCAGGTGGACTGCATGCTCGTGTGCTACTTCATTATTATAAAAAAAACAACCTTAGACACAGGCGCGTTACTAACATTAACCAAGTAATGCCCACATATCTTAATATCCGACATTCCCGACTTAAATCATGACTCTGATTTACTTCTCAGTAATATCTATATAAGTAAACAAGAAGTACTTAAAGAACTTCTTAAGTTAGATATATCTAAAGGCTCTGGAGTTGATAATATACCCACAGTTTTCCTTAAGAATACGGCTTACTCGCTTTGTGAACCACTTCACTACCTGTTTAATCGCTGTTTGATGGATGGTACTTTTCCTTCAATATGGAAGTCTGCTCGTATTGTACCAGTGCACAAAGGTGGCCCGAAAAATAATGTTAAAATTATAGACCAATTTCCATATTGCCAGCTTTGTCAAAGCTTTTCGAAAAATTAGTTCATAACAAAATATATCCCTCATTACATAGTAAGATTATAGAACAACAACACGGTTTTGTACAAAAACGTTCCACTACTACAAATTTGATGATTTACACATCGTATCTTTTCCAAGCCTTAGATGCCAACCAACAAACTGACAGCATATATACTGATTTTCGGAAAGCTTTTGACAGAGTTGACCACAAAATACTACTGAACAAGCTAGCTTACAACGGTATACGCGGTAATCTTTGGCACTGGTTTAAATCTTACATTTCAAACCGCACTCAAAAAGTTGTCATCAACGGTTTCGAATCGGCATTCGTTCCTGTAACCTCTGGAGTACCTCAGGGTTCTATATTGGGACCCTTGCTATTTATAATATTCATAAATGACATACACAAGTGTTTCCAATATTGTCACATTCTATTATACGCAGATGATTTAAAAATTTACCACACTATAAATCAAACTGTTCAACATTCTTATATCCAAAATGATCTAGATCGTTTCTCTGTGTACTGTATACAAAACAAATTAAGTCTCAGTTTAAACAAATGTAAAGTAATTACATTCTCTAAGAAAAAGTCAATCAGTAGGTATCAATACAAGCTTCTCGGTGTTACTATAGACTCCACCGAATGCATAAAAGACCTAGGAGTGACCCTAGACTCTAAATTACATCTAGATCTACACATAGAGAATATTATTAATAAGGCTTACAAAATGTATGGCTTCGTAATGCGTACGTGTTCAACGTTCACCCGACCATCTACTTTTCTTTACATCTACAAATCCCTCATTAGATCACAATTGAAATATGCGGTACTCGTATGGACCCCTTTATATTGCAAATATATCAATGCTCTTGAATCTGTACAAAAAAAATATTTAAGAATCGTACATTACAAATGTTTTCATAATTATTTAACTTATCATTGTCTTTGTGAGAAATATGACATTCAAACTCTTAAATCTAGGCGCCTTCAACTGAATGTCATGCTGCTTTATGATATATGTCACGGGAGATATGATTGTATACCTCTTATTAACTATATAAACTATAGAATACCTAATCACACACATGTCCGGAGGGAACAACATTTATTTGCTACTTTCAAGTGCCGAACCAAAGCTGGTAAGCGCTCCCCAATGTATCAGATAATTAATACTTATAACACATACTTCAATCATATAGATATTGTTAATAACAGATAATATATTAACTTTAAAAGATCAATTCTCCTTACCACTCGTAGTATTGTATAACACTTATCTTAGTAATATTTTCATACAAGCAAATAAATAAATGTAAATAAACTGTTATCATCGTCACCTTCAACGTGAATTATTATATACTAAAATTGTGGTTAACGGTGCTGGTTTCACATCTACCTATACTTTGTAAATCATATCTGTATCCTATTTTTTGTGTGTAACTGTTTGTTAACCTAAATAAATGAAAAAAAAAATCCGTATTCAAGTATCCAGAAATGTGGTATTTTCAATATTTTGAAAATAAGCACTGCTTTTTAACTAGGGTTTGCTATAAATACTGTCATTTTGGGATATTTGAAATAATGAAATTTCAGTATTAAAATATTCCTACATATAAAAGTCGTTGGCAGTAAGAAATTCTAGATAAAATTGATAAACCTTTTAGCTTACAAAAACTTATTTCTCATTTATCATATCAAAATCTCATCAGAGCATTGTCTTGATACAAAAAGCGACTCTTCCTCGTGATGCTATCACACATCCATGAGGAAATGGAATTTTAATGTTTTGCGCTTAGCAAGGTGTTTTGACCGTTCCGTCCGTACATACACGTAATGTTACGCCGGATGATGCAATCTCAAAAGTTCTTCCGATTTTTTACGCTGTCCGAATAACGAGCATTAATTTTATGATGTGCTAATTCATACGCGTCGTAAATATAATCATGCACAGCAGCCTTTGCACTGACTTCTCGCAAAAGCGTACAATGCTCTTCGCGTCCAATATGACGATAGTTTTGGGGTGTTGATTGGGCTACCAAGGTACTATAGTGCGTCCAGGATGTTTGTAGAAGTAGGTTTTAAATGTTTGTAAACGTCGACTCGCGTGGCGGAGCGGTTACAATATCGTTCTAACACACAATTGGTCTCGGGTTCAATTCCCGGCCAGACAGGTATCTGAATGATGAGTTTAGATTCATGTTCTGGACCTGGGTGTTTGTGTATTCGTCTTGTGTGTGTCCATGGTACACACGACCCAGGAGAAAATCCTAGTATCCCTCGTGGCCCTACGCGTTTAAAATACGCCGTGTGCTATGGGCTTAAGAACATTTCGTCATCGTAAAGGAAATCAGTTAACATCTAATACGCACATAATAAAGAAATCGTAGTGCGTGCCTGGGATTCAAACCTCAGCACCTCGGTTGAGATGCCGAGTTTTAGCCATTAGCTTTTCACTGCTCATTAGAAAACATAATAACAGTTCCATTATGTAGATTCTTACAAATATTCAAAGCAAACTTTGAGTTTACTTTATCCCTGATTACAACATCGAAATTCTTGTAACCAAGAGGTTTCCCGTAATCCCTTAAACTTAGCTCGCTTAAACCCATTCTATATAATCCTCCCTTAATTATAATATTTCAACCAGTACCATTGTCTATAAAATAGATATTAATGTTACAACTTTCAGGCATCCAAAGACATAAGATAAGTAGAGGGTACATGTGCGAAATGTAGAGATTGGCTATCTGGTTTCTTATGTATTTCCTATATATGTAGCACCGGTTGGTAAGCATATTAGAAATTAATTATCACTTTTTTACGGTTATTAAGAACAACGTGAGAAAACCTACACACCTGATAGTTCCTTAAAAAAGTACTAACGGTGTGTGAACTCTACTTATTCGCACTTGGCCTAAAACTCTCATTCAGAGAGAGAAGGCCCGTTTTCATTAGGACGATAATGGGTTGACGATAAGTTGAACTAAAACTACAAAAAGCAAAGCAGATGTATATGCATGTCTTACGTAAGTACGAATAATAACAACAAAAGCTTACCTGGTATCACTCAAGTCCAAGGTAGGATCGCTTCTCTTGATCTGGCCGACACACGCCAGCACGGCTTTGTCGCTCTCAACCCTCGCGGACAACGACGCGACGAGGGTTGGCAGCTGGCGAAGGGCAGGCTTGTCCACGATCGTGAGGAGAGACTTGTTGTCGATGAGACGACGCTCCACGTCAGCATGGGAGAGAGCCAGAAGACGCTGGTGTGAAGATGACGCTGGGTCCTGGTTCACTGTCACTGAGGACTAGAACCAAAAGTTATATATTTTATCTGACTGAAGTAGCAAACAAGCATGCAGTCTACCTGATGGTAAGTGGTCACTGCCGCCCATGGGCATCTGTAATCAACTACATACAGAACATAGGTTCCATATGAAGTCAATCACAGATGCGTTACTACTCCCGAGGGCTATGATGGTCGCCTCACGTGAAAGTGTGCTGGCAACCACACCCTTCTATCGAAACGCAAGAAATGCTTCACGCTAGAAATAGGTGTGGCGGTGGTACTTCCCCAGTTGAACTACACTGGTTCTACCACATTGAAACACATATGTGAGGAGGATCTAAGGAACTCAATAATCAAAATTAACAATTTAGTAATAGACATTTTTTTTAATGAATTTACTGAATCTGTAATTCAGTAATCAGTTATTTTATGCATTTTAAACTTATTGTTCATATCGTAGATTAAATAAAAGTACTATAAATAGACACTAAACAACATTATTTGAGCAATGTGAAATACTAAAATGTTGAACTTAATGCGTATACCTCATTATTTAGCTAACATTAGAACCACAAATACTCCTACATAATGCATTTAAATTATGTAATCCAAGAAACGTCCAATGAATGTCACCTATCAAACTCTCCAATATTCGAATATTCAGAAAAACAACTTTTTCAAAATAACAGCTTTTAGCAATATAGCATTCCAGTTCTTATCGAAGTACTGTCTTTATCATGGTAATATTTGGAAATCATACCAATTCCTCCAACTTGTGCAGTGCCTGCTTATACACTTCCACGTGCCTCTGCAGTTCGTTCTTCATCGCCACGTGAAGGGAGATCAGCGACCCTGAGGAGTCCGCTGTCAAGCCATGGGTTCCTAGTCCTAAAAAGAGTATTTTTATGAGTGTTAAGTGGTCACTGGCCTTTTTGAACATTTATAAATAACTTCATGCAGGACAGTTCAGTTGCTACTCTCGAGAAGTGAATGGACGCCTCATATGGAAGTGAGCCGGCAACCTTACCCTTTGCTTGAAAACCCAAGAATCACATCGTAAAATTTCAGATGTTCTACCACCAATTGCGTTCAAAGAAAAGCCGTGAAGTCTTAGTCCATCCGATATACCGCTTGTCCACCCAAGGCGAAATGTAATTGACGAGAATTTCACCAAGTTAAAAAGACCATAAAAGACCAATCAGTCAATAATAGTGAACATTAAACACTAAACACGCTTTCTACACTCATAGCCCCACACTAGGATTTTCTCATGTGTCGTGAGTACCATGGTCACATACGAGACGAATACACAAACACCCAGACCCAGAGCATGAATCTAAACTCATCATTCAGATACCTGTCTGGCCGGGAATGGAACCCGGAACCCATTGCGCATCACACCGGTATGGTAACCGCTGCACACGCGGGTCATCAACATTGTCACTAAGAAGCTTATAAAGTTTATTTTGCCAACCGTACAACGAAACTTCGTGTGAATAAGTTCAAGTAATCCATTTCCCTCGCTAGCTACTCGTATTTCCAGATAATTACGAGATTAGTTCAGGAAATTGCTCGTAGATATGATCTGGTGGAAATCGGCCCATTAGGCGTTCCATATCCTATACGCTATCGTCCGGATGGAGAGGAAGGTAATAATCAGTTTCCATGATTA
Organism: Spicauda simplicius; assembly: GCA_949699795.1. Classification (NCBI taxonomy): domain Eukaryota; kingdom Metazoa; phylum Arthropoda; class Insecta; order Lepidoptera; family Hesperiidae; genus Spicauda; species Spicauda simplicius. Next base: position 14,999,911 of record OX453079.1, read on the forward strand.
TTTATTTACTCTAATTAGTTCCCGCCCGCGGACACGCCCGACGAAATGGTGATTAGATTATATACCTACCTGCTTTAGGGTATTACGCGATAGGGTATGACGACCCACGTGGCGCAGCGGTTACCATACCGGTCTGACGCGGAATGGGTCCCGGGTTCGATTCCCGGCCAGACAAGTATCTGAATGGTAAGTTTGGATTCTTGTTCTGGGTCTGGGTGTTTGTGTATTCGTCTTTGTGTGTGTCCATGGCACCCACGACACAGGAGGAAATCCTACTGTGGGGCTATAAGTGTAGAAAGGGTTTTTTTTAATTCTTCTTTTATAAACTGATTCTCATCTTTTTAATGGACGACTGTGATCACACTAAGCTGTTTTTGGTTTTTAAAAGAGAACTATTTATAATTCTTAAATTATAAGATTATAATCATCGTATCATACTAATCGTCGAAAATTTTTGTATACTTTTGCGTGTATAAACGGCTGGAGCGATTTTCATAAAATTTAGTAGGGAGTTAGTTGACACTCTGGTCAATTACATAAGCTACTTTTTACTGTGGGAAAATATTTTATTCCCACGGGACATCGATTTTTTTTTACGCGGGCGAAGCTGCGGGGTCCATGTAGTCATTCGTAAAAATGTAGTAATCTTTTTACATAAGATAAAAGAATTTTCGAAATATCACCAACGACTTAATAAGAACATTAGAAGGGAAAAGGTGAAACTTTAAACGAAATATCCGAATTTATTAAGGTACAAAAAGACGAGACCTTTATCATACTGAATCTTATAGTATCTTTAATCTTAGACATCTATTATTTCACCTTCGGTACTTAAAGGGCCTTGCTTTACATCCTTTTATAGCAACAGAGATTAAGCGTAAACAATTACCTTTTTTTTTAATTTTCATAATTACAAAGATTAAATCTTTGATGAGGATGCCTTCTATTTAGTGTGACTAGCTGAGCCCGCGACTTCGTCCGCGTTGCCACGCAACGCAAGCCCTCAAGGATGAATTATTTTCCCTGTTTTTTTTTTCACATTTTCCATTATTTCTTCGCTCCTAATAGTTGCAGCGTGATGTTATATAGCCTAAAGCCTTCCTCGATAAATGGTGTATTCAATACAAAAAGAATTTTTAAATTCGAACCAGTAGTTCCTGAGATTAGCGCGTTCAATCAATCAAACAAACAAACAAACAAACAAACAAACAAACAAACAAACAAACAAACAAACAAACAAACAAACAAACAAACAAACAAACAAACAAACAAACAAACAAACAAACAAACTCTTCAGCTTTATATATTAGTATAGATGATATTACTGTTACAACTGATGTTAAATGTGATGATATTATCAATTTAGAATGAGTATTGTTCGACTGTGTTATGACAGCCACAATTCTAGCGTAATGCGGTTTTTCCGTCTCGGTGAAAGGATGTAGTTGCCAACCCATTTTTTATTATCTGACTGAAGTAGCAAACGAGCATGCAGTCCACCTGGTAGTAAGTCGTCACCACCGCCAATAGTAAGCAACTTGACATAGAACCTAGGTTATATCTGAAATCAATCACATATGCGTTGCTACTCCCGTGGACTATGAAGGTCACCTCATGTGAAAAATGTGCTGGCAACCACGCCCTGTTATCGAAACGCAAGGAACGCTTCACGTTAGGAATAGGTGTGGCGGTGGTACCCCCCCGGTCGAACTACACTGGATCTACCACCTTTTTCTACCAACTCTGCTATTATCATACAGAAACATACAGATAGTGTGACGGTGATGCCGCCGCAAAACGAACTAAAAAGGTTTTTATTTATTTATTTTATTTATAAGTTTTTGTACACGGACACATAATAAGGAAACATATTTAAAATAGACATTGTACAAAGGGCTACTTATTCCAAAATGAAATTTCTTCCAGCAGCCCTGTGAGAGGAAAGGGTATATAAAAGCAAATCCAGTGTGCACAAACTAGATATAATATATAAATAAAATATAAATACTTGTTTAATAAACATATATACCATATATAAAATATACATATAACATATAAATATATATATATATACAGCTATATTAAATATACACATATTACATATATATTATGAAAGGGACAAGAAATGCTCTTTGACTCTTCTTTTAAACAGAGAAATAGTTTTAGATAGGCGTATTTCTGGTGGTTTTTACCTTTTTAAACCTGTGCCCAGTAAAGAAATACCAACGGGCTTGTCTCGACAACAAAACAGCAAAGATCATTAAATCTAAATTGGCCAATTTCATCACGTTTTCTCACATTAGCCATAAAATTCAATGTGTCACACAAATGGTCGTACATTCAACCACAATTGAACGAAAACAGTAGATTGCACCAAATAAGTATGTGCTAATTTGAACATTTTTGGCTCAACAAAGCTGAACGTGTTGAAATAAAATCGTTATGTATGTCTTAACTTAATTATTGTTTTATGCGTATATATTTACATGTGGCAGACCTGTGTGTGTATCGTGTAGTTATATCAAAGCGCACACCTGTGCTAGGTGACCGTCTTTTGTTAGAATTGCCGATTTAAGGCCTAACTTTTTTTTTATCTGACTGAAGTAGCAAACGTGCATGCAGTCCACATAATGGTAAGTAGTCAGTGCCGCCCATACATATCTGTAATTAACTTCATGCAGAACATGGGTTCATGACATGTTTGTGTATTCGTCTTTGTGTGGGTCCATGGCACCCACGGAGAAAATCCTAATGAGTTAAAAAAACTCCATAGACTTTTAAGTTATTATAGATAACAACATATAGATGTGAGCATTTATAATAATTTCTCATAATAATATAATTGCATTTGTAATTTAAATGCAATTATATTATTATGCAAATGATGTGCTCGAATGATAACATAAACTAAAAAGTTTTAGTTCTGTTACTCGAAACTGTAGAAATATATGTACATAACGAAAAATATGTCGTTTATAAAATATATGTTATCTACACGTATTCTTTACGTAATTATATTTTCAAAAGAAATAGAAGGGACTAAGAAAAAACATGTATCCTTCTGCCTGTCTATGTTTAAAATCGGATCAAAATAAATGTAGAATTTTATTAAATAAATAGTTCTCATGTCGCATATCTTGCGATTACATTTCGTAGATATATTTTTATATTTAAATCCTACTCATATCAAAATTTATTCCAATTTAAATTTATGTTACGTATTTTTAAATGCGGGTGAAACCGTGGAATACAGGTCGTGATAAGAAAAAACTAGTTTTTATTATTTTTTTTATTATAGAAATACATTGTCACAAGAATTATGCCACCCATGGACATCGTTATCAATACCTAGATAAGATCAGCATTACCTGAGGTTAGTCCTAGATGGGTTAGACGACCTGCGTGGCGGAGCGGTTACCATACGTGTCCCGGGTTCGATTCCCGGTCAGACAGGTATCTGAATGATGAGTTTAGATTCACGTTCTGCGTCTGGGTGTTTGTATATTCGTCTTGTGTGTGTCCATGGTACCCACGATACAGGAGAAAATCCTAGTGTGGGGCTATGAGTGTAGAAAGCGTTTATCTTACAATTTTTATGATTGCACACCATTGTCATAATAGAATGTACGATCTTTCTTATTGTAACCATCTTTGTGTCCTACATTCTCACATTTGTGTTTGTCTGCGCGTTTGTGAACGCTTATCTCAGAAACGGCTTATTTAATTTGAATATAAATTCACTGATGTATTGTGGCAAACTTCACTTAAAATTTAGCGTATATTTTATGTAAATCGGTTTATAAATAAAAAAAGTTATGTCAATTTCAAAACTACGCAGTATTTGTTCTGTGTTCGATAAGTGTTAATAAGATAAGTAACTGCATAATTGAATTTTCTCGCAATAAATTAACTGCATTTCATTTCATTTATTTGGCAGATATAGCTGTGTCGGATAACACAAAGAATTCCACCACGTTATCACGTTAATTAGCATTGAATTTTAAGACCGTAATTGACGGTAACCGTAATAATGAATAAATTTAGATATGTTTAATATATTATTCATTACATTAAAATTAATAGACACAATCTCTTACATACGTATCTCTGTACATCTCCTAATAACATCATTAAATATGTTCCAAGAATGTGGTGTTCTTTCAAATGAGTACATAAGAAAAGATAAGGCGTGTTGTCTAAATAATATAATTTCGTTGCCAGCATATTTTTGAATAAATTTCGTACATATATACTTTCTTTTTAATGTTTAGAAATCAGTAGATATTGGAAATGCAGATTTGGAAAACACGTTTTATTTTGAATAAAAATTGCAGCATAAACGTAATCGACCTTATTTGTCGAATGCTGTACTTCTGCTACTCTACTGCTATAACATTTATGCAGCGATTGTTTTGCACTGACAGCCGTCCGAGGCCATGGTTCGGGCGAGACTGAAAATCAGTGCCGTGGTTTCGTGTCTCCATGGCGATAGCTGATTATCGTCCATTTCACGATGTTATTATGTCACAGCACGAGTTACTTGAACACTAAACTGTATTGTTATCCTGTTGTTGTTGGTATTACTTAGCTTATCTTTATGTTTAGATTTCTAACTTTATTGTGAGTCCCTGTAGCTCCGGGATCAGAATAGGGCTACGGCATCCCCTGCCTGTCGTAAGAGGCGACTAAAAGGGGCTTCCGGGGTTGCAGACGGCTAGAGTGGGAGCTCGAACCGTTCGATCTGGCAATCCCGGGAAGGACGGCGGTATATGTGGTCGCACATCGTTGTAAAGACTAGACAGAGCGGTGGGCCCAGCCGCCCATCTGGGAGGAGCCCGATGGGGCAACATGCTCGGAGGATTCCGGTTGAAGTCGTTTCGAGATCCCGGAGTCCTCCTTTTCAGCGCCGAGGACGGCCACCGGGGGGGTTTTTGGTGCGGTAAAAATCCCACATAACCCTGCGTCGCTCTCACGGCGTCGGGTACCTTTTGAAGGTTTCCCCCTCGAGAACAAAAAAAAAAAGTTTATTGTGTATCATTCATCGTGAATAAATACTATTTCTTTCTTTCTTTCTTACTTTCTACTATCTCATACTAAATGTGCAAGAGTGTTTAATGTAAAGATTTAAGATATATCTCGTCTTATTTAAAAAATAATTAATGTCATTTTACTCATTAGGTTAAGTACTTTCGATATCAGTTTAAAGTTTTTTGATATCTGTAGCTACGGAATAATCTCCTGTGCACGCTTAACGATTACACTCTGTATAGTATACAGTGTATACCAACAATTTTGGCTCAAAGCGTAACTTTAGAAAATCACAAAAACACTTTCATACATCCATTTGTTTACGCTAACTCATAACAAACTAATGTGCAATAAAACATAGTGTTAATTATAAACAACGAGCCGTAAAGAGAAAGTGATGTCCGAAGCCACTGTTTACCACCTAACTTATTAATCGCTTAATGGCATATTGTTGGCTCTTCAAATTTCTACGACTTACGTAAAGGTTGAAAGTTCTTATATGTAAGATGTTCACACGTTAAATTTTATCATATTCATATTACGCTAGGCTTTGTTTTATGACGTCTTTGAGAAACTTCTGGTAGAAATTGCCGTTCGGTGACGTCACTGCCGCACCTTAATGCCTTGTAACACTGTAAATGGTACTACGTAAAAACGTAACATAGATGTATCAATTATTCTATCCTAATTTCAATTTTTTTTTATAATAATGAAGTAGCAACCGAGCATGCAGTCCACCCGATGGTAAGTGGCCACTGCGGCCCATGGACATCTGTAATCAACTATATACAGAACACGGGTTCCATCAAAAGGCAACCATAGATGCGTTTCTACTCCCGAGGACTATGATGGTTGCCTCTTGTGAAAGTGTGCCGGCAACCACACCCTTCCCTCGAAACACAAGAACTGCTTCACGCTAGAAATAGGTGTGGCGGTGGTACTTCCCCGGTCGAATTACACTGGTTCTACCACCTTCAAATATACCTTCACCTATATAACGCTGCACTTACCCTGTACAGCAGCATCCAGCTGCCGTCGCCTATTATCCACAGTGTCCTTCGCATCCGGGCTGTACTGCACCAGCGCGGTGGCAAGCTTCGCGGTGCGAGCTCTCAGCCCAGACCCCTGGTCCCCTCCCAGTAGACCGACCAGCCTCCACGCCACCGCCTCGCATTGTAGCTCCGGGCGCGGTGTTACTTCTAATGATATTAACCTGTGAAGAAGATATTGATGTTACTTTTGCTTACTAACCGGTAATTAAATTTGTATTCAGTGTAGCCACACTACAAAAAACTTGACGTAGACGGCGTGATACAACCCCGAATATCTATAAAATGTAAGCTACTAGCTTCGCCATGTTTCACTTTGTTTATACGTGAACTAGTTGACCCGGTAAACTTCATTCCGCCTAAAATTCAAAAATCTAAAATTGTCAGTGTTTCTCTACTATATTATACATGTATTATACATAAAAATCTTCCTTTTGAATCACTCTATCTATTTAAAAAACTGCATTAAAATCCGAAGCGTAGATTTAAAGATCTAAGCATACATAGGGCAGACAGCGTAAAGCGACTTTGTTTTATAATATGTAGTGATGATTAAGCAGGAACATCAGAGTTTTGCCTTTGCTCTTGTATGTTTTATGATACGAACGATCGAAGGAGAAATTGCAAAGACTCAACTCCTACTCAACTCAGGTCCTACGAATCAAGTCATACCGACAAGGTGTGGCTTGATTCGTAGGACCTTTAAATCGCGGAATGATGCTCCAACAAACCTGATGTACAAAATATTAATATTCCCACACTAAAACATATTTTAGTATCAATTCTTATATGTATAAACAAAAATAGAAGAATAATCCTAACTCTAAGCAATCAAAAGCCAAATTCAACATGAAAACTCTTAAAACTCTACCTATATATTTTTTTTTTATTTAACTAAAGTATCAAACGAGCATGCAGTCCACCTGATGGTAAGTGGTCACTGCCGCCCATGGACACCTGTAATCAACTTCTTACAGAACGTGGGTTCCATCTGAAGTCAATCACAGATGCATCGCTACTCCCGAGGACTATGATTGTCGCCTCATGTGAAAGTATATATGTTTTTAATTATGAAATATATATGTTTTTAATTATTTGTAATAAGAGATAAGAGAGATTTGAGCACAGCAAATTTATAGTAGCAAAAATGTTCGAATATGCTTTATATGCATTAACTGAATCGCAAAAATAATTTAATAGACGGACTAATCATAGACTAAACTTCAATAGATTTGAAGATACTAGACTGAGTTGAAAGGCTGTAGTGCACATATGCCATAACACACACTTAAGACCAGAATACGACCGCCATTCACCGTTTTAAAGAAGCAAAAAAACTTTCGAAAAGTACTGAATAAATAAATTGCAAGAATTTAAATGAATAAGTGTCGTACACGCCTACACCTTGCCAAATACAGGTGTTAGGTAATCAAGTGGCAACTTCACTCGAGAACGTAATTAAATTTACATCTGCCAAAAATGTACTAGTTTGTTACCGCTGTCATGCGTAGGTGTCAACAAATCTTTTCGAAATAAAATAACGAAAACTCCATTACCAAACCGTTTGATGACCCGCGTGGCGGAGCGGTTACCATATCGGTCTGACGCGCAATGGGTCCCGGGTTCGATCCCCGGCCAGACAGGTATCTCAATGTTGAGTTTATGTGCTGGGTCTGTGTTTGTGTATTCGTCTTGTGTGTGTCCATGGTACCCAAGACATAGGAGAAAATCCTAGTGTGTGGCTATGAGTGTAGAAAGCGTATCTCTGATAGAATTTATATAAACAACAAAATTATCTCCTTCGCATGTCTGTTCTTGTTAATATTTCGTAGGACATTCATGTTCTTATACGTAAAGCCTATCAGATAATTAGGTGTCAAAACGAGATAAGAATTGGCACTAGGCCGTTTTCTCTCAATCATTTGAATTTAAAGTACGTATTAAGATTAGATTCAAGTATTTAAATCAATTTGCGAAAGCTTTGAGTCTGTAAGACCTGTACCATTTCTATTAGAAAAACTATATTTATTTCCTTATTTTTAGTTCGATTTATTGTTAAAAATTGGGATGATTTTTTTCGTATTATTACATTGTCAAAATCGCGTTCTAAGATTCCGAAAGATAAATAGTATCAAAATATATCATACATAAGACCGAAGATAATAAAAGCGTGTTAAAAAGAGCCGATTTCTAGTAGCTCGGTTTAAAGATTCTTTATTTAAGTTACAGTAATTGTCACTTAAAATGAGAAACTTAACTAAACTTAAAATAATTGTACATAATTATATTTTCATTGAAGCAGTGATAGCCTAATGGTTGAAACTTGCCCTCTTGATCGGGCGGTCGGAGGTTCAAACCCAGGCACAGATTTTTCTGAAATTATGTGCGTATTAATTAATTAATAATTATCACCGCTTTTCGGTGAAGGAAACCATCGTGAGCAAACCTACACACCCAAATGTTCTTTAAAAAAAGTTTCCTGAGGTGTGTGAAGTCCACCAATTCGCACTTGGCCAGCGCGGTGGACTATGGCCTAAAACTCTCTCATTCTGAGAGAAGACCCGTGCCCAGCATTGGAACTATAATGACTTGTACCCAATTGTCAATTAAAATTAGAAACTTTACTAAACATAAAATAATTGTACATAATTATATTTTGCTTCGACTAAATTGTTGCATTTCAGTGCAAGATTGAGAGTTCATGTTTGAGTGTTTGTATATGTGTCTGTGCGTGTGTTTTCATGTTTGTGTTTCGTTTAGTTGGTCAGTATTGCAACCGTCTAAAACTACACCTGCATTAGGGAAAGCAACGGTATTTAATATTCACTTTAATTCAAATATCACAAGTTCAAATAACAGTTACTCTGCCATCAGTTCCCACATTCGAAGCTTGAGTATTAAAAAACGAAATATCAACAATTACCACCTACAAGAAAGTTTGCCGATACTTGCTCATTGTCAACGAGAGATATAGTCGTGGAAACTTGAGGAAAGTGTGTTTTTGTGATGACATAGAGTTTTATTGTCTCCGTTCAATTGCTTGTCGACTGTCGCTAATAACTTCTTTTAAAATAACTGTAATGGAAATACTAGAAATTGTAACTGCATCAGTAGATCTCATCTTAGGAAACTGAGACTACTCGTATGAAAAGGTAAATCTATGTCTAGTGTAGATTGTTCTCGAGTGTATTTATTTATTATTTATTAAGGGTCGCCAACGAAAAGTACACATCATTAAGATTATATAACAAAGGGAAAAGAATATATCAGACGCCTTTCCAATTATATACAACCACAACTAACGCTAAATAAGTCGAAACAATTGTATAAAAGTATTAAAAGTGATTGGTTACATACATTACGACGTTAACAAAATAAGATTGTAACTAATAAAACTAACAAAGTTCATAATTTAAACAAAAAAACTAAAAACACAGTATAAACGGAAAAAAATACTAAAACATTACACGGTAAAAAATATTAGATGAAGCCAATGGATAAGAAATCGTAGATTAGAATAAAAAAAATGTAGATTGTTCACTAAAAAAAGTAAGTTCAAAAGAGTATGAAGAAGTTGGCGACTTTGCCAGTGCGGTGGACTTGTCAGAAGCCCTATTGCTAAAAGAAGACCCGCAGCAACAGCGCGATAATAACGTGTGGACGCATTGTCAAGATTTTCATATAAATTTTTTGTCCCGTCTAACACTGACATTACCTCGGGTTGATTGACTTGCTATAACGTAGATTTCCAACCGTTTCGTTTTGACTATGAGAGATATTTCAGAACAGTATATTACCAATACGGTATGCTGTTCGGTACACATGGAATTAGAGGTTTTCATCCCACGTTTTGTATATTACTATTATATAGTTAAATAACTTAGATTGTACACATAATAGAAAATACATAGAATAGAAAGATTATACGTCTCATATAAACAGGAACATTTAAAAAGACAGAAGCCAGCCACTCAGCGGTCGTCTAATAAACAGCAAAGAAAGCTTAAATGTTTTTACGAAGAATAGATATATTGAGTAATATTTTACAGAAGAGAAATTGTTTAAAGCGGAACATAGAACCAAAATAAAACTTACAGACTCTTTTATATTCTAAGTCTAGAATACCTAAACTAATTTATCTGCATATGCCAAATAGGCTCAATTTAGTATTTTCCAGGTACTCAGTCAAACTTTATTTTCCAAACGGTACATTGCTATAAGGCAGGAATGGGAGTGGTATAACCATCGTAAGTACCTTAAACATTTATATAAAAACTGATTTACAGCGTTATTGGCCATTCATCGCCACATTTATGGCGCAAGTCCATCAACAAGTTTCGCTACACTCGAAACAACTTTTTTGGCTATCAGTAAAAGTTTTACGAGAATTCGGTTGTCAGAGCCGCCGGAATCGAACCGGTTGGACGGGAAGCGTCACTTTCACCTGCGCGCCCTTGCACTCCTCAGATCACACGTAATTATAAAGCATAGACCGAACCTAATAGGCTAAGAGAACTGTGATAGCCTAATGTTTTTTTTTTAACGCGGAGAAATCCTCATGGATCCCCTTTTGCCCGGGGGAGCGCAAGGGGTATGTCGGACTCTTACAGACTAAAACTCTTTCATTCCTCTGGACGTTCGGTGCCGGGTCACGAGTAAATCGTTAGCATTCCATTCGCAATAGCCTAATGGTTGAAACTTGCCCTCTCGATCCGAGGTCCGAGGTTCAAACCCAGGCACGCACCACTGATTTATGTGCGTATTAGAAATTAATTATCACTGCCTTTCGGTGAAGGAAAACATCGTGAGGAAACCTACACACCCGAGAGTTGTATAAAAATAAAGTTTTGTGATGACGAAGATGTGTGAAGTCCACCAATTCGCACTTGGCCAGCGCGGTGGACTATGGCCTAAACTCTCTCATTCTGAGAGAAGGTCCGTGCCCAGCAGTGGGATAATAATGGTTTGACGATACCTTAATATGAGTTTGTTACGTTTTCTAAAGCAATTGGTACGATGTTTACGATATACTTTTCAGCAGGTGGGTTGCAAGCCAATTTACTACTTATTTGTGTATTGTTTTTACATATCTTCTAATAATAACTCTGACAAACTGAATTTTATAACAATTTTTTAAATCATGATTGTCTAATTGATTATCATTTATTAACCCAATTTTATACAATATAGAAAGTAATATATAAACTTCTGGTAGTTTGGTGGTTCAAGAAGGCATGAGTCAAAGTAAATCGACCCGATAGCAAGGATACATATACTTAAATCATTAAAATAAAATAAATTTTGTATTTTATGACCAAATTTGCATACTATCACATAGGTTAAGAGATCTTTAAGCGTTATAATAATTACATCTAATGTATTCTATTCTATGCAATTTAACCATTATATTATTTTATATCAGAGTGACAAAGCTTAGTAAAATTGGGTTTTAAATGCAAAGATAAACAATTAGGTGAGACTTAATAGTGATGTAACGATTATTCGCATTCTCATTCGCATTCGGATTCGCGAATATTCACATGTTTTGAGATATTTCCAAGAATTGTGCGATTTTTTCCGAATATTAAATTGCATTGCTTTGCAAAAAAATTCACCAAATTTAAGTTGAACTGAAGCTTTTCAACCAAAAAATAAAAGGTCCCCAAATCTACATCAAATATAATACAATCTACAAAATACAATCTACAAATCTACAAAAAAAATATTCTACGTTTAAATATTGTAATTAAATATGTAATATTGTAAATAAATATGTTTAAATAGCAAGCATATTATAAAATTTCTGACTATATAGGAGATAAAACAAGTTGGGACTGAACAATACGTTACCGTAATTAATTAAATGTCAAAGTGTAGCGTATACTGCCAAATATGCTTCTTGTACAGCAAAATATAAGGCAAGATACTAGAGCTAACTTTTATAACCAATGTAAAAACAATATGGCAATAAAAAAAGATATACAAAAAAAAGACAAATCCACTGAGTTTCTTGCCGGGTTTTCTCAGTTTAGGTCGTGTTCCGATCCGGTGGTAGGTAGTGTAAAAAAAAAATATATGTAACTGACAATTTGTAAGTGCCTCCGTAGGCCTATGCAAAATAAAGACATTTCATTTCAAATATTATATTATTATAATTTTAAAATATTATCATTTGTTACATCACTAAGACTTGGAATATTTTTTACCCGGATATATATTTATCTAGAGTTACGTAATAAGAAATGTAATAAATGCATAATAATGTGTTATCCATTAGCCGGTTAACTTAACTAGACAACCGGCCTATGATGTCATACGCGTCCACTTTCATCTGCTTCGGATGGAGTTTGTTACGGATTAGTTAAACGTATTTTTTTGTTTGGGAGAAATATTTTTCAATATCTTTGTCAAGAATCTGAAAAACATTTAATTATATATGTTAGACGCTATAGTCTTTTAATTTGAAGATTGTAATAAGAATGATATACATTCAGGTTGTGGTTTGTTGGTGGTGGTCAGAAACACATTTAGGACACCCTTAGGTAAGAATTTATACCCTCAAAAAGAAGTTTAATAATCATTTTTTATCTATCAAATAAACCTCACTAAATTATAATACTCCTAATCTTTAGTTAGTATAGTTTATTTTTTTTCTTAATGTACACGTATTGTAGCGATTGATGTACACACCAGTAATTGGAGTTCATATTAAATATGGTTTAAAAGTAAGGTTACATGATTTTTTGTAAGATATGCTGTTGATGTGCTAACAAAGAAAATAACACTTATCTTTTCTGGGGTTGATTACAGACGTTCATTAGCAGTAAAGGGCAGTTACATTGGCAATTATTTTTCGGTAAAAAATAGAATCACGAAATAGAATCGACAAAATTCGTTCTAGTTACCGAAACAACCGGTATATATAAGTAACTTAGATGACTTATAAAATGAGAAGCTCTAGAATTTTACAACTAACAATTTAAGTTAAATATAACCACAATTTAATTTTAAATATTTAAAAAGGAAGGCGTGTTTACACGAGTTTCAGGGTAGTTTCACTCCCACTATAACTACTTAGCGGCTAACTTTCAAATGAGGAGAAATAAAGACCATCTTAATCTTCGGGAACAGCAACGCATCTGTGATTGACTTAAAATAGAACCCTTGTTCTTTAAGAAGTTATTTAAAGATGGTAGAAGTGTAGTTCGACCGGGGAAGTACCACCGCCACACCAATTTCTAGCGTGAAGCAGTTTTTGCGTTTCAATAGAAGGGTGTGGTTGCCGGCACACTTTTATATGAGGCGACCATCTTCGGAAGTAGCAACGAGTCTGTGATTGGCTTCAGACAGAACCCCATGTTCTATATGAAGTTGCTTACAGATGTCCATGGCAGTGACCACTTCCATCAGGTGGACTGCCTGCTCGTTTGCTTATTCAATAAAAAACATTATTACCATAAAATATTGACACGAAGTTACAAAGTGATTGTGTAATTCGATTCGGCTTCCCTTCGCTGGAGACGTCTCGAGTTTCATACGAGAATATTCTTAGGCTGTTTGATTACTTGTTACTTACTAACTCGTTTGCCTTCACGGTACGCTGACTCGGCATTATTCCACAGCTTACTTTTAAACTTTACGTCTTATTAGTGGTTTAGAACATATAATAAAACACGCTTTATACACTCAGTACCATGGACACACAAGACGAATACACAAACACCCAGATCCAGAACAAGAATCTAAACTCAACATTCAGATACCTGTCTGGCTGGGAATCGAACTCGGGAACCATTGCGCGTCAGACCGGTATGGTAACCGCTGAGCCACGCGGTTCTTCAATTTGTTAATTTGTATTATTCGAAAAAAATGCGTGGAGAAAACATCAACGCGTGACGTAAATATTTTGAAAATGCACTGAACCTAGCTCTACTTCTAGAAGTACCAGTATATCGATAGATTAAAACATTATTTTGAAGGTTGTAGAACCAGTGTAGTTCGACCGGTAAAGTACCACCGCCAATCCTATTTCTAGCTATTATAGCTAGCTATTACTATATTTCTAGCGCATTTCTTGAGTTTCAATGGACGGGTGTGGTTGCCAGCACACTTTTATATAAGGCGACCATCATAGTCCTCGGGAGAAGCAACGCATCTGTGATCTGATGAAACCCATGTTCTGTATGAAGTTAATTACAGATGTCCAAGGGCGGCAGTGACCACTTACCATCAGGTGGATTACATGCTCGTTTGTTTGTCGTCCCCAATAGGATTGATATGAAATTTGAATGTCCACAAAACACGCTAAGGCAACATAGTTAAGTAAAACTTTTAATAACATTTAAGGATATCAACTCCTTATAGTAAGATGAACACAGTTGTAACTAAATCAGTAATAAGTAACCATAAAGCATTACTATGTGCTCTCACACATTTCTCGCACGGTAATGGGCAAATGGCCTCGGAAACGCGACAAAGCGTGACTAATTCGATGCATCTACGGTTAGTGGGTAGCAAAAACTTTGAATATGCGATACATTTTGTATCTCGATGCATGTACAAAGAGAAAATTTATAAAATATGCAACTATTATTTTCCAGCTATTTGTTTTATCTAATAGTCCAAAGAAGGAAGATTGATTGTAGCTTGGAATATTCTTCTATTCAAGATAATTATTCATTTTGAAATGGATTTCATGTGTAAATATTATGACATATAAAAAAAAAATGTCTCTAATGTATAGAAATATGTAATGTTGTTTAGCTTTTATTATCTTAATTATCGTATAAAATCTAATATATAAAATTCTCATGTCATAGTTTTTGTTGCCAAACTCCTCCAAAACGGCTTGACCGATTTTTACCAAATTTTATATGCTTATTCAGTAGGTCTGAGAATCGGCCAACATCTATTTTTCATACCCCTTAAGGATTGTCCACCATTATCATTTTGGAACGAAGTTCCTTATCGCGCGTTGTGAAATGGGGCTAAAAAATTCTTACGAAAAGTTGTCACGACACTTTTTGGTATAGTAAGCTACTGTAAGCTGTGCGGCCTGCGCATGTTTCTCTGTCTGTCTCTTTCTCTCTCTCTTATAGAAAGAAAGCCACATATTTTCATTTCTATTTCGCAGTGAACAGTGTGGTGTCGCGACGATTATTTTTGTTGAGTGTATACAGGTTTTTTTGTAAATAATAAATAATAAAAAATAATAGTAATAATGAATCCTGACAGTGTTTTTGGACAAGTTCCGGATATTGCTGATGGAGTTAGGTAAGTACAGATTATATACAGACAATAATAAATGCTTTTGTATTTTTACTTAAAAAAAAAAAATATTATAATTCCTTCACTAATTAATCGAAAAGAACTTCGTTCCATCCGGGTGTCCCTTGACACCTCTCAAGTTTTTTTATTTATTTTTTATATGGCAAAACAACGTTTGCCGGGACAGCTAGTAATAACATAATTATCATTATTTTTTTAACAATTAATATTGACATCATATAGACAACTATTGCGCACCATGTGCATGAATAATAATTAATTAATTAGTCCTATTTAACTATAGATTTTGAGAAAGTTGAAAAAAATTGATATATATAGTATTAATGAAGGCAGAAGAAGAAAGCAGCAAATTCAAAATACAGAAAAACAAAATTAACTTACCTATTCAAAAGCGTCTCAATCAAATGCGCGGAATGTGGCAAAGCTTCGACCAGTAAGTCTATCGGCAGCTCGGATGCAACACTTTGAAGTACACCTGGTCCCAATCGCGACAAAATGGCCGCTGCTTCCCGAAACTGCCGGCCCTCTGCCAACAGCAGCACGCGACGCAATGCTAGACGAGGAGAGGTGTATGTGTTCTTCTCTCTCTCCCTCTCACGCCGAATTCGCTCACGGCTTTCGTTCATCATGATTCGAGTTTCCGTAGTAGCACTAGCCCATTATATTTGGTGAGAAGCGCTGATAGTGTATGAATCTGTAATAAAAACAAATGTGTTTTAATTAACGGGAATGATATGCACAGCATGCAGCCCACCTGATGGTAAGTGGTCACTGCCGCTCATGGACATCTGTAATCAACTACATACAGAACATGGGTTCCATTCAGATGGATCACAGATGCATTGCTACTCCCGAGGACTGTGATGGTCGCCTCATATAAAAGTGTGACGGCAACCACACCGTTCTATCAAAACGTAAGAAATGCTTCACGCTAGAAATAAGTGTAGCGGTGATACTTCCCCGGTCGAACTACACTGGTTCTACCACCTTGAGATGTGTGTCTAAAACGACGTTTGATAAACATTCGCTACTAAAACATAACCTCTATAGCGAAGATCAATGACAATTTTTAAACACATTGATTAATATAAGTCCTATGTCCTATGAAGTTAATAGTTGTAAGGTGATGTCGATGGTAAAACTACTATGGTTTACCCGAGGTAGTACCGCTGTAACATCACAATTTAGACGTTCTTGGCGCTAAAAATAGATTGGTGTGGTTGTCGGCTCATTGTCATGGACATCTGTAAGCAATTTCGCGTAGAACAGAACTGTCTCGAGTACGAATGGTCGCATCATATACAAGTGATCCGGCAACCACATACTTCCACCGAAACGCACAAACTGCTTTACGCTACAAATAAGTATACCGATGGTACCTCCCGAGTGAACTACACTGCTTCTACCACCTGGTAATGTACAGTAATACGAACTTACGCGATAGGTGGAACTGACTGATAACTGCATAAGTCGGATTCGCGTAAGTCGGGGAACAAGAAATCGTCGTCAACCCATTATTGTCCCACTGCTGGGCACAGGTCTTATCTCAGAATGAGAGAGTTTAGGCCATAGTCCACCGCGCTGGCCAAGTGCGAATTGGTGGACAAGAAATACGTAACACCAAATAAAATGTAGCTGTCATGCATAGTATATAGTCTTAATATTCCACACTATTATTTAATAGTGTAGGATAGCCTATGTATTCCATAATATAGAGGTTGTGTGACGCAGCTGGCACTCAATAAAAGACAAATTGGGGAGATATGAAAACCGCGTAACTCAGAGTTCGCGTAAGTCGGGGTAGCGTAAGTCGAGGTATTACTGTATACTTATTCTTATTTAGAAATATCAGACCCATATTACTTTAATTAAAGTTACGAAGTACGTTACTGATTGAGGTAATTTGACGTAAGCGGAGTCAAGAACCTTCGTTTAATAGCTACAACAGGTGATCAACCCTCCCGTGGTACAAGATAAGAGAACAAGCGTTTTATAAAGCTTGTAAAATTATGCCAGTGTTTTATAAAATTATATTATTAAATAATCAAATACTGTAATTTCTAAACTATGCTCAGATGGTCTATAAAACTGATAACTGTGACGTTAATGATTAAAGCAACAATAGTAATTTTTGACCAGGGTTATTCAATAACATGATAGATTATTAAAGTCATTATTTTAATCTCACAACTAAGCATATAACAACTACTGACACTTTCACCCTCCCACAACTGGGAGAACCCTGAAATATTGGTAAAAGGTTAACTAGTGATCAAAGTTGGCGAAACCGCGCAAATAACACACTAATCAATTTTTTTTTATACTTAAACCTAACAAGAAGACAGACGGGCTAACAGAGGAGTCGCCAAGGCATCGCCGGCTTTGAAGGACAGCTCTTTTTGCATCTTTTTTGAAAAGCCCCATGTTATAACGCCCCGGGAATACCTCAGGAGGAAGGTCGTTCCACATCTCGCGCGTCAGTAGCAGAAATAAGCGTGCAAACTGAAGCGTGGAAGACCGCCACGGGTTCAGTTGATGTGGATGGAACTTTATCCTACGGCGAGTCGTGCGGTGGAGAAAAGGTGACGTAGGCACTAGGTCAAAAAGTTCTAATAAATAACGTATGGTTCAATCCAAATGAGCAAATAACACGGTTTAATTTAAAAACCGCTTCCCTTCTATCACTTGCACCAAATCAACTTGACTTGTCCGACGACATAACTGTTTCCATTATTACGAATCACAATTGTTAGAGTACAATGGATGAGCAGACGATGATTCGTTTTTTTTATTATAATCGTTATTAGGCAGTCTACACGTTACCGACTTTTGTTCAAGGTAATTCCTGCGGCTACATCCGCTTCGGTCGCATCTGCCACGGTAATAAGTATCCTACGTGTTAATGTAGGTCATCACCACATAGTATAAAACAAAGTCGCTTCATAGCGTCGAGGATGGCCAGCTTAGGGATTCAGTGGGAAAAAATCCCACATTTTCCGGCGCCGGTCTCACACTACTTGACAATGTTATTATCACTACATTACTATGTAGTGATAATAACATTGTCAAGTAGTGTGAGTCAAGTAGAACGAAGTCGCTTTCCGCTGTTTGTTCCTATGTATGCTTAGATCTTTAAATCTACGCTACGGATTTTGATGCAGTTTTTTTTTAAATAGAGTGATTCAAGAGGAAGGTTTTTATGTATAATATAGTGGAAAAACTCTGATAATTTTCGAATTTTGACTGTTAGGCGGAATGAAGTTTGCCGGGCCAGCTAGTAAACTAAATGTGTGTCAAATTTCAGCGTAATCTAACCGGTAGTTTTTGCGTTGAAGAGTTACAATCACAAATACATCCTCGCAGACTTTGGTATTTATAATCTCAATATGATACTCGAACATTTTGTATTGAGTGCTTAGTATAAGCATTCGACGTACACCTGCTCATCATTATGCACGTATTAATAATAATCGTTTCTTCCTACATAGTCGCTTCCGTTTAGTATGCTTATGAACTACTTATGGACTTGATTTAACTAACACAAAAATTGTGTTAATATGAATCTATCAAGGTTATCTTTAGTTTTTTTCGGGTTAACTCTGCGTCGTTTTTATATTTATCTGTGTTTTTAAACTATTTGACTCAATTATTATTAAATTTCAAATTTAAAAATCCGCTTTTATATGTCCGTGTAAAAGTTATTTCACAGCAGTTTTAAGTTGGTAGTATTTTTTTATTTTTTTACAAGACCATAAAAAATTCTACGAAAACCATGCCGAAAACGTCAAATTTTATGAAAAATCTTTCATCAATTCAAATAATTCTGTTTTAAAACGCAGCACTTTGCCGTGTCCTACGTTTTAAGAGTGTTTGAATACGTCCAGCGGAACGCAGGTGATATTGGTTAGTGTTTTCGTATAAAATGTTTAGTTAGAAATAAACTGAAGTCTTACTACCATTTGTAATTAGTCTCCCATGTAACTTATTTTAATTAAATTTATTCGAAAATTATTTGACGACCCGCGTGGCGAAGCGGTTAACGTACCGGTCTGACGCGCAATGGGTCCCGGGTTCGATTCCCGGCCAGACAGGTATCTGAATGATGAGTTTAGATTCGTGTTCTGGGTCTGGGTGTTTGTGTATTCGTCTTGTGTGTGTCCATGGTACCCACGACACAGGAGAAAATCCTAATGTGGGGCTATGAGTGTAGAAAGCGTGTTAAAATGTTTGTTAGCATTTAATTACGTATTAATATATAGTCATTGTGGTCGGATTTCGACCACTGCAATGTAGAATCGTTCAGTGGTTGATATCCGACGTAGGAGTATTAATCGTCAAATTTTTGGAATGTATGACACAGTTAAATTTGTACGTTAAATTATAATATTACTGAGATCTGTACCAAAATGTACATACCTAATATATGCTTTCGATAAACGTTAATTTGTCGGCAGCCTAATTCGCTGCGCAAGCGCCGGTTGTCCCACGTCGGCAAAGAACAAAGCGTTAATAGAAATTATATTTTTATGATGTTTTTATGATTATGGCAGCATGTTCTTTCATTGTTCTTCATCTTTGGTGAGTGTAAACAATATTTTTTAGAAAAGGAAGTAGCAAACGAGATCGCAAACCGGCTTACGGTGAGTGGTCAATACCGCAAATTTAAATGTGCAATCGACTTCTGATAAGATTGTATTCTTGTGTCGAGCACAAGGATACAATCTTAGTTTAGTCGTCAAGAAGTAACAAACATACGCACTCACAAACTTTCGCCTTTATAATATTAGTATGAAGTATGATTAAACATAACAGAGCAATGATAGCCTAATGGTTGAAACTTGCCCTCTCGGTCCGAGGTTCAAAGCCAGGCACGCACCACTGATTTATGTGCGTATTAAAAATTAATTATCACTTCATTTCGGTGAAGGAAAACATCGTGAGGAAACCTACACACCCGAGAGTTCTTAAAAAAAAAAAGTTCTCGGAGGTGTGTGCAGTCCACCAATCCGCACTTGGCCAGCGCGGTGGACTATGGCCTAACCCCTCTCATTCTGAGAGGAGACCCGTGCCCAGCAGTGGGACAATAATGGGTTGATGAGAGTATGAGATGATTAAACATAGGTTGGTACATACAGAGACAGAAAACAAATTAATTACACAAAACTTAGGGAGACACAGCGTCCCCGCTAGTCACATATACGAGTAAGTACAAAAGGAGCAAAAATATATATACCTATAGTCCATTTTCCAGACCATTATTACTGAGCATACTTAAATAATAAAACGCTTCAAAAAAAATCGCTTTCTACACTCATAGCCCCACAGTAGGATTTACTTGAGTCGTGGGTGCCATGGACACACACAAAGACCCAGACCCAGAACGAGAATCTAAACTCATCATTCAGATACCTGTCTGGCCGGGAATCGAACCCGGGACCCACTGGATGTCAGACCGATATGTTACAGCTGCGCCACGCGGGTCGTCGATAAAAATTCATCAAATCATTTATTTACATCCAAGTATTAGTACATAATAGAATGTGGCACTCAATTTTGGAAAATCCGATTGTCACCAATCAATCTACAGTTGCTCAGAACTTAAAGTCACACAAAATAATGTGTCCACAAAATAACTGAACACTAAGTAGGTTAGACTTATTGTGTGTCTTTGTGTTCGTATTTGGACATCGTTACTGTTTAAATCTTTACAAATAAAGTGCTACTGTCTGTCTATAATTTAAACACATTGAAGTGCTTTTGAAGTGAAAGACTTTCTGTACAACTGACTGACCCGCGTGGCGCAGCGGTTACCGTACCGGTCTGACACGCAATGGGTGCCGGGTTCGATTCCCGGCCAGACAGGTATCTGAATGATGAGTTTAGATTCCTGTTCTGGGTCTGGGTGTTTGTGTGTTCGTCTTGTGTGTGTCCATGGTACCCACGACACATGAGAAAATCCTACTGTGGGGCTATGAGTGTAGAAAGCATGTGTATGTGTTAACTAATTTGACTACTACTTACTAATTTATTAATAAGATTAGGTCTAGAAGATAGACAGACTTTCGACAAGAAATTATTATGAAAACTGTTAAAAGTAAATCGGTTATTTTGCTTGTTATCAGTAATTTATTTAACTTAACATAAAAGTATTTTAATTTTTTTTTGTATTTGTTAAGTTACTAGCTTTATTTGATATCCATATATTCATTATAGTAACAAAAACATCTTCCTTTGATTCATTCTCTACGCAAATAAAACTAAACTTATCTGGGATAGATAATGGACATTCACGGGCGGCAAACACCACTTGCCATCAGTTCGTCGTCCCTGTAGTTCTGGGACTTTTATCCATCCCCTGCCCATCGTAAGGAGCGACTAAAAGGAGCTTTCGATATTGTGGGCGGCTAGAGTGGGAGCTCGAACCGTTCGATCAGACGGCCCCGGGAAGGACGGCGGTATGCGTGGCCACATACCATCGTGAAGATCAGACGGAGCAGTGGGCCCAGCTGCTCACCTGGGAAGAGCCCGATGGGGCAACGCGCTTAGAGGACTCCGGTTGCGTTCCTTTGGAGATCCCGGAGTCCTCCTTGTAGCGCTGAGGACGGTCACCGGGGGGGGAGGGGTTAGTGCGGTAAAAATCCCACACAACCCTGCGTCGCTCCCTTCGGCCCTTCGGCGTTGGGTACCTTTTGGAGGTTTCCCTCTCGAGAACAAAAATAGGGTTCCGTATATATCCTTTTGGCTACGAAACCCTAAAAATAAAATGACTACTAAGTTCTGTCCAGAAATATTACCGACTGTACCACATTCTTAAACTAGATAAGATTAACCGTGTGCATCAGTTAACAGTAACAAGACAATCACGGTGACTGACGAATTTGCCACCGTTACACCCATCTGGGGTGGGAGTGTAACGGACATGGGAAATATCACATGACATCTGCTCTTGTTTGTTCTATGTACTGTTAAGTTCCCTGGTTTGACGCTTGTGACTTTGTAGTTGGGCCAATGTTTGTTTAGTAATTGTGTAGATTGGTGAGAAATTTGGCAAAGAGATAATATCAGACTTAATTAATTTTAACCGGAATTCTGTTCATCTGATAAATTTTATATTGAATAGAAGTGCTATGAAGTCATATAGGTGCTTTGCTACTTCAGTAAACTGAGATGACTATCTCCGCCGGCACAATACAGTGACCCCACCACATCCTTCCACCGAAACGCATAAACTGCTTCACACTAAAAAAAAACTTAAAAACGCTTCTTACACTCATAGCCCCACAGTAGGATTTTTTCCTGTGTCGTGGGTGCCATGGACACACACAAAGACGAATACACAAACACCCAGACCAAGAACAAGAATCTAAACTCATCATTTAAATACCTGTCTGGCCGGGAATCGAGCCCGGGACCCACTGCGCGTCAGTCCGGTATGGTAACCACACCGCCACACTATGAATAAGTACCTCCCCGGTCGAACCATATTCCTGCTACTTCCTTTTAAACTAAAAACGTACTTATTAAAAGTTGTAACATGCCATCTTCAGATGTAATAGACTCCGTGTCTAGCCGTGTGGTCCCGGCGATATAGAATAAGCCACCGTAAATCTGCCCGTGGGTGTCGTAGGAGGCGACTAAGAGTATTTATTGGGTAGATGGGTAGCTGCGTCTAAGTAAGCATTCAAGCTGCGACGCTCCCACTGGTTGCTGGGTCTCTAACACTGCCTGGCGTAATTCTCAAAGGTATCCTTGGTGGTAAGATCCCTTTATTGGTGTGCCTGGCGAGCTACCACCCCCAGGTCGGAACCTACCGTTAATAACGACTTGTCGTATTTCGGTAGTGCACCTTGGAGCCAGTTTATCCCCCCCCCCTCCCTTCCCTTCCACTTGTGATACCTCCGACGTCGTATCTTTCGGGGGCGGTTAGACATTTTTGCTCACGGGGGCGTGGTGTATTGGCACAGAGGCCAGGGAGACTCGGTGAAACGGTTATACTTACATTGTATAAAATATAAATAATTATATAAAAATAATATAAGTAGCAAATTTAAATATATATTGAAAATTTTGACAATAGCCAAAATTATACTCATACTCGTTTCATTGGTAGAACTTTATATATAGAAACTTTCATATAAGTGTTTACCTGCGTAACGTATACTATTTTCACATTAATTCAACTTATTTTTTACTTACATTCTATTTAAATTCATGTCGTTTTCTATAATCTATAAACATACCACACTACCTATATGAGCTCTACACATACAGCATCTCAACTGGTTGCTTTTCTCTCAGATGATTTATATGGCTTTGGGTCGTTTTACATACGAGTACGTGTGATACAAGAATATTGTGGCTTCTGGATGTTTTTGGACCAATTTCTAAATATATTAGTACCGACCGAAGGTTTAGTTACGGTTTTAACCAAGTTGTGAATATTCGTTTTTTTAAGTCCTAATAAAAACGAATTTTATTCACAGCATTCGGCCAAAAATCGGTCGACTCTTTTGGGGCAGCAGAAATGTCTGTTCTTAAATGTTCGAATTACGCCAGTCTATACTCGAGTTTACCTTTTTAACCGACTTCCCAAAAGGAGGAGGTTCTCAATTCCTCTGTATTTTTTTCTCCACTTGATTTACAGTCCGTCACGAGCCGGAGTCAGGTCAGACTTATGTTAAAAATACTAATATGAATATGTATGTCCATTGATGCACAAAACACAATTTTATAGTCCAACATGTTGATACAGAATTGATTATAAAAATCCATAAGCGGCAGGTCTATCAGATGAAAGGCACGTTCGTTTGATTTAAAGGAAGGTTCCATCCGTCCATTAGCCTTTTGATGT
Source organism: Spicauda simplicius (assembly GCA_949699795.1). Classification (NCBI taxonomy): domain Eukaryota; kingdom Metazoa; phylum Arthropoda; class Insecta; order Lepidoptera; family Hesperiidae; genus Spicauda; species Spicauda simplicius. Next base: position 15,024,127 of record OX453079.1, read on the forward strand.
CCACTGCTGAACACAGGCTTCTCCTAAATGGCGCCACTCCAACCGGTCCTGTGCCCTCTGAATCCAACGGTTTCCCGCTGTCTTCTCCAGATCATCAAATTAAAAATGTTAATGCGCTTAATTTGTTATTACATCTATTTATATATTTACCACCTATTTTTTGATTATTTTTTATAAGATTGAAGTAGCAAACGAGCACTCTGTCCATCTGATGGTAAGTGGTCACTGCCACCCTGCGACATTTGTAAGCAACTTCATACAGAACATGGGTTCCACCTGAAGTTAATCACAGATGAGTTGCTACTCCCGAGGATTATGATGGTCGCCTCATGTGAAAGTGTGGCGGTGGTACTTCTCTGGTTGAACTACACTGGTTCTACCACCTGATAAAAAATATATTGCCAAAAATATATATTAATAATCATATAGCCAAAAAATTGGCAACCCTATTAGAGATAAGGTAAAACTAACGAGCGGCCAATTATAACTTTCTACGCGGCGGGTCACGACGGATTTTATTGGCTTTTATCGATTCCACATACCGACCGACGATTATGATATACTGACACTCTGACACAGTTCCACCCGATAGTAATATACTTTTTGTAACCAATAAATAGGAAATAATACAATTGAATTTAAAATACAAAGGATTTTTTATCGCAAAACACCGATTTCGGGTTAAAGAATATTTATTTTTCTTTTAAGACATACATTAGTACATTGTCACTTACAATAAGTAACTTTATACTACATATTCGTATGACAATTAAATTCGGCGACATTTTTTCAGTGCAAAATTAAGAATGAGTTTGTATGTGTGTATAACTCTCTTTGTATGTAAGAAAAACTATGTAGGGCTCAAAACTAAATACAGCGTACCAAACGAGTGGACTGCATTCACGGTAAGTGGCAATCGTATGGTATGTGGATCTCAAATGATTTTGCCAGGTGGTAGAACCAGAGTAGTTCGACCGGGGAGGTACCACTGCCACACCTATTTCTAACGTGAACCATTTCTTGCGTTTCGATGGAAGGGTGTGGTTGCCGGCACACTTTATATGAGGCGACCATTTTAGTCCCCGTGCTACTTCTATCAGATAAAAAAGCTGTAACCGCGCACTGTGTGCCCTCTATTTCGAAAACAGTTCAACGTATAAAAATATGTTTTAAACAAAAGTTGTAGAGAAAGTAATGCTCTATATTATTGTTAACAAATATACTCGTAAATAACGTAAAGCATAGGACACGAAATTTGCAAAAAATGCTCTAAAAATCGATTTTTGTGACCTTTGATCTCCGACTTTTAAAGATGCGAACATCTCATGTGTGAAGTATGAGATAAGTTTTGGGATGTCCAAATAGAAAATCATATTAGTTTATAGCTGGGTATATCGAGGACCGAAATTCTCACCTAATCTTGACTAAGATGACTGGACTGTTAAGAGCACGGCGTTCAACATTGCTGGTAAAAATAAGAATTTTTATTTTTTCCTTATTATTACTGATTAGAACGGCTGAATTTTATATGTATTTCATATTCAAATGACACTCATTCTTCTGTTGGGTATGTTGTGTCTTATCTAATATATAAAATTCTCGTGTCACAGTTTTTGTTGCCATACTCCTCCGAGACGGCTTGACCGATTTTTACCAAATTTTATATGCTAATTCAGTAGGTCTGAGAATCGGCCAACATCTATTTTTCATACCCCTTAAGGGTTGTCCACCCTTAACATTTATTTTTATTTTTTATATGGCAAAACAACGTTTGTCGGGACAGCTAGTCTTATATATAAAATTCTCGTGTCACAGTTTTTGTTGCCATACTCCTCCGAAACGGCTTCACCGATTTTTACCAAATTTTACATGCTTATTCAGTAGGTCTGAGAATCGGCCAACATCTATTTTTCATACCCCTTAAGGGCTGTCCACCCTTAACATTTATTTTTATTTTTTATAAGGCAAAACAACGTTTGTCGGGACAGCTAGTGATAGTATATGTTTCAATTTAGTCTACTATAGTTGTACCGATTGTGTGTTGTAATTATCACGAATAAACTTATTTTCTTCTTCTTCTTAAATATGTATCGATACGGCTACAATCGAACCGTAGTAGACATTACCAATACATTACTGTAATACGAAGTGGCGAGTAAAAGTAAGTCTATATAAAATCAATCTAGTAATCGAGAGCGAACGCAATAAAACATCAGTTATACCGATAAAAAGTAATAAGGTACTAGGTAACTGGTGTAATGGTTGGAAAAGTAATCTATTCGTCGTTAACACAGTCTGGACTTTGATTTACTTTTTGTACGACTACGCCAGAAGGAGGGTAATCTTTTTCTGCATATACTCGTAGGTATTGGCACGCGCTACAGCCCGTATTTTTTTCATATTGAAGCAAACGAGCATGCTTGATAAATCAATGTTTGTCACCGCATGCAGCACCTTAAATATACATATATTTTTTAATAATATTACATGGACCAGTGATAGCCTAATGGTTAAAACTTGCCCTCTCGATCGGGAGGTCCGGAGTTCAAATCCCAGGCCAACCACTGATTTTGCTAAAATTACCTATGTGCGTATTAGAAATTAGTTATCACTGCTTTACGGTGAAGGAAAACATCGAGAGGAAACCTTGTGTAGGTTTTCCCTTTGAGAGTTCTTAAAAAAAGTTCTTCTTGGGTTTCTCTCTGCGTGGGGACAGCTGAGAGAATATGCCGGTCTCTACCGGCTAATACCCCAAGGTGTTCGTTCGTGGGCCTTTTGCCAGGAGTACGTTTACGCCAGGAGCATTCGTCTGCAGTCCCGACGGCGTTTGCCCTCAGCAGAGCCCATATCTTTTTGAGATAGAGCTTGAGTTTCTCTATCTTCACTTTATCTTTGAGGTTCGTGCGGAAACACCGCGCGCGTCACCTCGAGGCTTGTTACTTTGGTACAGAATACTACCGTACTCTGCACCACTGCACTGCCCCCGTTATGGAGGTAGGAGATGGGCGTTAGCAACCCTTTTCCTAGGCCTGGTTTTCCGGCTGCGGATAGGGTAGTCAGAGGTTTCTCTCCCTCTACCTTTCCACCTCAGAGATGACTTCCTCGCAGAAGGATTTGGCCGCTTTCCAAGATCTCTTGCTCTTTCTCTTTAGACGAACCAACCTTTCAATCTGTGTGTGTGTCGTCAACCCATTATTGTCCCACTGCTGGGCACGGGTCTTCTCTCAGAATGAGAGAGTTTAGGCCATAGTCCACCGCGCTGGCCAAGTGCGAATTGGTGGACTACCTCCGCGAACTTTTTTTTTTTTTAAAGAACTCTCGGGTGTGTAGGTTTCCTCACGATGTTTTCCTTCACCGAAAAGCAGTGATAATTAATGTATAATACGCACATAAATCAGTGGTGCGTGCCTGGGCTTGAACCTCGGACCTCCCGATTGAGAGGGCAAGTTTCAACCATTAGGCTATCACTGCTCTCAATCTACCAAGTTGTATTATCAGAGTTGTGCAATATTAGAGGAGTTTCGCAGGATGATAAATTATACCGTTGTTGAGTTATTTGCACCCTCAATGGCTTGATTAGGGTGTCAATATTGTCAAATCTTGTGTACTTTTGCTTTTGTTTATTAATTATAAGGTATACCAACTAAGTTAGGGGGTGCACCGCTACCATTTCCCAGACTTACAAGTCCAATCCCATTTGGGGTTGATTACAAATGTATATTGACGGCAATGGTCGTTTTTTATGTAAGATTACACCAAAATAGACGCCTCATTAATGTGAGCCGTCAAACACACATTACCACCGAAACAGAAGAACTGCTAGAAATAGGAACGGTGACGGTATTTATTTATTTATTTATTTATTTATTTATTTATTTGCAGGGACATGGGTACACAAAATGTACTAAATCACAAAATACGTAATAAATGTATACATATAAGTTCGCCAAGGTCCACCTGTCAAGGCATGCAAATTTATAAAATATAGAGATAATATCCACAGAAGCAGCTGTGTTCGACCTCATTTCTAATATCACACACAATGTTAGTAGTAAATTACAAAACACAGCTTTGTTTTTTGATATGTCGCGTGCCTTTGACTTTGTGTCACATAAAATACTATTGAACAAACTAAAAACATGCGGTATTAGAGGAATAGCCCTTGACTGGATTAGGTGCTACTTAACAGAACGCCATCAATGTGTCGATATTTCTTCCTTAAATAGGAAAGCAATTTTAACTTCTTATAAGTCTCGATACCGACACAATGGATGCGGAGTCCCACAAGGAAGTGTTCTGGGGCCTTTACTGTTCCTAGTATACATTAACGACTTGCCTAAAGCTATTTCACACAAGTGCGTTTTATTCGCAGATGACATCTGTGTAAGTGTTGTTAGTAAAAACGCAAATAATCACAATGATGATGTCAACCTTAACTTAAAAGCAATAGTAGAATGGCTAAAACTAAACAACCTCACGGTTAATGTGTCTAAGACCAAATTGATACAGTTTGCTAAACAGGGTGAAAAAACTAATAACTTACATGTAAAATACAAAGAAGAAACAATTGACTCTGTAAACTCAACTAAGTTTCTAGGCATTGAAATAGACAAATATTGTAACTGGAAGACTCACATTGAAAATGTTTGCTCCAAAGTCAATAGATTTGTCTATGTACTTCGACGACTTAGCAAAACAAGCGATCGCAAAATGACGCTCATGGCTTACCATGGCTACGTTGCTTCCACTTTAAGATATGGCCTTATTATATGGGGTAATTCGTCACATACCAATAGTGTATTTCTGGCACAAAAAAGATGTGTGCGGGCTATAGTTGGTGCACCTCCGTGGGAATCATGCCGTTCGTTATTTAAGGAATTCCGTATATTACCACTAGCCTGTATGTTTATTTTTGAGGTTGCCAAGTTTGTAAGAAAACACAGCGATAGATTTGTGCTTAGTAACAGATGTCGTGGGCCTAAAAAACTAATAGTTGAAGGCATAATGAAGACTGGTCTATTTAAAAGAAACTGTTATTATATGTGTGTTCGTATATTTAACAACTTGCCAGACTCTCTAAAAGACTTGCCACTTCTACGATTTAAAAAAATGCTATTTGAATTTCTAATCCTACATCGATTTTATTCACTTCAAGATTTTTTTAATTGCAATAATGTAATAATATAATAAAATATTTTTAATCGAGCTCAGATAATGTTATGTTTGTTATGACGCCACGTAATAGATGTTAGTATTCTTAATATGACACTTTCAAACATTGTACGAAACTGAACTGTGTGTAATTAATTTATTAGGTATCTGAATTTGACATAGATTTCATTGATTGACATAGTAATTTTTATATTAATTAAATATTGTAATTAATTTGATTCTATTAATAATTTATCTGACTATGTAATAATAATGATAATTGCAATATAGTATGTTCTTGGTAGAACTAGAATCAATCTACCACCTTATAAACAGACCAATTACACTAATTACAATTACAAACAGATAAAAAGTATGCACATAGAGAGGGTCGGGTCTAGAATCGTGCCACCTCGATCGGAACTTCTGACTATGTGGGAAGGCTAGAAGGGGTCAAGGCGAACCCCTTAATATAATTTTTTTTTGCCGGAAATAATAAATAACATTTTTTTTAATTTTTTAAAGTCCGAAATTTCCGATTATATCGATTTCGTGTCGGGTGTAGAATCGTGAAATCTTGATTGCGAATATGTTGGAAGGCTAGAAGGGGTCAAGGCGATAGCCCTGACACTTTTTTTTTTGTCGGAAATGATGAGCAACCTCTTTTTTTACTAAAATAAAAGTCGTAATTCTCGATTATATCGATTTTGGGTCGTGTGAATCGTCGTGAGAATCGTGTCACTTCGATTGGAACTTGTGACTATGTTGGAAGACTTGAAGTGGTCACAGACTTTTTTTCCAGAAGAAATTAATATAGATCAATTTTTTTTTAATTTCTGAAAAATTATGAAATTCCCAATTTTGTCCATTTCATAATTGTTATTTCCTATTTTTATGAGATGAGACAGATTGAGTCCCATTGGCGACAAGATTAAAAAAAATGGCGTTCAACAGAAAATTTAGGTTGGGTTAGGTTAGATTAGGCTTTTTTTATTAAACAGAAAAAGGAACCCCGCGAAGCGGGGTTCCGTCGACTTCAGAGACTAAAGCCTGATAAATTGTAACAAGAAAAATTATGACGTTCCAAATTATAGAATCAGCATATCCTAAGTTAAGCTGCTTTTAACAAAATACACAGAAGAAAAACAATATGTGGGTTATTAAAAACAATGTGTGGGTCTCTATAATTTAGTACTAGTGAGGTAATATTTTCAAAATTTGATAAAAAAATACTTGCCTTCGGCTAGCAGGGTTTGTGGGAGGAGTAAGTACTAATCCCTACCTACCATTTCAACCCCCCTTCCCCCCTCTTAAGGTGGCACGGCTCAAAACCACTGCTCAAATTTGTCTTCCCGTCACCCTATTTTACAAAAAAAGATGCAAAAGAGGAGGAGGGGGGGCTCGGGGGGCGAAGCCCCCCGATACGACAAAGAAATATAGCACAAAAATTAATTTAGGGTAGGTTAGGTTAGGTTAGGCTTTTTTAATAAACACACTAAAGGAACCCCGCGAAGCGGGGTTCCGTCGACTTTTTAGGCAATGCCGCTAAAATTAAAGGAAAAATGATGTTTCCAACTATACAACAAGCATGTCCTGGTTAGATTAAACTGTTTAAATAAAAATATACAGTAAATGAACACTATTAGCACTTTTTTTTTAAATTTAGCACTATTGAGGTTATGAATTTCGAAATTCGATAAAAAAAAAACTACTCGTCTCCGGCAAGCGGGGATTGCGGGAGGGGGTAGTACGAACCCCTCCCTACCCCCTCCACCCCCCCTCATCCCCCCCTTAAGGTGGCACGATTCTAGACCGCTGCCCATAGAGACATGCAAGTATGGTGCTACTTGTTGTAAATGAAAGTTTTACGTAAAAAATAATTTTGTGTTGTAAATGAAACCCGATTCCGTAAAATACTCCTAGGGTTCTTTCAGGAACCCTTACTGTATTTGACTTAATTAATCATTTAATGTAATCAAACTTACCGCGACAGCACAATCCAAAAAGCACTAGTCACACTGCGTCCGAACAAAACACAACACAGTTTGTTTACACCACAAAGTGATAACACTGGTCCAAGAGTGCAAAGTTTCGTGTTTCGTGTTTTATAAATTGTATAAAGTTATCAAGTGAGCACGTGTTGCCCGCGCGCCGTGTCGGTGACGAATGATAGTATGCAGCGAGGAAGCTTCAAGCGTGAAAGCTTTGGATGGCTTTATGCTATGTGGAGTGATTAATTGAAAATAGTATTATCTGAGAATCTGTTTTTTTATGTTTTTGTTGTTTCTTTTTTTACCATGTGAGTGCTGCAGTGTAATCCGTGATTAAAATTTTATTATAATATATTATTTTATGCATGTTACAAGTAATCTTACGCTAATAATAAAAACCATAGGTGTAAATTTAATTTTAGTTCATTATTAGTATTCGACTACCTCTATGATTGTTGCAGTATATTACAAAGCCTTTTTATTTATATATGAATATTTTGTAAATATACAACTTAAGTAAATATTATATTTTTTTACCTGAAAATGTATGTTAAGAGTATTATGTTTATATTACACTGAAGCTTATTTATCAATTTTGATTTAATATATATAATAAACCCATAATTTTAACATGTGTCCTCAAAATAAATGAGTTTTAGGCCATAATTTAAATTGACAATTTACAGATAGGATCTCACCTTCGAAAAATGTTTTTAACTCTTAGATTTACTCACGATGTCTTCCTTTACTGTATATCAGTGATAATTCATTTCTAATACGCTCATTATTTTAGTACACTCAGCTGTCCCACTTGGTATTAGCGCCTCGAAGCTCCTATAGTGGGCATTGTTTAAAAAAAGCCTATACTGACCATATTTTTTTATTAAATCTCAACAATTGAAAACATCTTTGAGGTCGTATTTAGTAACAAGAATAGAAGCTAAAATTATAATCATTTAAATTATATGCTTCTGCATAATGCGTCCCAGCAACAGGTGTTGCAGCTTCCGCGGTCGCGCCTCGCTCGTTCGATTCCCTGAAGCTGCACTGTTTACTGGAGTTAGAGCATTTCACTATGGGTGTCTACTGGTAAGGTTTGCTCTAGCGTGAAGCATTTCTTGCGTTTCGATGGAAGGGTGTGGTTGCTGACACACTTTCATATGAGGCGACCATCATAGTCTTCGGGAGTAGCAACGCATCTGTGATTGACTTCAGATGGAACCCATGTTCCTTATGGAGTTGATTACAGATGTCAATGGGCGGCAGTGACCACTTATCATCAAGTGAACTGCATGCTCGTTGTCTACTTCAGTCAGATAAAAAAAGCAGCGTTAAGAGCTGCTGTTATGAAACACACATGAGATATTTTGACTTAATTTTCTGTAAATGATAAATGATAAACGATACGCATTGAAATTGTTAGCTCTTGCATAACGCGTCCCAGCAACAGGTGTTGCAGCTTCCGGAGTCGCGCCTCGCTCGTTCGATTCCCTGAAGCTGCACTGTTTACTGGAGTTTAGTGCATTTCACTATGGGTGTCTACTGGTAGGATTTACGATAACAGTGTTAAGCGCTGCTGTTATAAAATGACCTTGTCGTATTTTAACATAATGTTATGAGAATAATATTTAAAATATAAAGGTGGTAGAACATTGTACTTCGACCGGATAGGTACCACTGCCACACCTATTTCTAACATTAAGCATTCCTTGCGTTTCGATGGAAGGGTGTGGTTGCCGGTACAGTTTTATATGTGGCGACCATCCTAGTTCTCGGGAGTAGCAACACATCTATGATTGACTTTAGATAGAACCCATGTTCTGTATGAAGTTGCTTACACATGTCCATGGGCAGCGGTGACCACTTACCATCAGGTGGACTGCATGCTCGCTCGCCACTCAATTTTGTATAAAAAAGGATCGATATATTTTTATAAAATAGACACTTTATTTGGTACCTTCGAATTTATGACATATCAAACACATAGAACTTTCTTATATACTAGCTGACCCGACGAATATCGTTCCGCCTAGAAGTCAAAAATCTAAATTATCAGCGTTCCTACACTATATTATGCATGTAATATACATAAAAACCTTCCTTTAGAATCACCCTATCTATTAAAAAAAACAGTAATAAAATCCGTAGCCTAATTTAAAAGATCTAAGTATACATAGGGACAGACAGCGCGAAGCGACTTTGTTTTGTACTATGTAATAATATATATGGATTACCGCCACATTAAGCATTACTTAATTAAAGAAATATAAGTGGAGTTCCTAATATTTATCACCGGATGGAGGAAGCCAGATTATAACTATCGTAATAATGTTGGCGAAACCACATTAATTATGAGTAACCTCTGTGCAAGGTTTTATAACGAAATTGTTTGTAAAAAAGTATATTTTGTTTGTAATTTAGTCTTCTTTAATTGTTGACTTGGCATTTACATATGGCATAGGTAATGTTAGCTGTCAGTTCGTTCGTTTTAAACTAGGGAAGGTAAAACATTGGGATTTATGGTTCTAAATTGAGACAAAGAAAAAAACAAGATGTTTTAAAACGAGGCTACAAAATTATTGCCTTCCGCATCGAATATAGTAGAATACCAGTATTAGTAATTAGTAATTATTAATACTAGTATTAGTAACTAGTATTAGTAATTAATACTAGTATTCTACAATACTCGGCAATCTGTGCAATGGGCTATTTGACAGATTTTTAAAATCCATTTTATATTATCTAGCAGAGGTTTAGGAACCCAGTAAAAGTTGTTTTTTTTAATTTTGGTACATATTTGCTGAAAAATATCAAATTAAAAATTCAATATTTAAATAGCGCGCAAAAACGCTACTTTGACAATATGGCGGGTTGGTGACGTCACTTGCCTGTATTGTCATCTGTGGCTCATATCATCCACATACATTTGTTGTAAACAAAAAACGAAAGTACGATTGGGTCTAAATTTTATGTGAAAAAATGACTTACAAATGCTGTGCAGTGCCAAAATGTGTAAATACGACAATAAAAACTCCGCAGAAACTATTTCTGAGTGTCCCAAAGAACGTCGAAGTGCGCCGAAAGTGGTTGCAGCTTTCTCGGAGGGATTATAGTGACATAGCAAATAGTACAAATATTTTTTCTGTGAAGACCATTTCGATGTAAGTAAACATAATATCTAAAGTTTTAAATAATAATTTAAATTCAGAATGTAAATATTTTGTTATTGATTTGGGGTTATAAATAATACCTCTAATGTTTTTAACACTTTGTTCTCGTGCAACTCACTTCGAATATTTCCGCTGTTTTTCCTAATATTAGTTAAAAATGTAGCTACAGTCTTATGATTTCAATAAGACTTGTTTAAGAATTATTTTTGAAAAATAATCCGACCATGATAGCGTCGACTTGGGGCAGGTTTGTACTGTCTGCTTTTACGAAATCGTTGTCCATCGTAAGAGTACTTGACAGAATTTGTGAAATATTGTAAACAAATCATACAAAAACAATGGATATTATAGGAAAGTCTTATTAAAACAGTATCGAAAGCCAAATAACACAAGTGGGCGCAAGTAGGCAAACGAAGTTTACAAGCAAGTGACGTCATCATAAACCCGCCCAATCAGGAGCGTTTTGTGTCACGTGACAAACGTTTACAAAAATGCATTTTTATTTAAGGATTTTTAAATAAATTCAATTATTATTTTCAACTTATGTTAATAAATAACCATTCTTAAACTCATAGTATATACTGATAACGGTAATTGACACTTAATTTTTCGCATTGTCAAATAGCCTATTCAATCCTAAATAATAATATTGACGACACGCGTGGTGAAGCGGTTACCATACCGGTCTGACGCGCAATGGGTTCCGGGTTCGATTCCCGGCCAGACAGGTATCTGAGTGATGAGTTTAGATTCATGTTCTGGGTGTTCTGGGTGTTTGTGTATTCTTCTTGTGTGTGTACATGGTACCCACGACACAGGAGAAAAGTGTAGAAAGCGTGTGTGTAAAAAATATTGACACTAGTTGAATTAGTGTATTATTATAAAATAATACAAATTTAATCCAGTTAGTATAGTTGCTTAGTTGAAAATATAAAAATAATACAACAAAATTGTAGTTAACGACATTTTAAGTTTATACATACAATTTCATTTTTGTCATACTAATGGTTTTTTATAAATTTATTAATTTAACGTGCCATTTGCAAATCGGGACACTTCCTCAGATCTCTGAAAATCGGGACGTCCACTGAAATCAGCACACCTGGCAACACTAGTAAATACAGCTTTAATAGAATATGTAACCATGATGTATATTTATATTAACATAGAAGCACATGCAGTAAAAGTTGAAGGTGGTTACATAATACAACTATAGTACAAGATTCGACGTAATTTGTATGTCTGTATAATTAATAACCATAATTTATTTTAATAGATCATTTCTTATTTATAGGATTGAAATAGCAAACGGTTGCGGTCCATCTGATGGTAACTGGTCATCTGTAAATAACTTCATACAGAACAAGGGTTCTGTATGAAGTCTGAAGTCTATCAAGATGCGTTGCTACTCCCGAAGATTAAGATGGTCGCTTCATATAAAAGTATGCCGGCAACCATACCCTTCCACCGAAACGCAAGAAGTGCTTCACGCTAGAAATAGGTGTGGCGGTGGTACCGGTCAAACCTCTGTTCTACCACCCTAAAAAAAAAAAAAAAATGGATTCACAGACGGACACAATATTGTCAGACATATAGATAGACATAATATACAGAGCTTGATGTAATTATGGCTTAAAACATGGGTAATTATTGTAATCATGGAGAAATACGTCATTAAATTCAATTATTGCTTACATAACTTCTTTCACCAAAATTAATATGAGAACTGATTATAATTTGACTTATAATTTATTTATTTATAATTTCATGCATTAATAGCGTTCGTAATTATTACTATTCTTATTATAACAACAAATTAATTAACAGTATAAGAATAAAGAAACTTTTAATCCGTTTTATTTTTTATATGAGGCGACCATCATAAGTAGTTCTCGGGAGTAGCAACGCATCTGTGATTAAGTTCATGAGTGGCATTGACCACTTACCATCTGGTGGACTGCATGCTCGTTTCCTACTTCAATCAGATAAAAAATGCTCGTTTGCTATTTCAATCTGCTATAAAAAAAAAAACAAACAAAACATCAAGAGCAAATATACTAAATCGCAGTCAGTTCTTGGACTATAATCCAGTCCCGAACTCGGACAGTCTTCTATGGATGTTTCAAATATTGCTTAATCACAAGTTCACTGACACCGTGTCTGGTCAAGCAATCATCTGTATTACATCTCTATCCACTATCTATGAGATACTGACACGTTTCTAATAAAGATATTTATCGATGAAAGAGGTTTTGTTGGAGCTATTGTGTAAAGTCTAGTTATGAGCGTGCTACAAATTGATTATCACTATTAACGATAGAGGCAAACTGATTGTTTGCAACGAACCATTTTAAGCTATTGTATAGCTTTTATCGCGGACTTTGAGCGCGGCGACGGAATCAAAAAAAATCGTAACGAAATAAACCTAACACCCTCACTCCGCCTACCATATGGCGCGGCCGAGCGTTCGCTTGACGTGTTACAATATAGTATTACGATCGAGACGAGCTGTGTATAGTATATATTATTAAGGAAAAAACTTGAATTAAATTAAAGAATTTAAAAAAATACTGCATAAATAAATAAATAAATAATTATAATTGCATAAGTTGATAAAAATTGCTATGCAATAGCGTTACCGTGGCAGTTCCCAAGTGCGTTTTTTTATATACGAGTACAAGTACAATAGAAGTAGCAAACGACCATGCAGTACACCTGATGGTAAGTATCCTCTGCCACTCATGGACATCGATATAATCTTCCTCTGATATAATAAGAATCTTATTAGAAGTTGGCGACAGGCGACTATTTCTAGCATGAAGCATTTCTTACATTTCGATGGAAGAGTATGGTTGCCGGCACACTTTTTATAAACAAAATCTCAAACATAGTATATCAAACACATGAAATATAACTTCTAACTAAGTAAATGTAAATGTAACCAAATTCAATAGGAATACAGAAATGTATAATGGTATACACCCACTTTTAAACACGAACACAACAACCTTATTATAAACCAAAAAAGTAAATTATTTAATAAATCGTACATCGCAAGTAATGCCGCGTGTCAACACTAGTTACGTTACAACGAAAAAGCAGCAACAAAAATTAAGTGTCAATACTTGAACGTATTACCTAATCGACAAGTAACTTTCCTTTAACGAAAACAACTAGGCAGGATGTAAGATTACATTGGATTATGCAATTTAAAAAGTAAAAAGTCAAGATGGCGTGTCCAATATGGCGCGTGTTCCCGCCACAGCTGACCTTAAGGTTAACTTTCTCGAAGTGAGTGCATCAATAATTTGTATTACATATTTTAATGTAACAAATAAATTGGTACGTCGACTGGCTGATTAATCATTGCAGGGTTTTTTTATCCGATTGAAGTAGCCAACCCGCTTTTCTTTTTTATCTCGAGGGGGAAATCTTTAAAAGGTATCCGATGCCGTGGGAGCGACGCACGATTATGTGGGATTTTTAAAGCACTAACACCGTCCTCAGCTCTACAAAGAGGACTCCGGGATCTGCAAAGCAACGCAAATGGAGTCCTCTGAGCGCGTTGCCCCATCGGGCCCACCGCTCCGTCTAATCTTTATGATGGTATGCAACCACATATGCCGCGTCCTTTCCGGGGTCGCCTGACCTAACGGTTTAAGCTTCCATTCTAGCCGCTTACAACACCAGAAGACCCTTTTAGTCGCCTCTTACGACAGGCAGGGGATAGGGTAGCCCTATTCTAATCCCGGAACCACTTGGTAAGTGGTTATTGCCGCTCAAGGTTATCTGTGACATATGCGTTGCTACTCCCGAGGACTAAACCCCGCAACCATGCCCATTGAACTGCTCTTCGCAAAAAATAAATGTAGCGATGGTACCCCCTCGGTAGAACTACACTGGTTCTACCACCTGGTGCTTTATTATGTATCATAATTTTGTTATTATTATCTACATAAAAATATTTTTATTAGCACTGAATTGCCAATAAAACGATCTTCCAAGTAATATGTGAGATATATTATTATGTTTCTCTCGAATTAAGTTGCCATCGATTTTTATGACGTTGTAACATCGCGCCTCGATGCCTCCTTTTTATTATGTTTTTACGATAAAAATAATTATTTTTATTCCTTTATCAGACTGAAGTAGCAAACGAGTATGCAGTCCATCTGATGGTAAGTGGTCACTGCCGCCCATGGAAATCTGTAATCAACTACATACGGAACTTGGGTTCCATCTGAAGTCAATCACAGATGCGTTGCCACTCCCGAGGACTATGATGGTGATGGACTATGGTCACCTCACGTGAAAGTGTGCCGGCAACCACACCCTTCCATCGAACCGCAAGAAATGCTTCACGTTAGCAATTGGTGTGGCGGCGATACTTCCCCGGTCGAACTACACTGGTTCTACCACCTTGAAAGTTAATTTTATTGGTCACCTATTTTGACAGGTGTCTAACCTTATGGGCTAAAATAGAATGCCCCACGTCCTTCGACGCAAGCCTTCAGTTATAGGTACATCAAAATAACATTACAGTAATAATGGAGAATTAATAATATTATTTAAGTCCCTTTAATTCATATTAATACTTTACATTGATTTAAAATCAATTACTAGTTCTTAGAATAGAAATAAAACCTCGATATCAGTCGACAAAATTACCACCTAAAATTAATTAAAGCAATAGCCAAAATTTACGCCACGGTACTTATAATTCATTTTTATCGTTCCAATCCTCTAAGTCAAATGTTAATGATTCTCAAATTATGCGCTGTCGTATATAATTAGTGTACTTGACGGCACATTGCAATTAATACACCCGTTTGTTTTTAATTATAATTTCATGTGACAGCTATTACCGGCACCATGTCTATTTCACTTTCTAATACGACCTGTTACACAATTTTCAGATAAATTCCAATAGACGGTAGAGTATTACGTTTATATTTTATGGATAGAGTTATGTTTGTTCTGGTATCACGTTTTTATGGTATTTACCTATATAGGTAAAGTGTAGTGTAGTTATAGGCACACTTTCACATGAGGCGACCATCATAGTCCTCGGGAGTAGCAACGCATCTGTGATTGACTTCAGATGGAACCCATGTTCTGTATGTAGTTGATTACAGATGTCGCAGGGCGGCAGTGACTACTTACCATCAGGTGGACTGCATGCTCGTTTGCTACTTCAGTCAAATAAAAAAAGTGATATTAGTTTGTGATTCATATATAAAACAAAAATAAATTCTTCGTATATTTACTTCGCGTTTGTAAACGAATAAATAATTTTGAGAACTGATTCTTAACGAAGGTAAACCTACGCTCATGTTCTTCAATAGCCGATTTCAGACGAATAGACAAGAATTCCAAATATTTGTCTCAGATATTCAGCATTCGCCACGAATAGTCTTTCTCCACACTTCAATCTATGCAAGACTTAAACGAAATGAATCAATATTCGTGCGCTTCAACATATTCGTAATTGTTCGGCATTTTACTCGTTAAATTGTTCGCGATACAAGCCAATACAAAATAACTGTTACATACTAACTTTTATAGTGCATAGATTAGATTGTATTAGGTCCTAAGATCAAAAATCATTACCATCAAGTCAACGGAGAAAGTTCAAATCAAGCAACCTTGCTTCGAAGATCAATCACTTGATGATTGAAGAAGTTTATCTGTCACGACTTGCAACAGGTTTTGCAAAACAAACAAACGGACAGGGAAAGCGAAAGAGCACGCGACAATTAATTATAATAATAAATCTCCGGCCAGTTTCGGGTGAAAGGTGCAGCTGGATGCGAGGAGTGCATTCTCTGGGTGTGACGTCATCGCGATTATCTTTACTAGTTCAGGAATCCGTTACTTATTTTATATTATGCGAAGTCTCTAATTACTAGGCTATCCGATTCGAAGGACCAAAGGTGGGATGGAATTGGAAGATCGGGGGAAAAGCATAAAGCTATGTAAATGTTAATCGGAATCTAGCTAGAATCTAGAATTTTATTATAATCTGTTACCGTTTATTTTAAGCATTGATTGCCTACGATGGCTAAATCTCGTCAACCCATTATAGTCCCATTGCTGGGCATGGGTCTTCTCTCAGCATGAGAGAGTTAAAGGTGATAGTCCACCGCGCTTGCCAAGTGCGAGTGAGTGAACTTCACACACCTCCGAGAACTTTTTTTTAACAACTCTCGTGTGTTGGTGTCCCTATGATATTTTAGTTCAACGAAAAGCAGTGATAATTAATTTCTAATATGCACATAATTTTTAGAAAAATCAGTGTTGCGTGCCTGGGTTTGAACCTCGGATATCCCGATCGAGAGAGCAAGTTTCAACCATTAGGCTATCACTGATCTATATGCAGTAATAGCCTCATGGTTGATGGCCAAATGCGAGATATAAAATTTATGAAAAACTCTAAAGTTTTAACTGAATTTATTACTGACAAGTTGTCAGTCCACATGCATATATGAGGCGACTGAGTCCTTGGGAGTGGCAACGCAACTGTGATTGACATCAGATAGAACCCATATTCTATGTGAAATTGCATATAGATATTAATTTGTGGTGGCCATATTGAGGCCTACAAGCTCGTTGGTTATTTTAATCTTATAGAATTATATGGAATATAATAAATATGTAACTATCTTATTTACAATCACAACAAAGAAAGTGACCCAAAACAATTGTTGATTACACTCATTACACGTTTATAATTAAATTCATTAACAATGCCACCAGTACTTTCCTCGATAGCCCTTCACCGCATTCCTCAGTAATACCACCTACATGCATGAATCACATATCGAAGAGGTAATGTAGTAAATTAAGTATTTTTAAAACATGTACTAACTTTACACGTAATGCATCATACTAATATTATAAAGGCGAAAGTTTGTGAGTGTGTATGTTTGTTACTTCTTCAAGTCAAAACGGCTGAAGCGATTTTCATAAAATTTGGTAGGGACACTGGCTGACACTCTTGATTAACATATAGGCTACTTTTACTGTGGGAAAATTTCTTATACCGACGGGATAATCAATATAATCAATAAATCGATTTAACGCGGGTGAAGTTGCGGGGTTCAGCTCGTTTCAAATAATGTGTGATATGTGTAACCGAAATTGTTTACTTTCAACATAGTCGCATCAACCCATTATTGGCCCACTGCTGGGCACGGGTCTTCTCCCAGAATGAGAGAGTTTAGGCCATAGTCCACCGCGCTGGCCAAGTGCGAATTGGTGGACTTCACACACCTCCGAGAACTTTTTTTTTTTTTTTAAGAACTCTCGGGTGTGTAGGTTTCCTCACGATGTTTTCCTTCACCGAAAAGCAGTGATAATTAATTTGTAATACGCACATAAATCATTGGTGCGTGCCTGGGTTTATACCTCGGACCTCCCGATCGAGAGGGCAAGTTTCAACCATTAGGCTATCACTGCTCTGCTACTTTCAACATATTTAAACGTAATTTTTATGATAAGATTTTAGACATGTATTTTTGTTGTAGTGTAAATTTGTCAACCTTTTTAAAAAATACCGGGTTTAAAACTCTTTTGGCAAATTATAACTAAACTTGTTTAAATACACGCTTCCTGAAGGCTACACTTGTCATGTTACACAACGGGAACCATTAATTAAATCAAATCAAAAAATAGATTATAATGTCACAAGCACATTTTGAAATGTTCTATTTTTTTATCTGATTGAAGTAGCAAAAGAGCATCCAGTCCACCGGATGGTAAGTGGTCACTGCCACTGGCCGGGAATCGAACCCGGAACCCATAGCGCGTCAGACCGGTATGTTAACCGCTGCGCCACGCGGGTCGGCAAAATATCCTTTCTTTTCCTATAAATATCTTCATTCATCGTAAATATGGTAGCGTTACCCTCGAACTAAACCCAACGCAATTTTCCAGCAATACGGCACAAGAACTAACAACTGAAATAAATGAGGAACTATAAAATGTACAACTAAAATATTTATAAGGATAGATACATCCGTAAATCAAATCAACCCGTCAAAGTTATCAGCAATCTGCCAATTAGTCGATCACACGTTGCTACAATTGACGACCACTTTCCTTATCATTGAGAGGTAATGACCATCACATTGGCACTACATCTTGATATCGCGTTCCATTGTTAGAATCTGTGCCATCAGAATGTTCTAATTACACACGACTATTGAATTGTTAAGCAGTGATAGCCTAATAGTTGAAACTTGCCCCTCGATCGGGAGGTCTGAGGTTCAAACCCAGGCGCACCACAGATTTTTCTAAAATTACGTGCGCATTAGAAATTAGTTATCACTGCTTTTCGGTGAAGGAAAACATTGTGAGGAAACCTACACTCCCTAAACTCTCTTATTCTGATAGAAAACCTGTGCCCAGCAGTGGGACAATAATGGGTTGACGAGAGGGAGAGAGATTGAATTGTTACAAATGTAATTACAATCACTTAGCGTGGATTGTAAGTGACTTGAATGGTCTCATTCGTGTGTTATGGATTTCTAGGACGCCTTTGTGAATTTTGTTAACATAGCGGTGATAATTAACGTCTGGGACTTTTTTCTAGTATATGTCTGATGGTGACTAATACTTGAAAGTGTAATTTTAATCTCAAGGGAGTGTTTTTTTTGTGGTTGCCAGCACACTTTTACATGAGGCGACCATCATAGTCCTCGGGAGTAGCGCAGCATCTGTGTTGACTTCAGATGGAACCCATGTTCTGTATGCAGTTAATTACAGAGGCCCATGGGCAGCAGTGACCACTTACCATCAGGTAAACTGCATGCTCGTTTGCTACCTCAGTCAGATAAAAAAATATAGACGTGCCAAACGAGCATATCCACGGAAAGTGACGTAGTAACTAATATTTTCATATACATGAACTTTCGAAAACCATAACCACACAAATTTTTTGCCATATCTTGTCACGCATTGAGGACTATGATCCAGAATTCTCATTTTAAGAGAAGACCCGTACCCAGTAATGAGACAATATTTTTTTTTTTTTGTTTTCGAGGGGGAAACCTTCAAAAGGTACCCGACGCCGTGAGAGCGACGCAGGGTTATGTGGGATTTTTACCGCACTAAAACCCCCCCGGTGGCCGTCCTCGGCGCTAAAAAGAGGACTCCGGGAACTCGGTCCGACCGCAACCGGAATAATGAGACAATAATGAGTTGACAACAATCCTCGTGTGCTTCTTCCGTCGAATCCACCAAACATTACATATGGCTCTAAACAGCAGACATGTCACAAACAACTTTTGACGTAAGACCTTTCTGATTAAGAGCAGTGAGAGTAGCGAGCGAAGCCGAAGTATGTCAGTGGTCCGGCGCGGTATTCCAATAAAATTTGAATAATCACACCGTTGACCGCCATCTATCGATAATAAGTGAAAGTTATCAGTATGTGAAGTTGTTCTATCGCCACCGAAGAACGATGAAAATATTTAACGGGTGTATCGCTATACTAACTTTATTATTTATTTATTTTTACCACGCCAACAGCTTAACAAACAAAACTTATGAACTATAACAATTTACATCTTAATACGATTATTTTATGTATGTAAGCATTGGCTTACACGTCTTTTGTGTAAATTGTACACGCCTATAATTGTATATAAATGTATTGTATAAATTTACACAAAAGACGTGTTTTTTTAATTGAATTAATTAACTAACAGACATAATTTGTGTTTAAAAGTAGGTAGAACGAGTGTAATCAGACCGGAGAGGTACCACCGCCACACTTTTATATGAGGTGACCATCATAGTCCTCGGAAGTAGCAACGCATCCGTGATTGACTTCAGATAAAACCTATGTTCTATATGAAGTTGCTTACAGATGTCCATGGGGGGCAGTGACTACTTACCATCAGGTGGACTGCATGCTCGTTTGCTACTTCATTATTATAAAGATAAAGACTCAAATAACATAAAATAAAAAGACATTAATTATACATTATACATTAGTAAATTACTATAACGATAAAAGTGGTATCTAATTTTATAAATGCCTGCGTCTTTTAGAAGGTTATTTTTACTTTCGAATGTAAAAACAATGTTTTTTAATACACTTAAAAAAGAAAGGTTTTCTTTACTCGTACACCAATTTAAAATAATGAAAATAAAAGGGAAATTATTTTTTTAATTGCATGGAATGAAATATATATTCTGACTCAAAATAAATTACTCACACACACACACACACACACACACACACACACACACACACACACACACACACACACACACACACACACACAAGAAATGAGTATTTTTTTCTAATATCGCCCCTTTAACAATATTCTACACGTATTTTGGTATTTTACCATCGCTTACCTATCATGGTGAAACCAGTCACTAAAGCCTACAGGGGTTTTATGGATAACGTACCATGGTATGTGAATGTTATTGCAAGTATGTTATGTCTTATTGATAGCCCACACAGATCGATCTTCTTGATCTATCTTGATGTATACAACATATAGTCAGCTACCACAAGTGATTTATTACTTGTACCTCTACATTCTTCAAGTGTTACCTTTACTCTTCATTTTGTAATAGTCAGTGTTTATGTAATACTAGCTGTACCCTGCGCGTGTTGCTACGCCATCACAAAAAAAAATCACTAGATACCTTCGCGAGCTCATGAATAACAACTTTGGTTAAGATCATCACATGATCAAATGAATAGTTTACGATTCTATAGGGGATATACAGAAAAACGTTCATTTTTATAAAGAAGAAGTAGATAACTTAACAAGCGGAGATGGTTGAATAATAAAGGAAAAAGTTATTACTAGCTTTCCTTGCGATTCCGCTCGCTAGAGTCTTGTTTACAATTAAAAGTCTCCTATATTTATCTCAGGATACTTTTTACCGTGGTATGGAAAGTTTACAGCTTAGGTTAACATCTAAGCCCTAATGTATCAATGAGCCAAATTCAATCAGTAGTTATTGCGTGAAAGAATGACAAACATATAATGATCCTCAAAAACGATGGTGTTGTCCTCGAAGTCCGTCCTCCGGTGGCTGTAGCCGTTGCCGAGGCTGGACAGTGTGCCTTCGCGTGCCGTCGAAGCGTCACACCATATCAGCCACCGTTAGCATCTGCCCCAGTCCCCGAGATAACGAGCGACACGTAGGATAGTATTCCCTGATCACATCCACCCGTAGATCTTCCGTGAGGTTGTGGCCATATGGTTATCCATGTGTCACCTTATCGTTACAAAAGCATAAATCACTTTACCGTTGTTTAAAAATTATATTTATTTGCTGATATTACAATTTTTATAAACCGAGTGTGATCTAGACTGTTTATGTAATTTATCTGTGACCTCAGTCAATTTAACTTTATGCCGGGATGCTACTCCCGGGGACTAAAATGTTCGCCTCATATGAGAGCTCGAAACACTCTTCCACCGAAACGCAAGAACTACTTCACGCTAGATATAAGTGTGACGGTGGTACCTCCTCACACTATACTCATCCACCATCCATCATTTTTTTTTTGTTACGGGGAGGAAACCTTCAAAAGGTACACCGGAATCTTGGGAGAGACTCCGGGTTATGTGGGATTTTTACCCACTAAAACCTCCTCGGTGGCCTTTCTCAACGCTTGTAGTAGGGGACTCAGAAACTCCAACTCATACTCGTCCAACCTATCAGACACATATTTCACCGAATTGTCACATTGATTATATCCGTCTCCGATTTACAGTAAATGTATCGAAATGAATGTCCGATACTGTGTCTAACAAGACACTAGTGTCTGACACAGTATTTTCGACCTTTACACCTAGATTATAATAGCAAGTGTGTCCTATGAGCAGTATCAACAACTTTCGCTTTTATCTGCACTAGTCTACATGGTGTCAAATTGACGTGTTTTATACGCTTTAAAGCCTTTTTGTATGTCCACGATCTATCTATATAAGTATGTCTAACTTTGTAGGAAAATAAAGGTTTTACAGAAACTAACATTGTTAAATTATAAAATCAAACTACCTGAGTTTCAATTGATTGGTTTTAAGCAGTCAAATGTCAATCAATCGGTCAATAATTCAAAAGTCAATCAGTATGAAGAGTAAATGTAAAAAAACATATTTATTATTAATTTCCGTATTTAATAATAGTAGCGCTATCATAAAACTCCAATCAGTTTATGAAATTGTCTGTTGTCGATTCTTACTACTATAAAATATTACCACCTATGATTTTGTCATCATACGGTATCGCTACCATATTGTAGAAAAGTGGTTCTCAAACTGGGCAGTAACACCCCATCTAGCTTGCTGAAAGCCTACAAAGAAATAGCCTAGAGAAAAATTGAGGTATTGAAGCGTTTTAACAGGCCATTGTATTAACGATTTATATTTTCTAAATACGAGTAGCCCAAATATGGTTACGACATTCGACATTTGGTCGACTTCAGCGACATACATTTTGCGAGGCCACACTCATTTCTCAAATAGGTTTAAAGTAACGAAAAGGTTTTAAATGCCGATAATTCGGGAACGCTAAAACACTTGCATCTATTTTTTTATCTGACTGAAGTAGCAAACAAGCATGCAGTCCACCTGATGGTAAATGGTCACTGCCGCCCATGGACATCTATAATCAACTTCATACAGAACATGGGTTCCATTTGAAGTCAATCACAGCGTTGCTACTGCCGAGGACTATGATGGTCGCCTCATGTGAAAGTGTGCCGGCAACCTTCTATCGAAACACAAGAAATGCTTCACGCTAGAAATAGGTGCGCCGATTGCACTTCCCCGGTCGAACTACATTGGTTCTACCACCTTCGAAATAGACGACAGCAGAATAATAATAATAATAATAATAAAATGATTTATTGCCTTAAACATAAAAAATACATAACATGCCATGAGTCAAAATGCAAAGGGGCAATAGGAAGCGGCTCAGCTTTAGCTGATACGGGATAGGAATCCCGCGCAGCGCTGTTTTTCAGCCGTTCCCTACTCCCAAAGGTTTTGTTCGGGAGTTAGCAGCAAGCGGTTCCCCGTTTACCATCAGATTAATCTAGTAACTATTTAGTAATTAGTTTTGTCACATTTGCAGAACTTAAATAAAATAAAATAAAATAAAATGAAATAATATTGGCAAAAAAGAAGAACATTAGTCAGGAGAATTAACAATTACAATAACATATGTGTGTGTGTGTGTGTGTATGTGTGTGTGGGACGGAGAGAGTGTATGTGTGAAAACAAGGTATTATGATAATGTTTAATAATGAGTGCCGAAGAACTCTTTTAGGCTCAAAGACCTAAGGTAGGAGTGTTTCAAGTTCTCTGCAGCGAGTTGTCTTTTGAAAAGGGCTAATTTGTATTTTGCTTTGAAGCAGTTTATAGACATAGGTTGTCTCATAGGAGGTGGCAGATCGTTCCAGATTCTCGCTGCAGCGTACTTGAAACAGCCTCGGTATCTCGTGGTCTTATGTGCTGGTATCGACAAAAGAGTTTGTGCATTGGTGCGAACGCTTCGATTACTAATATCTTTGGTCCAGTTGAGTTTCTCAAAAAGATACTGAGGTTTTTTGCTCCACATAACTCTTTTTACCATCGAGGCAAGGTAAAGTTCCCTTCTGGCGCACATATTTAGAATACTCTTCTTATTTAGGTAGGGCGTTATGAATTCTCTCTTAGGTACGTGGAAGCAATAACGGATACATGCATTTTGCACCCGCTGTATTGCGCGTTCTAAGTTTGCGGATATTTTTGGACCAAATACGGAGCTGCAGTAGTTTAACTGAGATAGCACCAGAGAATCGCACAAAATTAGACGAAGGTCTTCTTTTAAATAGGGCCTTATTTTATAGATGGTTTTTAGCTTAAAAAAGGCTATTTTTATTTTATTGTTAATATGTTCCACAAATTTTTGCTCTCCGTCAAGTATTAGCCCTAAGTTACGTGCGCACCTCACCTGCTCCAATGCTACATTATTTATCACAATGGCATTTTTGCAATCTTTCGCATGTTTTATTTGTTGTTTGGTTCCTAGGATTAATACTTGTGATTTAGATGCGTTTAAAGTTAAGCAATTGTTCTGAGACCAAACGAAAATATTATTGAGGTCATCGTTGATCTTTCTTATTGCTTCTTGTGCATTTCTACTATTGAACGAGTAATACAACTGTGTGTCATCGGCATATAGGTGGTATTTGCACGATTTAATCTGAGTGGGGAGGTCTGCTGTGTATATGGAAAACAGGATTGGACTGAGCAGTGATCCTTGCGGCACACCTCGCTCAATCGCACGAAGAGAGGAGATCCTCCTCCTACCGTCCTCACCACTCACTACCACCATTTGATGTCTTTTAGTAAGAAACGACTCAAACCAGCTACAAGTATTTTTTGAGAAACCATAATGTTTCATTTTGGCTAAAAGTAATTCCGGATGTACACAATCAAATGCCCTGGTATAATCCAGTAGCACAAGAATGCTGCTTAAGCCCATGTCTGAAGCCTCGGTGATGTCGTCTGTGACGTTAAGGAGAGCTGTTTCTGTACTGTGCCCACGCCTAAAGCCAGATTGAAATTTAGGAAGTATGTTGTTACTTTCTAAGTAAATCATTGCTTGATCAAGTACTACCTTTTCCAATACCTTTGATAACACTGGAAGTATAGATATTGGTCGCAGATCTTTTATATCATTAACAGCGTTTTTTTTTGGGATAGGTTTGACCACAGCTTTTTTCCAACTGTTTGGGAATGTATTCGTTTTGAGCGATGTATTAACAATCCACGTAATTAAAGGAAGAGTTACGTCTAGAGTCAATTTTACCATTTCAATATTCAGCCCATCATGTCCCTCTGCTTTTGTTTTTATGCTACTTATGATCAAACTGACTTCAGTCTCGGTTGTTAACTTTAAATTAAAACTGCTGCTACTTTCATATTTGCACATCATACTGATGGTGTTGTTAGAGTTAATATCATTGTAAGGAGGTAAGTTCAAGAAGTGGTCATTAATTACATCAGGGTCATTTAAATGGTCAGGAATCGAATTTAAGGGCGTGTTTTTAAGATTAATTGTTTTTTTTATATTTTGCCATAGCAGCGACGGCTGCCTTATATTATTATTAATGCACGAAGTAAAAAAGGCTTTTCGCTCTCGCTCAATGGTTGCAGTAACTAAATTTTTTAGATTGCGATAGTACTTCATAGACACGTCTTCTTTATCTTTCTGAGCCTTCTCTAGGGCTTTATCACGTAACCTCATCATAAATTTTACCATACCGGTGATCCAGGGTTTTGGCAGATTCCTATGGATTTTGAGTCTCCGAGGCGCGTGGATGTCAAACAGTTTGGTCATATATGCATTGAACGCCTGCACCATGTCATCTACATTTTCTAAGTCATAAATTGTATACCAGGGTATACATTTTAGATCTATCATGAACAGGTCAAAATTAATGTCATTTAAAGGTCTTATTAGCTGTCTCAGTTTGCAGGCTTTAGGTTTTTTTATGTCAAAATTTAAAAGGACTAATGCGTGGTCACTGAGAGAATGATTATGAATAATTTTAATATCCTTACATTTATCAATCGAATCTGTCAAGACAAGGTCCAATATCGTTTCCGTATAGTCAGTTATTCTGGTCGGTTTTCTAATTAATTGTTGAAGGCTATGTTGATGGCAGAATTGCATCATTTCTTTCGCCTTAGGTGTCTCTTCGTTACCCATATCGATATTGAAATCTCCTAGAATACAGGTGTAATCACATCTTGCCATTGAGTTCAACGATTCACTGAGGGCGTCTAGTGTTTCTGTAACACCGACACTCTCTGGTCTATACGCTGTGCCAACAGCCATCGTCGCACCAGGCAGTTGAATTTCTAACCACATCTGTTCAAGTGGCGATGCTGGGTGTGGTCTAATTTTTGCTGTTATTTCCCGTCTGACGTAAAATCCCACTCCTCCTCCTTTTTTGCATTGTCGGGCTCTGTGAAAAAACTTGTAGTCTGGTATTAATGGGGCGAGCGTTTCTTCTCCAGATTTTAGCCATGTTTCATTGATCGCTAGGATATCTGGTGCATGGTTAAGGACGGCAGCAAGAAGCTCGTCCTGTCCTGTGTTTAATGACCTTGCGTTTAGTAGACCTAGTCTTAAAACTTTTTTCCTAGAGTTACTCATTATATTAAAAATGAAAAATGATATTATGTATTGTGAGAGAGAGATATGTGTAGAATATGGTATGGTATGTGGAGGTGTTAAATGTATTACAATGAGTTAATCGAAAATTATAGTGTAATGTCAAAAATATAAATTATAAATTGTTACAGAATAATAAAATTAAATAAAACAATTAAAATAAGAAATATCACAATGTCAATTTGAAATATAAAATGCGAATTAGATTTAATATTAGACTAAGACTAAGAGAAAAAATTCAAAAGAAACAATTAATTAAATCTGGTACAAGATAATACTACAATTTCAATAATAACAGTAAAATATTCTAACGACTATCTTTTTTATCGTGGAGGTTTGTCAAGTCAAATTCGTTGCGCAGACGATATCGTGGTGCACCATGTTCCTTACGCACGTAAATCTTGCCTTCGCGAGTCCAGACATATTTATATTTTAATTCGCGAGCAAGTGCGCAGAAGTTTGACATCATCTGCCACATAATATATTAAATATGTCCGCATGGTGTTTCCCTATTCGTGTGATAAGTTCCCAAAGCGCTGTCACACACCATAACAGTTATTGTCATTACTTACGGGAAGCACCGCATACCGCGTTACCAAACTGGTTTGGTTTCCCATACTGGCCGCCATAGACCATGGAATGACTAGAAGATAGCACTTTTTCTTTGAAGAATAAAATAGATTTTAGAGAAGATTGGGTATTTTTTTTAATTTGGTTTTCTGTTTTGTCGGAAGATTGTCGTTCATTTTGATTTTTTTTTCATCGGTAACACTATTATGTAAAAGATATCTTACATATTTATTTGCTAAGTTTCAACACTTAGTGTTGTTGCAGAGATTTTTTAAATAAAAATATAAATTAATATAGTTTTTAAACCATATTAAAAGAAAATTCAAATACATAAAATCTACAGGGAAATAAATCGAAGCACGGACATACTTTCACACAGATATACTTTCTAGGTGTGGCATGTATGGTTCCTAAAGCACAACTATACTCAACCTGCGGCCCGTGGGCCGCATGTGGCCTGCTGGGCCCTTTTGATTGGCTCAGCTAAATTTATATTTGACGACGTTTTTTTTTGCTCGACAATTCAGAGTAAATAGGGGCGACCCTTCTTTAATTTCTTTGTTACGCCCCTTTAGAACTTAACTCCACGTTACGCCACTGCTTGCGGCCTGAGACATTCACTGAAACATGTTTGTGGCCCGTACAATAAAATGGTTGAGTACCGCTGCTAAAGCATGTAGCAATCTAACTAGATAAATTCTAACATGTCTACTATCATTGTGCTCTATGGCGAACATAAAGCAGGGTTGGCAAGAATCCGATTTTATTGTAGAAAGCACTGACCCCCCTGCCTACATAGCTTGAAATATACTCGCAATGCTTCCATTAATAACATATGTTTATAATTTATGTAAATATATGTAATTTTTCTTTGAATCTGCATTTGACTTGGTTAGCAATCTAATATACTTCATAAAAATAAAAGTCTGAATGTCTATATATGGCATAAATTAGCGAAAACAAAATACGTTGGGGGATTCAGAATAATAATGAATCTAATTTATATTTTTGTAGTCTTTTTGTTTTTGTAATTGCATCGAATGAAGTATACTAAATTTAATTCAAAGGTTAATTAATAATTCTCAAAATGGATGGATAATAAATATTATATAATTTGGAATATGCCGATAAATATGTTTAGGTCTTTTTTTTATCTGATTGAAGTATCAAACCAGCATGCAGTCCACCTGGTTATAAGTGGTCACTGCCGCCCATGGACATCTGTAAGCAACTTCATGTAGAAAATGAGTTTTATCTGAAGTCAATCACAGATGCGTTGCTACTTCCGAGGACTATGATGGTCGTCTCATACAAAGTGTGCCGGCAACCACACCCTTCCATCGAAACGCAAGAATTGCTTCACGCTTGTAATAGGTGTGGCGGTGGTACTTCCCGGTTGAACTACACTGGTTCTACCAACATCACGATGACTGTCATAGAGGATAACTTCGCAGGAATATGTTCTCCATCTTTTAGATTTAATTAGGTGATACAAACAGAAAAACAACTAAGATGAACTGATTACAAGAAATAAGACTTACCAGCTGTGTCACTTGCTATAACTTCTTTGTTGAAGTCGTGTTCAGACCCGGTGGTGTAGTCACCCATCGCAATGGTCGAAATTCAACCGTAATTGAACCCAAAAAGTAAATTGATAGTGTCCAAAGTAGCACAAATAGTTCTCAAATTATTGCAATTTTTTGAGTAATTTGAAAAACACCCGTTAAAGGGGAAAAGAGGTTTTTTAATAAGCTGTATTTAAACGCTGTAACGGATATTTTAATAAAGGCATTTGGCATTTCTGTCATTATATTTTCATAGTACCTACTCGTAATACGATGAAAGTTTTATTTCGTTTATTATATATGTGTTTGTGTCAAATGCATGGTGGTGTGTGTAATGTAATACTTGAGTTTATGTATGTTTTTGCATTTTTTATAAAAACCCGCGTGGCGTAACGGTTACCATACCGGTCTGACGCGCAATGGGTCCCGGGTTCGATTCCCGGCCAGACATGTATCTGAATGATGAGTTTAGATTCATGTTCTGGGTCTGGGTGTTTATGTATTCGTCGTATGTAGCGTATTGTAGGGCTATGAGTGTAGAATGCGTGTGTGTTTTTTTTATAAAAATATTTGCCAAAAATCACTCCCCTCCATCCGCGAAATTTAAAAGGGATCCCTAGTTTTTGCTTCAAGTAGGTACTAAAATGTAGATATTGTAAAAACAAAAGGTAAATAATACACAATGGCAATGATATGTAGTTTAATATGTACTTCACGGAACAATAGATTACTATAGAATACTCGAAGCTATGCCTCTATATCTATTTAGTAAACACTAACATGTAAAACAGTAACATTGATTTCCTTAAAATATTTACTACAAAAATGATTTTGCTTTCCATAGACCCGATCCGGAATGCCTCATAACTTTTTCGGTAAAGAGTATAAAATTCCGGAATACTAAATTGGAACGTTTTAAGCGCATCTTAAAATTTGCATTTACTGTCCTTAAAAAGTAATATATTTATTTCACACATCATTATTTTGATATTAACTATCTATATTACACGCAGTTTACATAAAGCTAAAAACAATTTTAAAATACAACAGCGAACAATCAACTATACTATGGAATTATAGAAATATTGACTTCCAAAACTGATTTTTATTAGATTAAAAATCGTAGTTAGATTTAAAACGAACCAATCTAAATACAACATGAATACTGAGAACAATTAACTATAAACACATTTTAAAGGAATATTTTGTTTTTGCTGATTTATCAGGCGGTCTACTGGGGCTGAAGTTATAACCTTAGGGATATAAGGGAAGGTTATAACTTCAGCCCCAAAGTTATAACCTTCCCTTTCCCTTGAAACGACGATCACCGAGTCGAACCTCTTCGGTATCTTATAAGCATCAGCCTAACAATACCTTAGTAAAGTAGGCTAAATGCCAGGCATACGATGATCCAAAATGTGTCAAACTGTGTTAGGATCCAATTCCCTTCATTGGCAAATTGAGATTTTCCAATTTTCTACATTGTTATTGCCCCCATCCCCCTCGAAATTGAAAAGACCCACCCCACCTATAACTACCAAGTTGCCTGTTGATTTTCAGTATAACTGGCGTTGAACACTGATTGATAGAAAAACTTATTTGTGGTTTTGTAGTGCTAATATAGTACCCAACTCGATTTCGGATTTTCGCATTATTTAGTTCAACTACTTTATCAAAAAACTCCTTCTAGCCCTTTTCTAGTCGCTGGCTTGGATTACTCCTACCAATTAACTAGTTTTTAACTTGCACCGTCCACTTACACTGAATGCCTGATATTCCTGATAAAACTTCACAAAACAGCACCACATACACTAATTTAAGAGAAATTTAGTGGTAACAATAGGACTCTAAAGTGTCCATCTATTTATTTCCCCCTTCCACTTGGTAATCACAAATGTCCTGGCTAGCTTTTTATTCCACATAACTCATCGACTTAAAATTTGATTCCTTGCTTTGAAACAAAAAGGTCTAATCATCGTTCCCTTGATCTGTTAAATGAAGCTGATAACGTTGACGTTATGATAATATGTTTGCCATTTGTGCTACTTGACTGAATAATTACCTCTTAAGGGGATCCCTGAGCGCTATGACATGGACTTCTTCAAGAAAGGTACAAAGAGAGTTCTCCTTCAAATGCAGTGATGTATTAACAACTGCTCAAGTGTTGCAAGTGTCCGTAGACGACGCTGACTACTTCCCATCAGGTAGCCCGTCCATTTATCGTTAAGTACATATAAAGAACGTCCCTGTAGTTCCGGGTTCAGAATAGGGCTACGGTATCCCCTGCCGTCGTAAGAGGCGACTAAAAGGGGCTTCCGGGGTTGCGGGCGGCTAGAGTGGGAGCTTGAACCGTCCAGCCAGGCGATCCCGGGAAAGACGGCGGTATGTGTGGTCTCATATCGTCGTAAAGACTAGATGAAGCGGTGGGCCCAGCCGCCCATCTGGGAGAAGCCCGATGGGGCAACGCGCTCAGATGATTCCGGTTGCGATCCTTTGGAGATCCCGGGGCCCTCTTTCTAGCGCCGGGCACGGACTCCGGGGGGCTTTAGTGCAAAAATCCCACATAACCCTGCTACGCTCCCACGGCGTCGGGTACCTTTTGAAGATTTCTCCCACGAGAACAAAAAAAAGGTACATATAAAGAAACCCACAATCTAATTTAAAAAAAAATCACTAAGGACAGTTGAGATTATCAAATGGATTGCCTGGTTACTCAAATATATCAGTGGTGGAATGTTGTATCCTGGATCCAGATTTATTCGCTGACAGTGATTGTCAGTTGCTTGCTTCGGTTGGTCTCGAAACGATCCATGGTCTTGATGTCCATGATCATTGTTATAGAGACAAAGAGACCCAGCGACATTATCGATGTCACGAATAATCCGGACCTGAAAGGGTTAAGAAGAAGTTAGAAAAAATATTTAATGAATAATGCATAGTCGTCGAAATACAAAGACGTAGGTCATAGAAATAGATCATATTATTTTTGACTATTACAATATTACAATATTTTTGACTACACTAAGAATGTAAGAGTCGTTATAATGGACGTAGCAATAAATTTCTTAAGCGGAGAGGAAGGACAAAAAAATTGGCTAGTCATAGATTAAATCAACACAGAAGTGTGTGTGAAATGATCTTCGGTAATTGATACCAGCAGAGAGAATTGCTTTAATAATACCAAAACCCTCTCTATGGATATTAGGATGAATAGTAGAAAAAAAAATAAGATAAAAATCCACAAGCAACACAGCAATTTAGCTGTTATGATTATCTATCTATCGATCTATTATAAAATAACTCACCAAATAGGTACAGATGTGAAACCAATGCAGTCGAAAGCATCACCGAACTTCTCAGTGCTGTCCATGTAAGGTTGCATCTGCAGGGAAACCAAAATAAATTATTATAGTAATGAAAGAATCGATTGGAAGGAAGATACAGCATTATTTTTATATATAAATCTGAGTAACTAAAAACCAAATCGTCCCATCTGATAATACCTCCATGGTCACTATCGCCTATCTAAGAATAGCTTCATATACATTGACAACCTGCGAGGTGGAGCGGTTAAAGTACCTGTCGTACGCGCAATGGGTCCCGGGTTCGATTTCCGGCTAGACAGGTATCTGAATGATGAGTTTAGATTAATGTTCTGGGTCTGGGTGTTTGTTTATTCGTCATGTGTGTGTCCATAGCACCCACAACACACGAGAAAATCCTTGTGTGGGGCTATGAGTGTATAAAGCGAGTTTTTGTATATCCCAAAGTTCCATCTGAAGTCAAGCGCCAAATGCGTTGTCCCGAGGACTAAAATAATCGTTTCATACAAAAGTGAGCTGGCATTCATACCCTTCCACGGCAACGCAAGTACTGCTTCACACTAGAAATATGGTGGTGGTACCTTTTCAGTCGAACAACACTTGTTGTACCAAAACCATAACGACCTTGAGAAAACCTACCCGGACATTCGGCAGCGTGAGAGTAGCTTCCTCCGAAGCATACACGAGAGGCAGCGAGCAATGGTACGCGTGGCCCAGTACTGCTGATGGAGCATCGGGTGGTGCTGGCGCTTGCAGGTTCAGTCCAGTCGTTTCAAAGCTTCGCTTTACTTCCACGCCCACTGCCATCCACCACCCTCCTGATTGCTTGAAGCTAAATTCCAAGGTGATCTGGAAATAATGAAAATACTATTTCACATACCCATTATGAAATGTACAGAAATGTACCGTCAACCTTCAATAAGACAAAGCGGAAAACAGGAAATATGTATGTCGGCGGGACACCGTGTATTTATAAAAAACGTCGCCGAAATCAATTATTTTAGTTAGTTTAATCAAAAGTTGTTTGTTTATTTAATTAGCAATATTTAGTGATTTGTAAAGATGTTAATTTAGTTTACTCTCCATATTTTTTTATTGTCACCTCACCCAACTTTGTTATAAAAGGGGGAGCGCCCGCCGATATAAAAAAAAATCTTGTTCAAGCGTCGAAGCGATTGGATCTCCTCAATTTTAAAAAAATCGAAGAGAAATAACTCCTGCATTTTACTTGAAATCTTTAAGAATGGATAGTAAGGAAGACCCAGACCTTCCTGAAGTCACACTCACTTCGTTATGTACAGGCTACAGAAAACAGATGGGGTTACAGTTCCAATGAAGTCAAATTAGCAAAGTTTGTACTAGTTTTTAAAATTTATTTATGCACAAATTATAAGGTGGTACTTTTTAAGAATCTACTACTTAAATCTACTTTAGAATCTACTATAGACAATCTCGTCAAACCCTTCTTTCACCACCACACTTTCTGATTCATATCAAGTGGTTCGCACTAATATGTATATTTCGACTGAACAGAGCAACTTTATTCCTATAGCGTTAATTAAATACCAGTGGCAAAAATGATTTATCATGAAATCTTTAACCTTCAATATAAAATAATCGGTGTTAGTATTTACCCTGTTCCTATTATTGTCACCGTCAGCGAATCTAACAACGAGAATGGTGTACAGCCTCGTCGGTTTGACGGTGGCCACTCCTACTGGTGTATCCAAGATGGTTACAGTATTGTTTGACCAACGCAGCTCAGGCCAGCCGCTGGAGTAGAAAAGAGCACCGTTGCCTGGTGGTCCTGAAATTAGAATAAGTAACAGATATCCAGTGAAAGAAAAAAACTTTACCGTCTCATCTGTCAGTGTATTAACAAGGTAAGATTTTGAAATTAATTAAATAGAACAATAAAAGTTACAGAAGTCGTAAAAAAATCCAGGTACTTTGTAAAGTTGTTGAGTTCTATTTAAAGGTAATGGTGAAACAGATCCGCTTTTTAAACGTCTCTCTTTAGTCCCCAAAAGAAAAATACATCTGCAATATACTTAACGTAGTACTTATCATCTAATAAGTATCGTATTTAAGCTATTGGTTAAAACAAAAGAACTTGCAAGCCATTTAACGTTAGTCTAGACCATGAGTAAGACATTAAAATGATATAAATTGATCATAATCGTTTACCCCAAGCTGCGTAAACCAATAGACTAGAATTATATGACATTAAAATAAACAAGAAAAGAAAGTAAGGTAAATCAGGAGAGGTTGAGTGGAGCGTATATGAAAGATTTCACCTACATCATGTCTCGAAAAAGAAAACCTACAGACTATATTTGTCTCAGTAACTTCTCGATGAAAGTGGAAGGATGGCTTCGAGATTTCTATTGACAGATACCAAAAAACGTGTTCCTATAACTCGATCTAGCTTAGCTTACTACGTTGCAGAATCTCTATTAAAGTTGTCTTTATTTTCTAGATCAAGGTTAGCGTCGCGACATATTTGTTTTTTATTAGAAAAGAGATGTTTGTTTCAATTTTTATTTTATAGAGTTGTGTTACCTTCCATAACCGTAATTATATTTAATCATAAAACTGCAATATAAATCTTTAAACGTACTCTCACCTCTTTTTATTGCAAAGTATTTCATTATTCGCAAAACATTGGCACAATTCTTGCGAATGCAAATGCAAATATCTAAATACATGCGAATATTCTTCACATCACTATTATAAACTATCACTATTTAACGGTGAAGGAAAACATCGTGAAGGAATCTACACACCAAAAAGTTCATTAATTAAAAGTACTTCTAAGTTGTTGTGAAGGCTTGCCCGCACTTGGCATGCAGCTTGGTGGACTATGGCTTAAAACTCCCTCATTCTGAGAAAAGATCCGTGCCCAGCAGTGCGACGATAGTGGGTCATAGACGACTCATCACATCTTCTAACGTACATAAAATATAACTTATTTGTATGTAATACATTCATCAGTATACATACTATGTATACAGACGTCTGTTTTTGTTTTATGACTATAAATATTTGCTATGACTATCGTATGTTTGCTAAAATAAATAAAATAAAAATAACTCTCTAATTTTAGTGTAATGTATGTTTACTTAAATACAGCTTTCTATAATACGCATTCATGGGATTAGCATCACGGCATGAATCCATTTTAATATCTGAGCCATACTAAACACCTGTCTTTATCGAACATTTTACTACCTATCATATAAGTAATATCTTAATACTTATATGATAGGTAGAAGTGAAAAAACGTAGAGCAGTGATAGCCCAATGGTTGAAACTTGCCCTCTCGATCGGGAGGTCCGAGGTTCAAACCCAGGCACCCACCAATGATTTATGTGCGTATTAGAAATTAATTATCACTGCTTTTCGGTAAAGGAAAACATCGTGAGGAAACCTACACACCCGAGAGTTCTTAAAAAAAAAAAAGTTCTCGGAGGTGTGTGAAGTCCACCAATTCGCACTTGGCCAGCGTAGTGGACTATGGCCTAAACTGTCTCATCCTGGGAGAAGACCCGTTCCCAGCAGTGGGCTACTAATGGGTTGATGCGAGAAGTGAAAACAAATAATGATTGATATCAACATAAAACGCTTTAATGGCGTCTCAATAGTCTACCAATAGTAAACCTAATCCACTACATTTTTTTATTTGATTAAAGTAGCAAACGAGCATGCCGTCCACCTGATGGTAAGTGGTCACCGCCGCCCATAGACATCTGTAAGCAACTTCATACAAAACATGGGTTCGATCTGAAGTCAATCACAGATGCGTTGCTACTCCCGAGGACTATGATGGTCGCCTCATATAAAAGTGTGCCGGCAACCACACCCTTCCATCGAAACGCAAGAAATAGGTGTAGCGGTGGTACTTCCCCGGTCGAACTACACTGGTTCTACCACCTTCAAATAAAAGAACGTTATTAAGAGCGACTACAAGATATTAAAGATTGAAATCTTATTTTTGTAATATTATTTTTTATAATAATATTTAATTAAATAGTTACCAGTAGCGTTGTAAAGCGCGAATTTCTGTAGAGCCTTCACTGGCCTCTCCTCCTCTGCAGGAGTGGTGCTGGTGGGTTCCTCGCCCTCCACCTGCCTCCGCACGCGGGCCCACTCTCCCTCCACGTAGTCTGCTGGCTGGGCTTGGGACACTGAGTTACCTAGAATTTAATGAGGTGTTCTGTATTAGTGTCCACCAATTCGCACTTAGCCAGCGGTCCACCAATACGCACTTGGCCAGCGCGGTGGACTATGGCCTATAACTCTCTCATTTTGAGAGAATACACGTGCCCAGCAGTGTTGCCAACTCTTAAAAATGTATTTCCCTAAAGTCTTAAAAAAAAGGTCTTCGGGTGTAGTGCATGACTTTTTTTTTCCTTTTTTTCGTCGTGAGGCATTGCTTATATAGACTGGCGGGGAGATTTCCCATAAAAACACCTATATGTTGAAATTATAAAAACCCCTAAAAATACCCCTAAAAATTTTACACCCCTAAAAAATCCCCATCCTACTTGAAAATCCCCTAAATTTGGGGGGAAAACCCCTAAGTTGGCATCACTGGTGCCCAGCAGTGGGACAATAATGGGTTGATGAGAGAGTCCTGTATTAGTTGGTTCTGTGGTGATTAATAGGGCAAGCCTATCTTCTTCTTTCTCGCTTCACTCAACGCTCTTCTGGATGCATACCCTGAGTGCGGTCTGTTTGCGGATGAATGGTCGAAAATTTTGCCTGTATGCTTGAAGTTTTGTGAGTGTGAAGTATAACTGTGGTGTCTACAATTAATGTAATTGGTTCTTTTTATACTGTTTAAATTGTAGTAAATAAATAAATAAGTTTTAGGTCTTCTCTTGAGACGATAGTCATTTTTACAAAGTGGCGATTTTGTAGCGTAGTAATATTAACACAAGCACTAAATAATAACCAACGTGTTTCATTTAACACTAGGATTTTTTTTATTGCAATATTAATGTCGAATCGAGTCAAAACGACTTTGATTTACTAAGTCATTGTGTTGAAATTTAAGCTATAGCCTGATGGTTTGAAATTCGACTTTTCACGTTGAAGGTCACAATTTGAATCCTAACGAAACCTCCCATTTAAAAAATGTATGTTCATATTTAAAAATGGATTATTTAATTTTATCGTGAAAGATAATATTATTAAAAAGATTGGGAATTCTGCAAGAAATTCTAGCAAATCAGGTGAATACACCCTAGAGGGGTATAGCCTAATCCTTTCTCACTTTTTAAGAAAATACATACTCAACAGTGACATGTAAAATAGTTTTATATAAATTGGTAATTTATACCTTATTTCAAACTTTTCAATTCAAACCCAAAGCTAATTTAAGCAATCGCAAGTTAACCCGCTGGTTAACCTGCGATTGATACGCTTATCAATCACTTTAAAACATTTCAGCATCACCAGCTTTCATTTAAATACCCGTAAATAACATCAATTTAACGAGAATATATATGATATTAAGCATAAAATAACATTCACCCAAGATTCCCAAGACGCGCCCCGGTCCGTATATATCCTGCAGACGAGCGAAGGTCTCTGTCATCTGGGCGTCGCGCTCCGACCACGGACCTTGCAGAGTTAACACCTGGAGACAAGCACGTCTTTAACACCTACACTTTATAGAAGAAGTATATAAAAGCTTAAGTCTCGCCGTAGGATTTGCAAGGTAATGCCAGCAGTGTTTGGGGAACCATGCCTCACACGGCCACTTTAGATGGTTTGTTTTATTTGTAATGATAAGTATCTCTACGTTCTTTTACTTACAATTAATTTTTGATTCAATGTGTATTTTAAACTACAAAGAAAAAGTCAAAAAACATCACGTAACATCATAGTAGCGTATTGATAGCCTCTGATTTTGGATAGCTTAATTTTTACACATAAAAACCTACAAATGTTGAAACCCAGAATAAAATGTTAAATTTTATTTCAATTTATATTTCATCACAATACTATTGGAAGTTAAACAACAATTTCATTGAAATGTTTAATAAGAAATGTAGTTTCAAGGGCAAAGTTTCATTCACGCGTTTTATTGCTATTACATTAATCTTTCGTTTTGTTTATTTTCGCTAGCGTTAAGTATAATGCTCTCTTTCAGTAACACTTGGTATTTGAATATAGTAATCTGGTTTTCCATCGTATGCAAGTGCGATTTACTTATCAAATTTATCTACATTGTAAAAAAACTCGCAGAGAAATAAACACTCACCTGCGTTTCATTGCTAATATAATCTGGGTGCACATCCAGAAAATCCTGTGGAAGAACCAGCGTGGTCAGACCTTCCAGCATCTTCCTTAGTCTTGGGAAATTGCCGCTAGAGAGGGGCACTGAGTCCTGGTTGTTAAACACGACGATCGCAGCCTGCTCTTCATATATCTTCATCAAATCGTCCTGATCTAAATATTTCAAGGCCGGTCGCCGGCATTTGTCGAGGGATTTGGGCCCAAAGAACAAGAATGGGCCCTCTAGGTTTGCATATACGCAAATTAGCCATGACGAGAGAATCACAAGCGTTCGTAGACGCATTTTTGTTGCAAGCGACCCTCGGATTAACTGGAAACCTACTGTTAGCTCTGGAGAAGTGGTTATTGATTTGGGTTTTGCGCATGCGTTATGAGAGGCGCTGTTTACAGTGTAAGGTTTACTTTTCTACTTTAAATTTTACTCTTGCACATTTTCCATAAATAATACTCGTAACAAACGTGCAGAACATTGATGAGTAGTTACTCTTACTTATGGTATGTAACCAATATACAAAACAAAATAACATAAATATATATCTTATCTAATGTTGCACACTAGCACTTCTTTCTGTTTATATTAATTGTAAATCCGCACCCTAAGGTTGACAGGAAAAACAGCTGTTTTGCTATAAGACCGCCTTTAGTATTTTAATTTAAAATTCTAAATCTTATTTTATAAATTCTTCTTTGCGGATAAAATAAAGTATATTACTATTATTAAAATTATGATATGGAAGCCTTAACTTTCAACGTTTTTTAACTTTCAAAACTCTTGGTGATTGATTGTAATAAGTACACCTTTTCTATATAGAGCTTGTTCCAGATGTCCATGAGCGCCAGTGGTTACTTATCATCAGTTGGACTGCATGATCGTTTGTTACTTCAGTCGTGGAAAATAAATGGTCATAACTAATTATGATGTTTTAAAAATATATAGGTCAAGTAGGATATACTTTTAGCTGTAAGAAGTAGTTAAAATCAGTCTATTTTTAAAACACTTTTATACCACCAATCTAGATCTTTTGTGTCCGCATTTAGCTCAAAAAATAACACACTTCTAAATCAGCACTTTTGTGAAGAGGTACTTGATCTAGAATGAGAGTCTATCTTAGATTCTGCTAATGAAGACTTAAGCCAACTGCCCCAGTTAAAAATACTGTCGAAATGTAGTAGGTATAGACCATTCAATCTTTCCTCATTTTATATTTTTGGAACAATAACGTTCTTAAATATAGGACTACATATGTAGTCACAGTGAAATGAAAATAAATGTCTAGTTTTTCATAGGGCCAAGGGGGCATTTACAAATTGTCTATAGAAATATTTTTTCTTACAATACTCCTGATCGGAACATGATGTCAGATAAGAAGCTCCGGCAGAAAAATCAACGATTGGCTTTTTTCTTTGTAATAATCTTTTTTATAATATCTTATCTTTGTCCTGAAGAAAAGAGTCAGCACCAATATGTAACTGAGAGACCGACTACTGAACATTAGAACGCACCTCTGATATTTCGAGATAATGTACTTATTGCCGCTTAATTATTGAATGAATGAATGAATGAATGAATGAATGAATTTTTATTTGCATAAATTGTGGTTACATGGGATCTTAATTTATATTTTGCATAATACAGCTCACAATGTACCATATCACTGGTGTGCAAATTATTTTGTGTTAGTAAGGGTTAGTTACTAATTTTTATAATTTATGTTAATATTATTATTCTTATTACATCATTATTATAATTACATTTACATACATATATCACGTTACATTATTAATATTGTTCATTATAATTAATTGTCTTACTATCAGTTATGCATGTCAAATGTAAATTTAATATATTGAATTATTATTATTAAATATTGTTTTCATAGTTATTTATGTATTGTTTGATACTATAGAAGCATTTACCAACAAGCCACGCATGTAATTGTTTTTTGAATTTATGAATTGGTAATTCTTTAATATTTTCCGGAAGATTATTAAATATTTTGACACACATGTGATAAACACTTTTAGATCTTAATACTGATTTACAAGGTGGTAACCATAATTTGTCCTGGTGTCTACTTCTGACCCCAATAATGTCTTTCTTTTTAATAAATAAATTTGAATGTCGTTTAACAAATACTGATGTTTCATATATGTACATACTAGGTAGAGTAAGTAATTTTAACTATTTCTTGTGTTCGTTTGTTTATGACGTTAGAATATAAAATATTACTTATGACAGAACGTTTATTCCTGATGAACTTTCAAGTTAAAATCTTGCTGAATATACCTTGTGTCACACCATGTAAAATACTAGAAATTTTACTGTCACGATTTTGTCATGACGTCTTTAAAACGTATGATATCATTGGACTCTACGTATTTATACGTCATGTATTAGGTTTACTGTGTCATTCTAGAACACAAACTCAAGCAGTAATGAAATGAAATGAAATGTCTTTATTTTGCATAGGCCTTCGGTGGCGCTTACAAATTGTCAGTTACATTTATATATATTTTTTTACACTACCACCGGATCGGAACACGACCTCAACTGAGAAGATCCGGCAAGAAACTCAGTGGGTTTGTCTTTTTTCTTTGTATATCTTTTTTTTTATTATTATTTTCGTCCTTAGATTAGTACCGTCCGCTAAAGTGTTAACACTGCTGTTATTAGGTAACAAAGGTGTGGTAGTGGTGCTTCCAAAGTACCTCAAACAGTTCTACCATCATAAAACGGAGAGAGATGGTGTAGATTTTGTAATAAAGTTTTATTCATTGCTCAAATAAACTTACTAGAGGTTCCTATGCTGACTAAATATAAAATCCAACCAAACAATTTTTATAAAAACTTTATTATTAAACTTAACCTATTGTACAAAATTGTTCATAATTTACAATAACTATTTAAAAATAAATAACGCGAGGCCCAGAAGATATAACCAGCTCAGCGGAAGAACGTTGGCTGATGAAGGGTTGGGAGAGAAGAACGAGGTCTCTGAAAAACAAAACAAAATTACTCTTTAACAAGCAATAACATCCAACTAACGGGCGTGTGGTGATTTCGCGTAACTCTTAAAGAGATGACGCCAGTAATGTCCTGAATCACGCTTTCAGAGTATTCTTAACATATATAAGCTAAAAAGACTTTTGAATCACGACCGTCCTTTG
The DNA here is from genome assembly GCA_949699795.1 of Spicauda simplicius. Taxonomy (NCBI): domain Eukaryota; kingdom Metazoa; phylum Arthropoda; class Insecta; order Lepidoptera; family Hesperiidae; genus Spicauda; species Spicauda simplicius. The sequence continues at coordinate 15,065,577 of OX453079.1, forward strand.
ACCTAAGGCGTTCGTATTAAATTTTCTACAAAAATAAAAAAATAACCTTCAAAATAATTAGGAAAGTAAATCGAACTTGCAAATACACCCTTATTTGAGATCGTAGCAGCTTTGATTCCTCTTTATAAATCCACTTATAACGTAACAATGGTACACAATCTTCGTTCCAAGTAACTCTATTCTGACGTTTAAGAAAACATGTTCTTAGGATATTTTAGGACACGACTTAAGTATATTTTGCTTTGTCGCGTTTAATCTGTGATTAAATCTTGTCAGAGGCAGAATGGCAAAGTTCAAAATACTCACTCTTCCTCTCATTAGGGTCTGTGACACCGCACAGCTTGTAAGAGATTGTCTTCTTGCGCTTGGTGTCTACGAAGCCCGGGATGAAGATACTTGGGGAGTCCAGTCGACCAGACGCTAATAATCTGGAAATATTTAAAATAGTAAGGGGCCTGCGTGGCGGAACGGTTTCTGTGCTGATCTGAGAGACAATAGGTTACGAGTTCGATCTCGACGCGACAAATATCTGAATGATGAATTTAGATTCTTTTTCTGGGTCTGGATTTTTGTGTATCTGTCTTTGTGTCTGCCCATGGAACCCACGATACAGAAAAAAGTTCTAGTGTAGAACAATGAGTATTTCCTCTCGTCAACCCATTATTGTAACAATGCTGGGCACGGGTCTTCTCTCAGATTGAGAGACTGTCAGGCCCTAGTCCACCGCGCTGGCCAAGTGCGAATTGGTGGAACTTACACACCTTTGAGAACTTTTTTAAAGATGTCTCAGGTGTGACGTACTAGTGATGTTACGAATATTCGCATTCGCATTCGCATTCGATTTCCGGTTAGGAATATTTGCTTTAGCGAATTTCAAATAATAACATTTGTTACTTCACTAGTTCACATCTTCAATGTTTTCCAATCATCGTAAAGGGATAATTAATTTTTACTACGAACATGTCGTCAACCCATTATTGTCTCACTGCTGGGTGCACGGATCTTCTCTCAGAATGAGAGAGTCATAGGCCATAGTCCACCGCGCTGGCCAAGTGCGAGTTGGTGGACGCAATACGCATATAATTATAGACACATCTGTGGTTTGGCGTGCTTGAAATTTGAACGTTGGACCTCCCGACACTGTTCTTAACCCTCAGGATACGGATCCTGCAGTCCTACCAGGTACAATCCAGGTATTAACCCTGCCTCCCCTTACCGACTTGCTCTTTTACCTGGTAAAGTCCAGCTCCAGCCGGTTGGCCTCCGGCCCCGCGAAGTGTAGCAGCACCTGCACGCAGCTGCCGGCGTGCAGCGACCGCGTGCGCCGCGAGTCCACGCCCACCATCCACTCCGGGACACCCATCACCTTGCGGATGTCCGCCAGGAACGCGCCCCTGGTGGACCAGTTATAGATGTAGAACATATTAAAGAAAGAAAGAAAGAAAGAAAGAAAGAAAGAGAGAGAGAAAGAATGAAAGAAAGAAAGAATGATACACAATAAACTTAAAAAAACTAAACATATAAATAGAATTGTCGTTCAGGACCTATCAGAATATCTAATACATAGAAGAGCGCTAACAAATAATATTGTAAAGGGTTCAGGCTATATAATATCTGCGAATGAGTTAGTGAATAGTAGTGCCAAAAGAATCTAATAATAAATATGTGCGAGTATAACGAATAGAAATTGTTACATATGTATTTTTTACGATTGAATGTCTTCTTGACTGGCTTGTTTGTCAGATGTAACAGATACACAGTAACTTACACGTTGATACGTACTAGCACGCAACACATACATACCTTGAAATACACACATGCATACATAATTAGATATACCTGTACCGCTTGCGCGCAAGCGAAGGAAATTGGCTTGGCTATCTGCAGCAATAAGCTGAGTGGAGACCCTTTCGGTCAATGTAATGTAACTTACATCAATAAGTATTAGTTAGTAATAATAACACATGTTTGCTATTGGATGTATCTGTTTTTTGTATAACCTTATGTACTGTACCGAATAAAGTATTTTCTTTGTTTCTTCTTAGATGAAAGATGACAAATTAACACGCGTGCTAGGAAATAAAACAAACGAACTTAGAATAAAAATGATCAGCAGAATAATCTGTAGGTCATTACTGTTGACATATTTCGACAAATCCAATCCTATCTAAATCTTCTTATAAACACTTCCTAACTTCAGAAAAAACCCCTGTTCTGTATGTTACTTGCAGTTGTCCATGGGTGGTATTGGCAATTGGCCCATTATTGTGCCACTGCTGGGCACGGGTCTTCTCTCAAAATGAGAGAGTTCACACACCTCCAAGAATTTTTTTAAAGAACTCTCGGGTGTGTTAGGTTTCCTCACGATGTTTTCCTTCATCGAAAAGCTGTGATAATTAATTTCTAATACGCACATAATTTAGAAAAATCAAAAAATTACCATCCGGTAAATTCCTTGTTCGCTATTTCAGTATTATACAAAGATAAAGATATATTTTTCTATAAAACATGGAGAAAAATCGAAGCTTAAAAACGTCCCAATATTTTCACTCACAGAACAAATCTCGGAGGCTTCATGATATTGACATATTTGATGATATCCTTATCAGGCTGGATGTTGGCGCAGGCGAATCTCTCAGACGAGCGCTCTGGCCCGAAGATGACGATGGAGCGGCCGACCGCGGACACCGAGCCCTCCAGCGGGAAGTTGCTGTCCATGAACATTTGTCTCTCGCCGCCCACCGCTGGAAAAACGTTTTATTGAAAAGTTAATATTTACCGCCACACCTATTTCTAGCGTGAAGCATTTCTTGCGTTTCGATAGAAGGGTTTGGTTGCCGGCACACTTTCACATGAGGCGGCCATCATAGTCCTCGGAAGTAGCAACGCATCTGTGATTGACTTCAGATGGAACCCATGTTCTGTATGAAGTTGATTACAGATTTCGGCGGCAGTGACCACTCACCATTGTGGACTGCATATTCGTTTGCTACTTCAGTCAGAAAAAAAAAAGAATTCATACTATGGTAAGGCTATGTATAGGCATCTCTATATTTAAGTATGTATAAGACTAGCTTATCATGGTAATGAGTGTCAAATGTATTAATCCATGTCATAAGAAATCTGCTTATTTTTATAGCCCCACACTAGGATTTTCTCCTGTGTCGTGGGTACCATGGACAAACACAAGATGAATACACAAACAGCTGGAATTAACCACCCAGAAACCACCAAGAACATTAATCTAAACTCATCATTCAGATACCTGGCTGGCCGGGAATCGAATCCGGAACCCATTGCGCGTCAGACCGGTATGGTAACCGCTGCGCCACGCGGTTCGTCCACATACACATACATCCTCACAAACTTTCGCATTTACAATAATAATATTAGACTCATAATCAAATAACAGCAAAAGCGTAACAAGAAGAAATCGGCCAAAGTTTTGATGGCTTAATTGGTTCATTAATAGCTACAACTTTAACTCTAACCAATTGTTATAATGCAGACATAGTTCTTATGTTGGCATCGTAACTGTCTAACATTAAAAATTACTACCAAAATAAAAAAAAAAATCATTTATATACCTAGTACCTATTTCTATTTTCAAACCCTGACGTATCTGGGCAAAATTTGTTATGTTATATGGCTTTACATCTTTCTTTCGGGTTAAAAAGGACAAAAAATGAGTATAAATACAGAAATAAAATACAAAAGGCAAAACTTACATATGGTTCCCAATCTTGCCGTCAAGTCGCCAACGTCGCATCGGAGGGGATTGTCTGCGCCACACTCTTGGTTGTACAAATCATGCTGAGAAACACAACAACTTATTTTATTATTGAAATATTTTTTTAAATTATGGATTAATGGAACCTAATATAGTGATTCTGGCGATATTCGTATCATGCTTATACATTTACGTCACATCTTTTGGGGGCACAGCAGTGCCCGCGCCAAGTCGGGCCAAAACAGGCACGGCGGTACCATACTTTTCTCGAAGCAATTTGGGGTCATATTCAAACCCCTATAACTTCGTTTGGGATAAAAATACAATCCCAAATTTTTAATACCCAAAAAGACATTGTATGAACAAGATATATTTCAAATTTCATTCAATTTTAAGCAGTAATTTGAGAATAGTAACGAGTCAAAGTTCCTCAATTTTGTCACTCACTCACTAACCGATCATCAAAAATCTAAGGTCATCGCATTTTTGATTCACTTCAGATTGAACCCTTCTTCTTTATGAAGTTTTCTATAAGAAGTTTTGTTCTATAAGAATTTATCATTTACCACCAGGAGGACTGCATGCTCGTTTGCTACTTCAATGTTGTAAAAAAGACAGAAACCTAGATTATGTTCAAAGGTAACTTGTAACTTTGTCAACGGAATAAATGAAGAGTATTAAGGGTAGTAATTTGCCCGAAATTGCATAATTGCACATTACTTAAGGATTAACTTTAACCGAGACGTTTGACAAGTGCGATATTAAATATTACTAATTTTAGGCAAATTTGTTGTTGGTATACAAGAAGTAGAAGGTACCGGATACGAAAAAAGTAGGACTATTTACAAAAAAAAATGAAGACCCATAAAAAACAATACTTGTCAAAAAACCAAGTCTCGCAACTCAGTTCTTTTACCGAAAAAAGTTGGAAGGTCTATGTAATACCAAGGTTATCAATTTATTCAGTCCCTACTGAAAGGACCTTCTATCTTATGTTGTTATGTACTTATCTAACCTAACAACATCTTCTAGTGACCATATTAATATTAAAAATCTTTAACGTTTTAAATAAAAAGATTAGCAATGACCTGTAAACAAATGTAGTAGTAATAGTAAACTAACATTAAGGGGGTCAGCGAGCTGCGTGAAGTAAGGGTTCCATCGGTAGCCACCCGCGACGCAGCGCGTGTTGGTCACCTTCACGGCCGCGTCCACACCCACAGGATTCACGAAGATCTCCCAGTTGTGGTTCTGGGTCTATAAAGGATACAACGATTAAAACAGAAAATTACTACCTATCACCGTACTGGCATCCAATATTAGTTTATTGTCGTCTCTGAGCCCACCGACTCTAAGTCACCGTAATAAAGCACTTTCGTTATTTTGAGAATGATACTGAATACGTATTTTTCTAATCAAAAATAATTTGAGATTGATAAAATGAAGATTAAAATAAAAAAGTCCTGTTATTTCTGAAATTTGACCTTCTTTTACGAGATGTCCCTTTAGTCAGCCGAAGAAATGTTTTTAAAGAATTTGAGATCAAAGATTTGATGCCGAAAAAAATCGGCTATTTCTAAAATTGCAATGTTCCTCTAAAAACCACAAATAAACTTAGTGGTGCCAACCCATTATTGTCCCACTGCTGGGCACGGCCCTTCTCTCAGAATGAGAGTTTTAGGCCATAATCCACCGCGCTGGTCAAGTGCGAATTGGTGGACTTCACACACATCCGAGAACATTTTTTTTAAGAACTCTCTCTCTCAGAAGAAAGTAGGTTTCCTCACGACGTTTTCTTAACCGAAATGGACTTAGTAGATACATTTATTTTAGTTTAAGGGGGAGTTAGGTCCTCCGATTTCTAAAACTTATGGCCCTACAAAATACGATTAGATCGATTGCATAATTTTAGGTTGGATCGGCAAACGTTAGCCCTCTGGATCTCTCGATGTTCTGTACTAAAACACTCACATAATTCCGATCCCGAACCCCAGGATGTCTTAGCTTGACCTCGATGACCGTATCGCTGGCACTCCCGTCATTGTGTATGAGCTGGGTCATGCGGATGTAGCCGTACGCGAAGCCGCCAGGGTGATGGAACGAGGCGATGCCGCGGATCTCGCGCGCTTCAGACGGACTGTACCCGCGCTCGATGGACGAACATGCCCAGCGACGATCTCGGCTCTGGAATACATGACTGACTTGATGACCAATTTCTTTGTGCTTATCCATAGATTGATACTTCGCACTGAACATTAAGCCGACGAAGAATAGAAACTCTATAATATAAATCTTACAAGAAAAATATTATTTATTTTATAAATATTATAAAATATTATAAATTTATTTAAATATGAAACAAATGTGCGATATGTTACGGTTCACCTAATTAGATTTAACAAAATTTAAAAAGAAAAAAAACTATTTACAAAATGTACATATATACAAAAAAGAAATAATAATAATAATTTATTTAAATAAATAATAAAATAACCTCAATAGTAAAAAAAAGAAAAATATTTATTTTTCATTCTCTAAAACTATTGAAGATGTAAAAGCCAGACGGCAACTTTTGGATCAAAAGCTTTTAGCTAGCTTTTACCATAGCATATCATGACTACTACCTTTCATTAAAGTGGCTACTAAAGCGTTGAGGTTCAACGTCTGACAAACAAAGCTATGCTTCGGTAACTTCGTTAACGAGCAAACTGTTAAATTAAAATGGGAAGAAGAAAACCTCTGAATTTTGAAGTTTTCGCGTCATTGATGCCACGTATTTTAAATGACATCAGTTACAATATACTTACACTTAACAGTTGTCTATAATACTATTTTCGTAACTATTAAAATAACTTTCAACTTACCTTCTTGTGAATGACAACTGAACGTCCCAGAATGCTGTACGGACCAAACAAAGACACTTGCGTCTCGTTGTAGAAGGTGGTGAATCGCTTGACGTCGTCTAGAAGACCGTACTTGTCGCCCAAATCTCCTAAGGGGTACTGGTCTGATGTGCCTGAAAGATCGAATAGCTTTATTTACTGAGAACTCTCACAGTTATAATAAACCTACCCAAAAGATACTTCCATTTTCAATGTACAAAATACATTGTTAAGAATCTTGATATATCGTCAACAAATTATTGTCACACTGCTGGGCACGGGTCTTCTCTCAGAATGAGAGAGTTATAGGCCATAGTCCACCACGCTGGCCAAGTGCGAATTGGTGGACTCTTGATATCTTCGTGAAAATAGGTTTGTTTAATCATTCAAAAAAATCCAGATACATGTGAAGAATTTAAATCCTTTTTTTTCGTTTTTTATATTATACGATTTCTGGAAAATTGGCAGTGACTTGTTTATTTACTTCTACCGTGATTTACTTGTTCATTTTGTTGTTCGCTTTCGGATAATGCAATAATGTTATTGTGTAATTTGTACATTCTCATGTCAAGTGAATCGTTAATTCTTAATGAGAATAAACATTTTAAACCTTATTTAATCCTAATTCCAACTCTTGTCAAACGTGGTCATTGCAGTTTATATTTATTTGTGTTAGTATATCGTACCTTTAGCAGGCGGTGGACTGGCAGATTTGTTGACATTAAACGGGTTGAATGTGTCGTATAGAGTTGTCTTTTCGCATGGAAACTCTAATTCCTTTTCAACGGTTACCTGTAAAATGCAGTTACAATAAGAATAATGATCGAAGCGATAATGTTGCGTGTTTGTAAACATAGGCTATCGTTAGGTTTAAGTATAAAAAAAAACATGCCAGGTTTCCCGGGTTTGACAAACAACGAAAATTTTAGGTCAAAAGACTAGTAATGCTAATTTAGTTTTTTGTCAACTCATTTCAAAATAAAATTTATTGAAACTATAATTTGAAAAAAAAAAAAACAAATTTTAATGTAATGCCTAAACTTTTTAAGATACTACAATCGAAATTTTTTGTTGCTTTAAAATTTGTTCATGGATCCGTCCAAAAAATAATGACGTCCCAAAAAGAGATACATAAAAATTTTAGGAACTCTACTTTTTCGTTGAACTGGTTGTTTATTATCTATGATGTCAGACCGCTATGATTAAAAAAAAACTTTTTTCTTCTTCTTAGGGTGCCTCTCCAATTAGTGAAGGTTGGCAATCAGCTTGTGAAAGTCGTCCTTATTGTTCTCCTTACAACTTTCCTTTTTCCAGGAACTTTACAACTTTGAATATTTTACATAAAAAATATTAATTACTAGCTAAAAACTTTATTCATTAATACCTTGAAACAAATCTATTATATACAAAACAAAATATTAAAAATAAATAAAACATATTTTTTTAAAAAAGTAGATAATGTTAAAGAAAATAAAAAGAAATTATAAATAAAACAAAGAGTCCATATCACTGCCTCTTGGGAGAGTCCCAAGAACGCTGGCGGCATTACCTCTTTGAATGACCAAACTGATTCTTTGGCCAAAATACGCACCAGCCCTTGGGTCTCCTGAAGCGTCAACCAGTCGCGACGATAGTTCTTTGCAGAACCGTCGTGCTTCTGGCCCCCATGGACCTAAAGTCTCTACCGCAAACGGCACAAATATGTAACCTTCCCCAAGAGCTGCATATTTGCGCCGCTTAGTAGATTCGGCCGTTTCTGCCGCACCACATGCTCGCGTCGAGGTCACCGATATATGAGATGTAGCCAGCGTATCAACGCAGGTTGCATCCCATACAAGTGACCTCCCCTGTTTCCAGGGAACGAGTGTCATACCGTCAGGCCTCTTGCCATCGTCACGTGCTATACCGTTCGGCTCAAGGATAGCCGGCATGTTGACGGTAACAAGGGCCCTTCGGATGATGTCGTTGACGCATGCGTGACGCGACAAACGGCTTGCACTTCGGCGGCAAGACAGTCCATGATGGCCAAACTGGGTGACGTTTTCCCCACACAGACAGCGGTGTGGCTCGTTTGTTTTTACACCTAAATTAATTACTAGCTAACACTCACCACATGTATCTTATAGTTCCTCACTTCATCAGTGAGCCCTTCGAGTGTGACTTGCACATTGGTGATGTCATACTCCGACTGTTGGACCATCTCTATGCGGCCCTTCAAAGGGACAGTGTCTCCGTTGCCGAACCAGTCCCTTACCACTGCTTTTCGACGGTGGAGGCCGTTGATGCTGTAAATCAATATGTATGATTCTACATTGAAACATTTTGTCTCTACTCAAGGTGCATAAAGATTTAATCTGTTTTTTATGACTTTAATGCAAGACATAGACATAGAAAACAAAACTCTATGAGAATTCATAAACCGCATATAGCCGTTAAGTATTATAATGTATCAATTCCGCGATAAAACTAGTCTAAAATCATATAAAACTCTGTATATCTGATATCAGGAACTTTAATCTTACAAGAAATTAGTGATAAATTTTAATCCAAATCTGCCTCAGATTACGGAAATTAAATCACATAAGTTACCTATGAGAATACACCAAAAACGCTGCCGTGTCAAACTAAAAAAGTCTTTTCACAAATCACAAAACTAATAAGAAAATTTTACTATTTCCACGTCCTTACATAGAGCAAGCCATCCGCTCCCCTCTCGCGACGGGTCCATGGTCATCGTAGATGACGAGCGAGCGCTTCATGACGGTGTACTTGCCGGCCAGCGACACGATGTTGTCGGTGAACAGCCGCCGGGTCAGCGCTGCGCTGTCCCGCTTCTTGCCTGCCACGGCCAGTGTGCCGTGTCTGGAATGGATAGGTATTTTAGATATTTTTCTAGAAGTCAAGAACGAAATGAAGTTATGAAAGCAGCAGATTTAACAGTTAAAAAATGATTTAAAAAGGAAACAAGTGAAGTAAAGAATTTAATGAACGGAAGAAAGAAGAATCAAATGAATGAATGTGTTCAATGAAATGAACGTATTTAATTCAGTAAATTACTTAAGTAAATTTAATTACTTAACTAATTTGGATAAACTAGCTTATACCGGGAACTTCCTAGCTCAATACCATGATAATGAATATGTAACCATACTTGTGGTTAAACCAGGACATCAACTATCTGTACGCCAAATTTGAGGGAAATTCGATTTGTAGATTTGTGTGAATGATTAACAAACACACATACACTGGTGGCAGAACCAGTGTAGTTCGACCGGGGAAGTACCACCGCCACACCTATTTTTGGCGTGGATAGCATTGCTTGCGCTTCAATGGAAGGGTGTGGTTGCCGACACACTTTTATATGAAGCGATCATCATAGTCCTCTGGAGTAGCAACGCATTTGTGATTGACTTCACATAGAACGTAACATAACATATATGTTCTATATGAAGTTATTTACAGATGTCCATGGGCAACAGTGACCACTTATCATCAGTCGGTCTGCATGCTCGTTTACTACTTCAGTCAGATAAAAAAAGTATAATAAATAAATGAAAAGGAAACGTGGTCAACGAAACAGAAATGTATAACACACCTGGTAGTAAGGTCTCCAAGGCGACAGAGCCCTTCCAGTCCTCGTCTGCAATGTCGACCAGGTTCTCTCGCGTCCACCTCCAACCCATGCGGCTCCAGCGGACGGCCAGCGGACAGGCAACGCGCCGTCCAGTTGTAGAAGTCGCGGCCTGGTGCATGTTCGTGGATTGACCACCGGTGCTCGAATGTGTTGTTTACGTTAGAACCGTCTGCGTGTACCTGCATCACAGATAGTGGTTAACTTTGAGATCATGGACAATGATTTGGGTTTAACTGAGATAATAACAAGAAAAACATGAAGATAAATGCAGACATGGGAAGCAATTAACAGAGATGGCAGGTGGAAAGAGAGAAAAGGAAAAGAGAAAGAAAGCCAGAAGGAGAATAAACGAGAAAGATAGAAAAAAAATGGAACGAAAATAAATGACAAAAATAAAATAAGAAAAGTAGAACTAATATTATTATTTATTTGGTCTCCTTTTGTATTCTAGGCAACAAAATGCAATTTATATGGGTACGATTTAATGAAAGGACTAAGTATAATAATCAATTTGCAAAAAACATACGTATATATAATAAATGTCTTTGTTATACATAAATACCTATATAAGTATGTGCGTGTAAAACCCAAATGCTCTAAGAAAAGTAGATAAGAGTTTTCTATGTGGATAAAATTTTATTTTTATTTTCTTTCATTTTACAAAACGGATGCACTCTCAAAAAACATTCTGTAAAAATCACTAAATAAATGAAAATCTGGCCATTACCATGCTCTCAATAATAATGGTGGTGTCTTCCCAAGGCCGATCAAGCGGCTGCCTGAAGATGACCCTGCCCACCAGCGGGTACCGCAGGATGACCTCCGCTGACGACATCGGCGTCTGGTACTCCGTGCCCGGTTCGTACTGCAGGATGGTCCCGCAGAGTTCCCGACGTGGAGGCCTCCTAGTAACGATTTTATTTTAGAATATGATTGCTTAGTTCTAAATCCTTTTAAAATGATGATAGGTCTGCCATGTACTACTCGACCACAACAATTAGGCGCATAAAACAAAAGCGGTTCCGTACCCCGCACCTTGCTTCTGTCCCCGCGAATCCCCTAGTGACGTGCAGTCGTGTATCGTCTAGGTATTTTCGTTAGCCAGCACGTGTTTAATTTATTTCGTTATAATGTTCGTTTAACGAGTTATTGTTGAATTTCTAAAGTTATTGTTAAATCAGTTGATTATTCTTCAATAAACCTCACAATGGGTAGGAAAAAGACTATTCGTGGAGGAGAAAGGACTCTTACATTCAAAATATGCATTTTTTTTAACAAGAGAACATGCAGGAGCTCAGTATTCTTCCAAGTCGAAAATGGAGTGTGTGCTGCAACAAGCATTATTCTCTTACACAAATAGAAAAAGAAAGAAATATTCCATGTCTGCGAATATATTAAACACATGAAAGTGCTTTAATAAATACACGACTATTGAACATATACCACTATGGCGTATGTTTTAATAATGGTATACCTACATTCTCTTGGTATTTAGTAATAAAATATACTTCGTATCGGGATGGGAAATCCCTAGTTCTAATGATGTTTCAACTGACATGCGCCTAATTGTTTTGGTCGAGTAGTATCAATAGTATTCATTTAATGATGTTTAAAAAAAGCTAGAGGTTAGTGAGTAAAGTACATAAAGCATTAACTCAGGGCTATCAAACTTTCAGTTCAAAATATCTCTTTGATGTTAAAAACAACGGAGCATCTCAATGTACAGTACAAAATTGATTACTTTAGTCGTCGCAAATTTAATAGATTCTTGGAGCAAATTTGCTTTTATTTGGCCACATATTTTAATACGCTGAGAAACTTCCCTACGTAATCCGTACATAGTTTGAGAAACCCTGATTTAATTACTCGGCTTTTGAGGCAAACAATTTATATAAGATAGACACTAGTCTACTTATGTAAGATAACTCATTGATTACCCTCTCGTCAACCCATTATTGTCCCACTGCTGGGCACGGGTCTTCTCTCAGAATGAGAGAGTTTAGGCCATAGTCCACCGCGCTGGCCAAGTGCGAATTGGTGGACGTCTACCTGCCAACACTCTTTCTTTCTGTATGTGTTCGAAACCATCCGAAATTGAAAAAAAAAATCTGGCACTTGACCGTTTAGAGATTGATTACCCAATCAACCTTAATCTAAGTATATTTCTAACAGCTTTCTCGATTTAAAACCCCTCACCTCGTTAAAACTAAAGCTCTGTGCACGACGCTCATAACACCCCCCAGCGGCAGGAACACGTCCCAATAGGCACCACTCAGCTCGTTCGCAAGGCCGGGGAGAAGATACTTGTGGTTCAGGTACTCTGTGCGCTCCTTGTACTTGCCTAGGAGGTCCCCCACCGGGTACTGGTCTTGGGTGCCCATGCCTTAAAAAATAAAATTTTAAGGGTTGTTTGACTCTGAAAACATTCATAATCATAAATAACTCTTTCTACACTCAAAGTCCAACTTAGGATTTTCTCCTGTGTCATGGTTACTATGGACATACAAAGCCGAATACACAAACACCCAGACCCAAGAACAAGAATCTAAATTCATCATTCAGATACCTGTCTGGCCGGGAATCGAACTCGGGACCCACTGCATGTTATACAATATGGTAACCGCTCCACCATGTGGTTCGTCGATTCTTAATTGTATGACCTGATGTGACCTCCACGATTTGGCCGCGTTTAAAAAAGGTAAGTACTTTTAATTGTAATAACTTTTAATAAATAGTATAGACACGCGAAACTTTCATTTTTATATATGTATGGAATATTGTCCTTTATTTATCTTCCACTGGTTCATTTCCTAATAATAAAGTCTAATAATTTCAGAGTATGATGCCTGATTAAATATTAAAGTTTTCGAAAAGCAAGAATAACTTTTTCGGAAGAATATTTTTACGAAAGCGACAAAAATTGTCTTTATGAAATGGGCGCGTATTTCCAAAATATTATATTTGCTTTACATATAATTTAATAATTTTTGACGTTAGTGACCAACCTAAAACTTTTAGTTCGTCGTCAACCCATTACTCTCCCACAACCCATTACTCTCCCACGCTGGGCACGGGTCTTCTCTGAGAATGAGAGGCTGTTAGGCCATAGTATATCGCGCTGGCCAAGTGCGTATTGGTAGACTCCGCACACTTTTGAGAACATTTTATAACTCTGAGGTGTGTAGGTTTCCTCGCAACCATTTCATTCGCCGTAAAGCAGTGATAATTAATTAATGATACGCACATAATTTTAGAAAAATCAGGGCCTGAGATTTTGACCTCGAACCTCCCGATAAAGAGCATTAGGCAACGAGAAAGTTTCATTAGGTACTTCGTTAGTTTTAAAGTATTAGTTCCCAAGTCATGAATGATAAGTAATATTCCCTTTAAAATGATAATTAATCGTTCGCTAAAATGAACTGAATCTGTAGAAGTCTAAAATTAACCAGATTTTCTCAAAAAACATTCGAGCATCGTCACATAAAACAACGTAACCATCGCATGCAACAAATGCACCTTACGATCAACAAATACCGAAATATCTCTGGAACAATCGGATGTAATCATCCGAATTCCATAGTAACATGTGATTCTGACGCAGTGAAAAACGTAAACTTCCACCGTTTGGCCGCCTACCAAGAAACGGAGCTAACGTAGAGCCGGCCGAGATCGCTGGCTAATTTCAGCTTACGAATATGAATAGATGGGATTTTTTGCGGAAATTTTTCACTTATTAGCTCAATGTTCAATTTTCCAATGTTCAAATTGCATTTTTTTATACAAACGGAGTAGTAAACGAGCATGCAGTCTACATAATGGTAAGTGATCACTGCCGCCCATGGACATCTGTAAACAACTTCATATGGAACATGGGTTCCATCTGAAGTCAATCACAGATGCGTTGCTACTCCTGAGGACTATAATGGTCGCCTCATGTGAAAGTGTGCCGGCAACCACACCGTTCCATCTCGCGCAAGAAATACTTCACGCTAGAAATAAAATAAAATTTCCATCGGAGGAATTGTATTATAGCTTCACGACATTTTTTTGAAGTGAAACTTCTTTAGGCGCATGAGGGTAAAATTTTTACAGATGAAACGTCACGCCGGTATGCAACGGAAGTGTCGGAAAAGAGAGAGAGAGTGATCGAGACCGATTGAGAGAGAGTAAGACAGGGCGAACGTAGCATGAGCAACTAGCCGTGGAGTGAGAGTAGAGAGCAAGCGAGTGAGAAAGATTGAGAGAAAAAGTGAGACAGAGCGAACGTCGTATCACGCCTTTTTCCCTTCCTCTTAATCTTGGAAATTTAAAGTTTTAGATTTGTATAAATATAAACAAGATTTATAAATTAGTTCGCCAAAGAAGTTTCACTTCTGACATGTGTACTTTGTACGCACGCATGTTTTTTGTAATATGAGACGTTTCTGTAAAATATACTTTAGTTTTTTTTTATTTATATTAAACTATTATGGATTTTGATCTTGGTAACTATGTATTTATAGTTGGACTGTGTAACAATATATATTTTATTGTTATTTTTTGTTCACATCGATAATATTATAATTTAATTATAGATATTACAATTTAATTTTTAATTAATTACGAGCTCCTGACCTATTGGCGTAGGCGAGAAGAGAAATATTGCTCGAAGCGGACGTTTATAGTCGACAAATTTCGTCTAATCCCTAACTCACTCCTCTCCCATCTCTTATATATCGTCAACTCATTATTGTCCCGCTGCTGGGCACGGGTCTTCTCTCAGAATGAGAGAGTTATATGCCATAGTCCACCGCGCTGGCCAAGTGCGAATTGGTGGACTTCACACACCTCCGAGAACTTTTTTTCAAAGAACTCTCGGGTGTGTAGTTTCCTCAGGACGTTTTCCTTCGCCGAAAAGCAGTGATAATTAGTTTCTAATACGCACATAAATCCGTGGTGCGTGCCTGGGTTTGAACCTTAGACCTCCCGATTGAGAGAATAAACTTCAACCATTAGGCTATCACTGCTCTCCTCGAACCTCCCTTATAGGGACAGAAAATTTTCCGAAATTAACCAACCTTATTTTTTTCGCCAATCGCTATTCCTCTTTATAAAACTACAACTATAACAATGTACACAAGTACCTCTTTTTAATATCGAGGGGGAAACTTTCAAAAGGTACCCGTTGCCGTGGGAGCGACGCAGGATTATGTGGGGTTTTTTGGTGCAATCCCCCCCCCCCCCAATGGCTGACCTCGGTGCTGCCAACAGGACCCCGGGATCTCCAACGGAACGCAACCGAAGTCCTCTCAGCGCGTTACAAGTACCTACACAAGTACCTACTACTACTACACAAGTACGTACTTATTAAAGCTTACCTGGTGGAGGAACATCCCGAGCCTCGATATTAGTTGGATTATACAATTTTCCCGTGGTGTTACAAATGTTCTCGACCATGCTGGCGTCCAGCAACTTGGGTGGTAGCTCTCTGATGCTGTACTGGAGCATTGAGCCGACGAAGCGTAGATTGGACTCGTAATCCAGGTCCGCAGCACCCAGCTGGAAGTTCGCCCAGGTTGGATCAAAGGGAGAGTGCTGGGTGAACTCTACCATTCCTCGGATTCCATCCATGTTGATTAGGGTTCTGAGTTAAAAAGAACAATAAACAGGTTATAATGAAATTCTGTAGATTGAAACTGACAGTTTGTCATCAGTGATCTAATAAGTTGAACTTTTACTAACAGATCATGATGTAGAAATAAGTATTCCTTTCGTATGTCACCTTGTTAAAGAACATAAATAAATGAAGATATAATAAAAATATATTTTGTACCGATATTATTGACATTATTCAACCTAATGAGGCATTGTGACAAATTGCATTAAACACGCAAATGGTACCGGGTTCGATCCTAGGTCAAGCAGGTACGTATGTGAATTTTATTTTTGTTCAGATTTTAGTTTTATTTTTTGCGTGTCCATGGGAATCTCGGCTGGCTATCAAGACATGTTTTTTTCTAAGTAATAGCCTAAAAATTGGATCATAGAACATAATTTACTAAGCATATATATCATCATAATATTATCACAATACTTACTTTGTACTCTTCGGGGGTATTAACCTCAACTTAGCGCAGGCCAAAAAACTATCAGTATGACTATTATCATAAATCACCACGTATAGATTCCTCTTCGTCACCTCCATATCACCCCTGAGGATGTCAATCACTTCGTTCTTGTATAGCGTTCTTACTTTCTTTATGTTCGCATCTGCTGCTACTTTGACGAGACCTAAACGACTATCAAGATCTCCTACGCTCATGCCGTCTCCACTGTTCTCTGGATCGAAAACTGCCTCGAGTACATTGCAGTTGTCTTCGTGATTAGCGCCTTTGTCAGAATCGAAGATATCAGTCACGAACAATTTCCATTTGTGCTCAGTATACTCTACATTCTTCACAGCTTTCGTATGGTACAAATCTGCTTGTATATAGGAATCAGATTCATCGAATTCTTTAGAATAAATCCAGTGGAAGTTTAATATCCCAGCTATGGGCGACGAAAATCTAGCCATCGCATGTTTTTCATAATGCTTATCCGTAGCGAGGATTGACGCACATATTATTCGATCTCGTTCAGCTGACTCTAATCGTATACTCTTGCCCCAAATTCCTGTAGGACCTAATAAACTGTTTTTGCTTTCATATTCAGCATGGTCCTTCCCTGGCACCACTAAGTACCCTAATTCTTCAGTTAAATCTATCAGCTCTTTACCAAGATTATCAACGGAACATCTTTCATTTGAAAGATCTCTGTAGTCCACTGGGAATTCATGTATAGCCCACTTCCATACTCCGTCAGGGTATTGGAGGGTTGGCTTCAGGTTGGTTCTGACACTGATAAGGGTATCGTTCTTGTTTGAGAACTCGATCTCGCCGTGGAGTCCATGTTGTGATAAATAGGCTCGAAGGACAATAGAGTTTGACCCTGAAACATATTTTCATCGATATCACCTGAATATAATTCCAAAGCGGTGGTGTAAGAAATATTTTTTTAACTGAAAATTCGTTAATGCTTCTCTGAGATAAAATAAAGACATTTCATTTCATATGGTGATTAGGTATCAATATTTAATATAGAAAAATATGTAACACAAATATATATATATAAAAAATTATTTAATGTTTAATTTTTATTTGATTTTACCGTAACGTGATTACATAGAAAGTAATAAGTAATTAATAAGTACATATTCTGTAATTTCTCTAAACCCCTTTTAAAATTAATCTAGATTAAACAGTAACTTTTAACAAAAAAAACTGTAATAATCAAATTTATTAAAAATATTATTTTGATAGCTAATTATAATTACTTTTGAAAAGTCTATTTTTAGAAACTAAACTAAATCACTTGTAGACCACTTCAATATTTTCATTATATAATTATGATTGCCGATTACCGGACAATAATTACATATTACTCATAGCAATTGATACACAATAGAAATCGCGCTCAATGTCTTTCCGATGGAAATAAAACTTTCGAAGACTTACCATTAAGTAAAATCACTAAAACTAGCAAAACCTTTGGTACCGCTTGACTAACACACTTGCACATTTTCAAACTAATCTTACATTTTTTGTTAAAGAATTATTTATCAAGTTCCTTTTGAAACCATATTATGTTGTGTTCGTAAACTCCGTATCACTCAAGTGAAAGGCAGTGGTTCAAGTCTTACAACTTAGTGAGCGAGATAGAAGATTGAGTGAAAGAGAGATGACGTGACGTCATTAGGTAGCGTAGTGTAGATGCTTGACCCATACAAATTAGCTTACATTTCGACCATGTGTTTGGAGTAAACACGCGTGCCAATAGCAAACAAACAGTGGATCCTATGAGATTACTTCTTAGTATTGAGGGACAACGTCAAAAACAAGCGCTCTTAATACTAGCGAGCATCCGTATTACGATTTATGATTCCGATGAAGTCTAAGTGAATTTTACGTTAAAACTTAACAAGAAAGCTTAACAGAGGAAACTTTGTTTAATCGTAGGAATAATGTATATGAAGATTTTTTTTGGTCCCAAAAAAATATAATAATAAATAAAATAATTGGAAACTAAAAGGTTTTAATTTTTTTAAAGCAACGGTGGAAATGTATAATAAAACATGATTATTACTAACAAAAAAAAACAGACATTTTCTAATTGGAAGTTTTGTAAATGCATTCAGGATGAATCACAATGTGAATTTGCGTCAACAATAGATTTAGCGACAACAGAGAGAAGCTGTCGACACCAAATATAAATTCTTCCCGATCCTGAACTATAATAGTTTACTGAACTGAATTTATGAACAATAAAAATTTATACGGATACTCATTAACTTTAAATCCTTAACCAAACGACTTTAGTTAATAACTACATTATTATTTTCTAATTTTTCGACTCCTTTCCGCTCTAAAATCCTCACACTCAGTAATGACAAGAAAAATACCATCACTGGAAAAATTTTAAAAGAGTATTTCGATTCCAGGAGTGGGTACGACCCATTATTGTCTCACTGCTGGGTGCACGGGTCTTCTCTCATAATGAGAGAGTCTTAGGCCATAGTCCACCGCGCTGGCCAAGTGCGAATTGGTGGACGATTCCAGGAGTATCATTACCGTACCTATTACTGACTAATAATTACAATTTCAAGCGCAGCTACGTATGTTATGGTCTGAAGGGTGTCGTAAGGAAAACATATTTGTCCCAGGCTTTGCAACTTAGCCCTCAGGACATGGTTGATCAATGCTACTTTGGCAACCTCATATAAGATTCTGATCTTATTAATTTGTCTGCGATTGATTACTGATGTCCATGCGCGACAGGTGCCCTTTACCGTCATAAAAATATTACTTCTCGAAAGATACGTATTTCACGTTATTATATTCGCAATAAACATTTCCTGATCAACACCATAGTATAGGTATAAAGCAAAGACATGTAAATTTGAAAAGTCCGGACAACGAGACAAGCAGACTAACATTGATAAGCGGTGAATCATTAATCTATATAAAAACTTTTTAACAAAAAATATCTACCGACTTCCATGTCACAAAAAAGTAAAAAATAATTTAAATATATTTTGGTCTAGAACATACTCAGTACTTAGTACATAGTCCTGAAGTCGGTGCTCGACATATTTCGCTGGACGACGGTAACTACGTCCTATATGAGCACCGACTTCAGAACTATGTACTAAGTACTGAGTATGTTCTAGACCAAAATATATTTAAATTATTTTTTACTTTTTTGTGACATGGAAGTCGGTAGATATTTTTTGTTAAAAAGTTTTTATTTTACACTTTTTAGTGACTATATTTTTATGTTTGTATTTAAATAAAGCCTCTAAGTTTGCTTTGTGCATCTACATATTCACAAAAATTAAACATAAAACACTTTTACAATTCATACAAACAGGGCGCCCCCTCTGGAAGTACCCCTCCATCATCAGGGTTGAGGAGTTGAAGGTCAAATTTTTCATCTTATATTGTTGCTTAGTAATCTTATAACATATACGTTAGTACCAGGTGGCTAACTTCTATGGCTCAGGCTTGCAGTACCCTGCATCATCAGGGTTTAGGAGTTGAAGGTCAAAATTTTAATTTTGTGCCTCTGTTTGGTATTATTTTTACATACCCGTAAGCACCAAATTGCCAACTCCTATGGTTTAGAATTGAAGTACCCCTTCATCATCAGGGTCGAGGAGTTGAAGGTCAAAATTTTAATTTTGTGCCTCTGCTTAGTATTATTTTTACATAACCGTAAGCACCAAATTGCCAACTCCTATGGTTTAGGATTGAAGTACCCCTTCATCATCAGGGTTGAGGAGTTGAAGGTCAAATTTTTGATTTTATATTTTTGCTTAGTATTTTCTTTACATAACCGTAAGCACCAAATTGCCAACTTCTATGGTTTAGGATTGAAGTACCCCTCCATCATCAGGGTTGAGGAGTTGAAGGTCAAATTTTTCATCTTATGTTTTTGCTCAGTAATCTTATAACATATACGTAAGCACCAAATGGCTTATTCCTATGGTTTTGGCTTTAAGTACCCCTGCATCATCAGGGTTGAGGAGTTGAAGGTCAAATTTTTGTCCCATGAATTTGCTTAACAATTTCATTATATATTCGCAAACATCAAACGACCAACTTTTATAGTTCAGGCTAGCAGTACCCCTGCATCATCAGGATTGAAGAGTTGAAGGTCAAATTTTTCATAGTAAATACCTACATAGTAATTTTATTCTATATTTTACTCAATTGGACTTCTCCAGCTAAGGTTCGGCCGACTATCACTAATTTTATTATTTTGCTCCAAAAAGTTGAAGATCCTATGATTAGAACCTTATCAAACTCTTATCAGACTACCCCTGGAGTACATCCTTTCTAATAAAAAAAGAATCATCAAAATCGGTTGGCGGGATATTGAGTTATTCATACATTTATCGCGTACATTGAAAATGCAAATTTAAGACTTATGCGTTTTTCTTATGGATGCCCTAGTCAAAAAAATACTAAAAAAAAATGGGACCCTATGACACGCACTACCTTTCAAATAAAAAAAAAATCATCTAAATCGGTTCACCCAGTCCGGAGAAATGAGGTAACAAATATAAAAAAAAAAAAAAAAAAAAAATACAGACGAATTGATAACCTCCTCCTTTTTGGAAGTCGGTTAAAAAAGGTTGTCGAAATAATGTCACGGACGTTTGACCTCGCCGAGAAAAAGTCTGCCCAAACTAGCCTCTAGTTGTAATGAAATATACCTGTCTATTTATATTTGTTTTGTGTGCAATTCAATTTGCAAATGCTGGTGTCTAAACAACATTTTAGCCGAACGCAAACCAAGACCAAACTACACATAAGTAAGTATTCAACAAAACAAGATGGTAAAAAAAAGATAAAAGACACACCCACTGAGTTTCTTGCCGAATCTTCTCAGTTGAGGACGTGTTCCGATCCGGTGGTAGTGTAAGAAAAAAATTTACGTAACTAACAATGTGTAAGTGCCCCCGTGGGCCTATGCAAAATAAAGACATTTATTTTATTCCAATTAGTTATTTTTATAGCATACAAGTAGCAAATGGGGATGCAGTCCACTTGATAGTAAGTGACCCCTGTCGCCAATGAGCATACGTAATCAACCCCAAAGTCTTATCTGAGATAGGCCACATATGGGTTAGCACCCCTAAATTGAAATACCTTAGATTGTATGTCTTACTAAAATACAGTCGGCAACCCTTAGACCGGAAAACAGCGCTTAATACAGCAGTGTTAAGCAGAAATGGTGCTTCCGGAGCAAACCATAAAGAGCTCTACCATCATCAAAAGGGAGGTAAAATACTTTGAGGACAGGTTTTCGCTAAGCTGGTCAGGCACTCATTCAGATGTTTGAGGTCTAGCAACTTTTCAGTAGATGCGTAAATTAGTCTAACGCAGTAATAACAATTCATTTGATATATCATGTCTAGTTTTAGTTACAGAAACTTCGTAAAATGTTCATGGTGATATTTTTACAATTGTTTCAATACCTGCGTTATTCTAAAAACCAAAAAACTGATTGATTCAGTCTTAAGTAGTCAGGTTTTTTAATATTACTTGTTTATAATATCAAATGGCATAATGATATAACATCATGCGAAAACTTACTGGACCTTTTGTATGTTAAATGTCGATAGATTTCATTAATCATATATGTAATGGTCAACATATTTTTCTTTAATCTAGTCTAGCCCGTCCCAATAGTAACGATCTAAAACTATACTTATTAATCAACTGAAGTCTCTAATATTTATAATCATTTGTCCGTCGGCCTTTTTAGGTCCATTGTTGGACATAGGCCTCCCCTAATAGAGGTCCAAATTATCAACGCGCCTGCCATGCGTGTTGGTAAATGCAGTAGATGTTTATGTTACACTGGAAAACGCTCCTACTGCTCTTCTGGGCTTTATCCTTTTGTGGCCTTTTACGACTTTTGAAGGAGAGGGAATGATACTATTCAATACCAATACAACACTGCTCGGTATTTAGAATATTGATCAATAAGTCAAATACAATACTTACTTATAGTATGGTATTTATAATTAGTAGATAGACTGAACAGTCCCTGTGGGGACATACAGGGTTATGGTATCCCCTGCCTGTCGTAAGAGGCGACTGAAAGAGGGCTTCCGGAGTAGCGGGCGGCAAGAATGGAAGCTCGAACCGTCCAGCCAGGCGACCCTGGAAAGAATAGCGGTGTACGTGGTCGCATATCGTCATAAAGATCACATGGAGTGGTAGGTCCAGCCGCTCACCTGGGCGGAGCCCGATGTGGCAAAGCGCTTAGAGGACTTCGGTTGCGTTCCTTTGGAGATCCCGGAGTTCTCTTTGTAACGCCGAGGACAGTCACCCGAGTCACCGAGGAAGAAACCCACATAATCCTGAATCGCTCCCACGTCGGGTACCTTTTGAAGTTTTACCCCTCGACAAAAAAAATACGTCATCTTAGTAGGTACATCTGATTTAAGGCGCGGCATAGATAAAACTTCCCAACATACTCTTCAAGGAGTAGAAATTCATCCGTCATTGGCTGAAGTCAGAAATCGTTCTAATTTAAAACTTGTGCTATTTTGTATAAATTTCCTCATTCTGTCATGTCGATTATTGTATTCATATTAGCAAGTTCATTAAAACCATGCTAATGAACAACCTGAATAATTATGGTATTATCTCGTCGTGGAATCCGTCAGCGCGCGCCGCCCGCGCCATTCGATTTGGCTCATCCCGCGCTATTTTCAGCTCTCACTCACGCCATCGAAATAGGGCTATTGTAATCCACACCGATAGGTCACCGTTCGAACGTTCGACCGTGTTACTTACCTGGATATTCTTTATGGAAACGTAAAGAATGCTTCGGTAAAGATTGCTTACCGGTTGATCTGTATACGCCTTTAAGATTAGAAAGTAATAGCAAATAGCTCGAATCGAGGTCTGCAATAAGACTAAAATCAAACACAGTGTGTGAAGTACGGATTATAATGTCTGCGGGAACCGCAGCTTCGATTTTTCAATGATATTTGAATAAATACTGGGTTATTATAAATATAAGTACTAGGGTATTTCCGCGGCTTCGCCTGCCTTTTTCGATTTACAACGGTAATGAGTATCCTATGTGTTAATTTAGGTCATAAACTATTTGTGTACCAAATTTCAATGAAATTCAACCGGCATTTATTGCATGAAAGGGTAACAAATACACATACATTGTCACAATCTTTGGCATTTATAATACTGATAAGATTGTACAAATAGGGTAATTAATAGTGGTATGTCTCCGTTACCACACCCTGAAGACCAGAGCACAGGAGCGCTTAACACTGCTGTTACGTTTCAAAAGTAGGCGTGGCGGTGCTGCTTTCATTTTAAGTATTATCCGCCTAGATTAGAGATTTTATTAGTTAGATTGTTTGTTAACAAATTAATTAATTTTACAAATTAAATTATAATAACACGCTTTCTATAGTCATAGCCTCACACTAGGATTTTCTCCTGTGTCGTGGGTACCATGCACACACACAACACGAATACACAAACACCCAGACCCAGAACATAGATCTAAACTCATCATTCAAATACCTGTCTGGGCGGGAATCGAACCCGGAACCCATTGCGCGTCAGACCGGTATCGAAACCGCTCCGCCACGCGGGTCGACAGCGTCGTCAAGTCTTAACCTACTTTTCATCACAGGTATTTGAAAAAAAAATGTTCTTCCCAAGCACATGTTTCATTCAGTTCATACATTCATCTAGTATCTATATCAAATTTTGCCAAGAAATCTTTCAATATTGACGTGGACATCTCTACGTTAGAAATACTAACATCATTTGATTCATGATATTATGTTTCTATCAAAAATATATTAAAAATTTTCTTCAAAATACTTTTTACCAGCAATACTTTTTATTTTCAATATTGAGCTGCGTCAAAATTGTTCAGTACAAACAAATAATCGTTTCAAAGTCTGTGTTTTAAAAACATATCTGACGGAAAGTATCTTGTGACTCATTTAAATTCACTGAAATAGATGTTGCTATTAGTATTCCGATTGGGAAATTATATTGGCATCGATAAAAGCATTCGAGATGGTAAATCACGTAGAGCCAACAACGCATTTAATTCCAAATAGATTGAGCTTGATTGATGATTGATGATCCACTTAAAGAAATGGCTCTAGAAAAATGCATAGGATTTAAATACACGGAATTTTCTTCAATATGGTTAAGCAAGAATTATTGTAATACTTACTACTTACTTACTTACTTACTTATCTTACTAGCAGCTCCGGTTGAAGTCGAAGACCGTTTACGATGTGATAATAATTTTATGTTGTGCTTAAATCCATAATAGAATAAATATGTGTAACAAAATCTTTCTAATGTTAAAGATTAAATGAACTCGTATATCATGGAAAAAACGGTACTGTCTTTCTTTCTCGAGATGAAAACCAAATTCATATATAAAACATTGATAACTTTGTTAAAATTTCTTTCATAAATTAAAATCGATGGTACTACTATTTAATACTATGGTTTACTTGCTATTTTGCTAATTTTAAAAATTGGGCAAAGAATATTCGATAGAATAATCCTGATATATTCGATAGAATACTCCTGAATAATTTTAGTAATCACAATTCGTTATTTGATCAAGTTTATTCTAGCTCCCTTTTTATATCTGATCGAAGTAGCAAACGAGCATGCAGTCCACCTGATGGTAAGTGTACACTGCCGCCCATAGACATCTGTAAGCAACACCAAACAGAACACGGGTTCTATCTGAAGTCCATCGCAGATGCTACTCTCGATGACTATGATCGCCTCATTTTTATTTTCTGATATCAAATTCTTCATTACCTTTGATCGCATTTATCAAGGTAATGAGTATTCCATGATTTCCATGTATTAATTCACGTCATAAATTATCTGTGTACTTAATTTCATCAAAATATTACCAGTAACTTTTTCCTTTAAGAATAATAAAACACACATCCTCTCAAACTTTCACATTAATTAAATTAATAAGATAAGATTTGGCAGACGAACTGACAACATTAGCAAATATCTCATGCGTCTATCAAACTATGTCATCTCCTCATTAAACGGCTCATGAAATTATATTAAAAGATCATTGCACTATCGACCTTAAACTTTTTTTATTTGATCAGTTGATCCTATGAGTGTAAGTTCAAGGATTACAATAGACTTTACAAATTCAATGCCAAGGGAGATAAAATCGACAAGTTTAATCTTATTGGAATAAGAAATGTGACAGTTTCTGGAGATGTATGCGTGTTTTTTTTATTTTTAATGCAAAAACTATCAGTCGAATTTAGCTTAAATTTGACACACACGTGGTTCATTAAATAGATTTATATATAAAATAGTCATTGCCGTTGAGGTCATAACAGAAGCGGGAGAAATCGAGAAAATAATCAATTCTAAAATATTACTGAACTACAGTCTTACAAAATTTGAAGAAATCAAGCGAGTAAAGAAAGATTCCAATGAGATTATAATAAATGCATAAATTGTAATAAATTTTAAAACTCATCTCTATTTGATTGAAATAACACATTAATTTCCTTACTTTATTTTTACCCGCGGTATTCAGAAAAAATAATATAATTTAGAACAGAGGCAGTTATAGTTAAAATCTTCTTAGAACGCACTACAGAATGGTGAATTATTGGTGGTGAATGAATTATGAATATGTATTAGCATTTTACCAGTACTGAATAATACTAATCATATCCTTGGACCTTGGAAGTATAGACTCTCAGAGCTAAAACAATATGTAGGATAGGCAGTCAAACAAACAGCAAGTGCGTACACAAAAATAGTCAAGAATATAAACGTAGGTATTCCTAGTTCGTTGATTCATTTTCGACGCGTATTTTTATGTAGTGCCATCAAGTCATTTGAAAAGTGAAATTCGGTCGCAGGTGAGATATTTTTAAATCTGTACAATAGCTGCGGCTGAGCCCGTGAGCGAACCAGAGCGTTCTGATGCCGATTCGTCTTGTAGCTATCCCATTTGACGAACTATATATGGAATCGTGTACGCAACAGGCGAGAGACGGGGGGGGAGAGCCTGTAGGATCTCCGACTGGGAACGAAATCTCGGAGTCAGGGTGGGACTGCCGAGCGGTTCAGTCTCTCTTTCGTCGATCCAACAAACAGCACAATGGTAAGTGCAAGTGACACGAGTGCCACAAGTGATTAAGTGATGTGAAGGAAGTGGAATTGTAAACAATAAAAGTGAATACGGTGAAAATACTGACGTAGAACACGCTCTCGCGAACGTTAAGTTATGAGCTGATCTAATCATGAGAAGAAAACCGAAAATAAATTAATGATTTTTAACCGTGGAAAGCCGTTAAAGTTAAATAAATCTTTTGCCAATTATAAACACTCGGGCTAATAAAATAAACTGAAACCGAGTTCAACTTAGATAGAGAAAATAAAAACAAAAAAGGATGAATCCATTCGACATTTTTAAAACAATTTACATCACACATCTTGATTCAATAATTGTTTTATCAAAAACCAATTATGTTAAAACTCACAAAAAAATAGGATAGCAACAGAATAAATGGGAACAAGTGAATCTATTCCTGATGATTTACGTAATAGAAAGCCAGATCTGGCTCGTGTAAGCGAACGCCGACTGCGGTCTAAATATAAAGGCGCCTCGGTGCCTAAATCTGGGAGCAAACCGTGAAATGAATTTAATAATAGATCTATCACCAGCGCGCGCGGAATATGATATTTGTAGTCATGTAATTAATTAAAGCAAACTGTACAAGTCCGGGAAATGATTTTACGATGCTGTAGTGGAAATATTTTAAAACACTACAGTAGTATTTGACCTGGCAATGAAACTCTAAAATGTCTCTAATGTAACAAAAAACAACAAATTTTCAATTGCTTAGCATTGGTATAACTAAAATGGATTAATTTGCAAATGGATTTGAATTTTAATGGAAAAAATACTTAGAGACATCAAAAATAAGTCATGAGGCTCTGCAAAAAAGTACAAATAGAGTTCGTCTTCAAAATCAGCAATGCTTTAGCTTTTTTACCAGGACTGCTGGTGTAACGGCAAATATTGATAGGTGATGGTGACTGCTTCCCATCAAATAGCCCGTCTCACCGAACAGACGGATTATATATAAAAAATGAGGATATTAAATATTTCTAATATTACCTTACATTACCTACCTATAACAAAATTAGACGGTCGTAAAACATTATTTGAAAATATTGAAGAATTAACTAAAGGTAAATTACTGAATTGAAGGAAAACATGTTTACTATTTTAAAACTTCAAACAACTCATTTGTAGGAATCTCAACCTTTAGGTATTAAACTAGTATCTAACCAAAAATGTCTCTCTGCAGGCGGACAAGGAAAAGAAGATCAAGAAGAAGAAGGCAAAAGAAGAAGCGCCCGCTGAGGAGGCGCCCGCTGCTGGTGGTGGTGAAAGACAATCCTCTCGTGGCAGCCGCAAGGCCAAGCGCACTGGATCCAATGTCTTCTCCATGTTCTCCCAGAAGCAGGTCGCTGAATTCAAAGAGGTGAGCACCAGAAAGTTACACTTACCCTTAAGTATATTAACTTCTTAGCGAACAGCAAAACGATGGATGCGTTTAAATCATTAGGAAAATGCTAAGAATGTTTTATACTGATGAAATCGGTGTTAAGTGCATTTTCTTACTATAATCAATTCCTTAATAAGAAGTCCTTATTACTTATCAAGATTGTTTGGCTCGTGCTCTGTCACGTGTTTTATAAACAGACACCGTCGGCGGCAGTTGTTATGATTCCTCTAAGTGAACTAAAGACGTCATAACATCGAATTCAATTTATAATTTGCAAACTTTCCGATATTTTTTTACTATTAATTAGTAAAACGTCTACTAACTCATTATTTTATTCCACAGGCCTTCCAGCTAATGGATCACGACAAGGATGGCATCATCGGAAAGAACGACCTCCGCGCCACCTTCGACTCCCTGGGTAGGCTCGCCACCGAGAAGGAGCTCGACGAGATGGTCAACGAAGCGTCCGGCCCCATCAACTTCACCCAGCTGCTCACCCTCTTCGCCAACCGCATGTCCGGTGGCTCCGACGAGGACGACGTCGTCATCAACGCCTTCAAGACCTTCGACGACGACGGCAAGATCGACTCCGAGAGGCTGAGGCACGCCCTCATGACCTGGGGCGACAAGTTCTCCGCCGACGAGGTCGACGAGGCGTACGACCAGATGGACATCGACGACAAGGGCTTCATCGACACCGGCAAGCTCATCGCCATGCTGACCGCCGCCGCCGAGGAGGAGGAGGGTGGCGAAGCCGCGTAATTCCAATACCATCGACTGAGGAGCTAACCACGGAGGTGAACACCGCCCGGCCGCTCGGTTCCGTGACATCGGATTAAACGCGATGCGAACCGAACAATTTTTTATTTAATTTAATATCACTATGTAATTTATTGTTTCCATTTTTTTATTTATATATAATGAAAATATAGTTCTACTATACCAACAACTGTAGTACTAAAACTGTCCCCCGTCGGAAGTGTACTGCGCGAGCCAAATGTTGTAATGGATACCATGTATTCATGTAATACTTTGTTCAAATAAAGTTTCGATCAAGTCTGACTACAATGAATGGTCTACTACCTGGCCATATTTTTAAGGAATCTGGACTTATCATTACACACCACACCACAATCACCATACACGAGAATACTCCCCAGAATTAAAGTAGTATCAGCATTTCAATCTAAATGTTTTAATTTAATTATTAAAATACACAAAGACTTAATTTACTTCTACATTAACAGACTTCTTTAAGATTTTTTTAAATGGATGAATTGATCTAAACAAAATATTTTGTGGAAACTTTAGTAACACACATATAGCAAATATTATAAAACCTATATTTAACTCACATTCGTTTGAACAATGAGGCCATTGGAAACAGCCAAAATAACATTCGACGTGTCTAAGATAGTTATGTTTTATTTCAGAAATGAGTTAGTGGGCCATGTGCTGAACTTATGAACAAACATACAATGTATTCAATTATTTTTGGTACAAAATTTATATATAATTTATATTTAATTTATTTATATATAACAAAAATAGTTTTAAAATTTTCCATTTCGTATTATAACAGCATAGTGTAACCTGATCTTTCATATTTTTTTTTTTTTTATTTTTATTTATTGGTAAAAAATACAGTTACAAATGTTCCTTAGTTAACTTCTGCCAAACTGTTGGCCAGTTTGTCGGCAGTATAAACAGTTCTCGTGGTCTATTTTAATAACATTTACAACCTTTCATGCCTAAGTAGTTGATTAATAATAATAATATTACCTATTATATATTATTTTATTTTAAGAGCGGTACAAGTTTGCGTGGCTGCATATAGTACTATCGAATACTATCGAGTGTATAATTACAAACACTAAACATTTTTTAAACAAGTACATTATCATACTATAGTTCCACGTCTTTTAAACTATAATCTATCTAATGCAGTCTACGCACTACTTGGACCACTCTGTTATTCTATGGACACAGGGACAGATAGTGTTTTCTAAGTATATGCTGCTGGGTTCTCTATAAAGGCCCCAAATATTACTTACTTACCTCATTTTGGAATACCTTGGATTATTTGCTATTCTGGACATTTTGTTCGTCGGACCATACTCTCATAAGCATCAGCATTAGTCAAGAGGGAAGGAATCGCCAAAGACTACATACTGCTACTCCCCCCTCCCTTAATACGAAAACTAATGGTCAACGGCTTACGACGCACATGCATACATATGTCGGTGGATGACAAGAAGTCTAGGTACATTTCATGATTAGCGCCGTGTAGTTCTACAGTTCGTAAAGTAGGTATTAATTGACTTGAACAAGTGAGGGTAGCACCTACCATCTTTTTGCGCAAAGCGGAACGGGTAGGCGTAGATTATGTCGTGCGATCGGAAAGCATAAAAGTGGATTGACTGAATTAGTGAAAAGATTACTTTGTTGAAGGTGCTGCTGCTTACAACGCTTAACGGAGCGTTATTCTTATTAATACCAGTTTAACGTTATTCCAAATGTGAATTCCGTAAAGTGATAAAGTGACTAAATCAGATAATTACGACACTGATTAGGAGATCCTAGTCCGTATTTCTTACGCCCACAATCGAAAGTTACCATATCTGATATAGGATAGGCCATCCTGCCTATACACTAGGTACCTATTTTTATGACAATAATAAACTTTATGAGAAAAATAAAAATATAGTACGATTGAATTATAAAATTCACTCGTACTATATATTATGCTTCAAGTTAATTGACAAAATTACACGTTAGACGAGTACCTATTAAATTTTTCGTACGTAAATTGAAATTTTATCGTAATAATCGCATTCAACAAAAAGAAACAAGTTAAAAAGAAAGAGATTGAGTTGAAAACCTTTGCGTAATGTTTCCGTAAGTAATATCTTTTGGCTTTTATATAGTATCCCTAGGTTCGACTGGAGAGGCACCACCTCCACACCTATTTCTAGCGTGCAGCAATTCTTTTGTTTCGGTGGAAAGGTGTGGTTGCCGGCACACCTTTATATGAGGCGACAATCATAGTCCTCGCGAGTAGCAACGCATCTGTAATTGACTTCAGATAGTACCTCTGTTATATATGAAGTTGTTTACAGATGTCCATGGGCTGCAGTGACCACTTACCATCAGGGGGACTGCATGCTCGTTTGCTAATTCAATTCAATCATAAAGAAAAAAAGAAGAACAATTAATTAAAACATTCACAATTGCGGTTTTCATGATGAATAAAGTAAAGCTTAACCATCGTTATTTTAAACACAAGCTAAGGTCAAAATAAGGAAAGATTACAAAAATAGGTACCTACTCAACCCATTTAATTATTTATTATTCAGGCGAATGAAATTGATGACCCAAATAAATGATCGCGTTATCCGTAAAACGGAACTTATCTGTCAGTGTCATGCAACGTCAATTTTGTTGTCAACGTCAGTTCTGTCAATGAGTTACTTGACAAATTACAGGGGTGTTTCATTGTTATTATTTGTTTTGTTAACAAAAATGACCACAGAAACCCAGAACACAGTGAAAACGTTCAAGTTCTCATTCCCGACATGTACGAACGAAGAGGTGTTGTACAAATTAGAGGTACCGGTAGATATACCACACGCAGGGAGTTCGCGCGAGTTGGTGCAGAGGGTCATCAAAATGTTCCACATTCCGGTGTATTTGGAAGACGGTGTGTATTTACGGTTCACTTTTGAGGTTTATATAGGGTGACGATCCTAGTATTCGGGAGGAGCAACATATCTGTGATTGACTTCAGATAGAACCCATTATCTTATGGAAGTGGCTTAAGATGGCTATGGGCGGTAATGACCACTTATCAGATGAACTACATGATCGTTCACTACTTAAATCTGATTTTTAAAAAATCGTAGAAAAATGCCTAAAAGCAATTAACCCATATAATTGGCTGACTTTGAGCAATTGTGTAGCTATTAACATAACTTTAACTTTCTATTTTTAAATTTTTATAGACTAATAAATCTAGTAATATCTAATAACTTAAAGTAGCACTAAAAAGTATATTGTTATTTCAATAAGGCAAAAGTCATTTTAACTGCAGTTTTACTTCATTTAATTCGTTTGAGTAGTGTTCTTGCCTCTATATATATGGATAGGACTCTACTCCTGAGATTAAAAATATCTATGTGAGGCTACTTTGTCAGAAGGACTGCATGCTCATTTGCTACTTCTACATAATAACAAAAATACCTTTTACAGAACTAAATGAAAAGCTAGCCTCATTCATAGCAGAAGAGACAAAGAACTTCCACAATGAAAGAGATGAAAAATTGCTAAATCAGCTGAAAAACAGTGAACTTAATGTGGAAGGGATCGTCAAAAACTGGGAGAGACTCTTCAAGGAGAATGTGGTAGAGTTTGCAGAGCAGAAAGGCACGTCAGATGAGGAAGTGTTTGCTGCAGCTTACCACAAGTTGGTGCACTCTCCAGCGTTGGAGACAATACTACAGATGGAGAGCTCTTATGCTAAGACTGTTATGAATATGCTGAAGAACAGGGATGAAGACATTAAAAAGCTGACACAGGCGTAAGTGTAGAATATATGTTTGTTTTAAGATAAGGTATATTTCAGTGCTATACAAATAAACAGTCTACTTAATATGCTAAATATCAACAAAAACTTGAATAAACAGTCAACATACTTATTTAAAAATTCTCTGAAGTTCTTGTAAATTACTAATACTTACTCTGTATTGTGCAAGTTTTAAATATAACCTGTTTTATTTCTTAGTGATAATTGAGTGAGATATACCATTTTGGTATGGTAATATTTTGGGTACTTCATTAGTCAAAAATATGTAAAACTTGTTCAACTTAATGAAATTACCCGCATAATATAGCAAGTTACCAATGTCTTCTTGATATGCAACACTACAAGTTTGTTGTTAGTACTTTAGTGCAATATTTTTCGAAGTTTAGGTCCCTGCCCCTGGGGGATACAAAGTAACATATCTTGTTGTATAATAAAATATGTTTATTTGTAATCTAATAAAGTTTTGGTTTAATTAGCTCAATCGAACCACAAAATATTTTTTTACATAGTAAGTAAAAGGAATGAAACAAGAAGTTGGCTTTTTAAATATGTCTTTTACCTAGCGGACTTTTACTTAAGGACAATTTTATTTAACATATATGTTAATTAAAATTGTCCTTTTAAATCCATTTTTTGAAACCTCTCTGTAACTTATTGTGTACATTTCATCCTTTTCCTAAACTCCCAAAACTGCGAACACAATTTTATTTCCACGTATCGCCTTGCGATGTACATACTTTTGATACCAGGCAAACAGAAGAAATGGAAGAGAAGGTCCGTCTCCTAAACACGTCCACGACGGAGGAGGAGATCAACGCGCTAGCGGCGCAGCACTTCGAGCAGCAGAGCCTGGCGGCGGGCCGCTGGGACTCGCAGCTGGACGCGCTGCGCCACGCCCAGCGCGCCGCGCACCGCGCCTGGCTCATGACCACGCTGGCAGACTACCAGGCGGACGAGCGGGCCACGCCCAGGTATGCGCTTAGCTAATAGCTCGTATGTGGATTCTGGGAACTGGACACTAGTGATGTCACAAATATTTGCATGCACTAAATTCATACAAAGTTAACTACTCCGCCACGCGGGTCGATTAATCTACATTTTGCAGTAGAAAATATAGAAGTGGTGTAGGGACTTCCATATTTTCTTCTGTTTAATGGTATGTGTAGATGCAGATTCATCTACCTGAAAATAAACCTAGCGATGCTCATACTAATAACTCGTCAAATATATAAAATCTAGTTATTTTCGCATATCCCAAAGTTCAAATAGTAACATTCGTTACATCACTAGTGAACATACAGAAACAAATACACAAATACCCAGGGTTACCAGGTAGAACCAGAATAGTTCGACTAGGAAGGTATCACCGCCACACGCCACAAGAGAATTAACGCTGATTTAGTAGCAACGTATCTGGGGTTGACTTTAGATAGAACCCCTGTTTTCTAGGAAGTTGCTTACAGATGTTCATGGACACCAAAGACTTTGAGGGGTTCAGCTAGTAATCAATAAACTATACAGGATATGCTACTGTCTTTAATGACATTTTTTAATCCTGCAGCGCCTCTAGCGACCTAAAGTCTCACTCATCTTGTCTCAATTCTTTTCTCCACCGGATAAGTGTGGCGCCTCTAAGAGCCGAAATTATCATCAAACTGCACACATGTCTCATTTTTCTTCTCCACACCATAACGTGGCGCTTGTAGCGGCGAAAATCAGCATCATTAACGTAAATTAATGAGATAATCATTAATTGAGCCATATCTAATTGCATATATAACGTTCCAGCAACTCCCCGCTGTGCACGTTCCCAGCGGAGTTCCCGCTGGTCCGCGCACCCCCTCGGCCTCGCCTCGAGGAGAGCTTCACCATCCACCTCGGCAGCCAGCTTAAGCAGACCCACAATATACGCCTCGTCGCTGTTGATATGATGGATCTGTGCTGCGTTGATCATGGGGACAGGTTAGTGTGGCGACCTATTATTTGAAGCGGTAGGATCTTTCTTGGTTCTAGTTTTAAAAAATATTGAGGTTTATATATGTAAAATATTGCAAGATAACTTATAATTAGTAACTTTTGTGAGTACTACATAAACATTTCCATTTTATTTTGGCGTTGTTTTAGATGATCATCTTATTCCGCGTACTTTGAATGGTTTTTTAACTATGTCAAATTAAGTTTTTAATGCTGATGAGACCGTAGGGGAGAGCTGATGCTACATAATCTCGTTTTTGTCGCAGCGAGGTATCGGGTCGCGTGCAGCCCGCGCTGGCGCTGTACTCGGGCGAGCTGAGCGGCTGCGTCGTGCTGGCGGAGGCCGCGCCGCTGCGCTCGCGCCTGCGCGCCGCCGCCCGCGCCTCCACCGAGCACCACTTCCCCGACGTCGAGCTGCAGCTGCGGGACGTCGCGGAGCGCCTCCGCGAGCCCGTGAGTGTGTTGTCGCGCACCGCCGCGCCTCCACCGAGCACCACTTCCCCGACGTCGAGCTGCAGCTGCGGGACGTCGCGGAGCGCCTCCGCGAGCCCGTGAGTGTGTTGTCGCGCACC
This sequence comes from Spicauda simplicius, assembly GCA_949699795.1. Lineage (NCBI taxonomy): Eukaryota > Metazoa > Arthropoda > Insecta > Lepidoptera > Hesperiidae > Spicauda > Spicauda simplicius. Next base: position 15,100,619 of record OX453079.1, read on the forward strand.
GCCGCGCCTCCACCGAGCACCACTTCCCCGACGTCGAGCTGCAGCTGCGGGACGTCGCGGAGCGCCTCCGCGAGCCCGTGAGTGTGTTGTCGCGCACCGCCGCGCCTCCACCGAGCACCACTTCCCCGACGTCGAGCTGCAGCTGCGGGACGTCGCGGAGCGCCTCCGCGAGCCCGTGAGTGTGTTGTCGCGCACCGCCGCGCCTCCACCGAGCACCACTTCCCCGACGTCGAGCTGCAGCTGCGGGACGTCGCGGAGCGCCTCCGCGAGCCCGTGAGTGTGTTGTCGCGCACCGCCGCGCGATTGTGCAAACAACTTAGTAGCTATGTGGTGCTCGGCAACACTTTTACCACACTTGATGTTATATCTTCCGCCCTTGTCACTACACTTTATTTCCGCAATACCATGAAGTATTATGGTAACTGAGTTCTCTGCGAAGCACTGACTCCATTGCATACTCCTCCCAGTAGAAAAATATATACCATATTTTTTACCTTTTAATAAAAAGTAAAAGTAAAAGTTTTGGCTTAAAACCTTTCCTCGCCTTGCCAATAATCCAAAATTGGGTGTCCACTCAGGCAGAGAAACGCAACGAGCAACGGCAGAAGGAGGCGGCGCGCAGCGGGGCGACGGCGCGGCCGAGGGCGCGGCGCGCGCTGCAGACGGGCGACGTGTTCGTGACGCGCCACAGCAACCTCGCGGAGCCGCACGTCGTCTTCCACCTCGTGGCTGACGACGACTCGCTCAAGTCCGGTACGTATAAGAGCAGGTACATCAGATACAATAGAGACACTCAGGGTATTCCAATAAATAGACGCAACCAAAAAGTCTATAATATCGGTACAAACAAAGTTTCTTTGTTGTAAACAATATAATCGTTCAAATGGCCAAGACGGTTAAAATGTCATATACATCGGTTCAGTCAAGACGCCAAAAACTAAATATGGTACAAATAGAAACTGACAGCGTTTTTATTTGTACGTAACGTTGACATACTCGTTACCTTTTACTATCTAGTAGTAGTAGTAGTGCACCATCATAATAATATACTGATAACACAAAATATAGCAATAGCCATCTGAGATTCATCAAAAAATCGATTTCTTGAACCAAAGAAATTGTCATTTTAATACGATATACTTACTAGACGTAATGAATCGATTTAAGAATCATAAAGATTCGCCATCCCTACTGTGCTACGAAATGATATTGTAAGGCATAATAATTATGAAACTAGTAGAACTAAATTGCGATATATCTGGAAAAAATATAGTTTGGCAACTTTTGTATTTTTTACCATTTGTTTCAGGAGATATAACATCCCGTCACCCAGCTATTCTTGGTCTTCGTAATATTCTGAAAGCAGCTTGTTGCAATGACGTTACTAGCATTGCTATTCCGTTGCTGTTACGAGAGGAAATGACAGAGGTAATTATTTTAGGATGGATTTTCTTGATAATAATTATTGTATGAATTTATTTGTTCATGAATATCACAGCGTTTGCGTATCTGTGCGATTTCACAACTATTGAGAAAACTAATCCTGACATGTTTTTTTCGTCTATAATTTTCGGGGCATGAATTACTTCATATAATTAATTTATGTCTGGTGCTGATAGTCGCAATAAATAATACTTTAAATGATTTTGATTTTTAGGATTATTTTTTATTGCTTCATTATTATGTTTTTTTGTCATGGAATAATATCTCCAGAGATACTAAATATAGCAGTTTCAACATATCGTGTATATAATTATAATAAAGGAAACATCTACAGCGTGATTTCGTCGCGGGAGTTCGCCTCATTAATCCTTTGCAATTCATTCGACCGCTCGTAAATCGTCAAGAGATGGCGTGACTGTTGTATAAATGTGGTAATATTTTGTGTCAATGCCGTAATTGATGTAAAAGAGGCGTTGTCATGTGGTGTGGTAGGAGATGACGGCGGCGTGGTGCCTGCGTCGCGCGGAGCTGGTCCTGAAGTGCGTGAAGGGGTTCGTGCTGGAGGCGGGCGGCGGCGGCGGCGCGGAGCTGCGCACGCTCACGGCCGCGCTGCCGCCCGCCGCCGCGCCCGCGCTCTTCGCCGCCGTCGCCGCGCTGCTGCCCGCCATCTTCCGCGTGGCGGGGCCCGTGCGCGCGCGACGGACATAGCCGAGCACGCACGACGACAGCCGACTGCAGCCGAACTTACCCGACAGCAGCCGAACGTACCCGAGTGCAGCTGAACGTACCCGACTGCAGCCGAACGTACCAAACTGTAGCCGAGCGTGCCCGACTTACCTATGCGCGTTAACTGAACGTCACGGCACGATGACTAAAGAACGTGCTGCACAAAATGTATACAAATCAGAATATAGCCGAAAGGTGCGGTAAACAGCCGAACAAGCTAAATGCGAATGGTATTAGAATATAACCAAATATTTTGTGCTGAATAAAATTCTAATGCATGAATATTTTGTGAACTTAATTTATTCGATTTCTATGGTTAAATTGTATATTTGTAACTTAACCGTGTGATAAAAAAATAAATACGTGCCCTTCAATTTCTATTCATGAATGCTTCGTTTTCATAAAAAGCTCCAACGCAAAAACATGCATAAACCTTCACAGGTAAGTTACAGTAACATCTGTTTATGAATATTTCATATACAAATACCTACGATTGTTGCATGTGCTACAACACATACTGCAACTTATTATAATGCTTCATATAAATTTAATCATTCCAATGTTATTACAGTGTATATAGAGTTAATTGCTATGTTATTAATAAAAGGTATGTATATAAATAAATATTATATAAAAAAATGTAAACTGATTTAAAATAAAAGAAAATGTCTTATTCGCATGTTTATTTCAAAATTATTTAACAATATTTTAAAATAGTAATTTGGGTATCGCATAATAAAATTTCTACATTACACTAAAAGCTACATGTCGTCAAGCAATATTTCTATCCAATAGGGTTTAAGAGATGGATATGATCCATTTATTTTTTCCCTGATATTTTATGGTAGTAACATTACATCTAAACCATTATTATCTCCATTACTTTTCCTTATTTACCTTGTATCTAATACATTGTACATAACGTAATTGTACATATTTTTTATGAAAAAGACATTAAATCAAACATATTCAAATTTTACTCGTCGCCTTAATTTGTCTAAGAAACATGATGTCATAGACCAAGAGTGCGTTCCATTAGGTTTTCACAACGTTCACGCTCACGACAGCAGTTTTTCCCATTTCACTAGCTTGTTAGCGTTACTGGTGTAGTATCTAGTGGAACGAACGTGAGCGTCCCATGAGGTCATGAGTGATGTTTTCGCCGCGACCACAACGACCGCGGTCGTCATGTGAAACGACTAAAGGAGCGTTGTGAGCGCCATCTGGAACGCACCCCAAGATGTAAGTATGGGGATTATTGACATTCTGCGTCGATATTCATACGGTGCTAGTCGTATTTGAAAGGAATTCTATTTATTTATATAATCAATTACTTTTATTCGTGTAGACATTTATCTTTTTCTAAAACAATTCAAAAACTTGGATCAGTATTTATATTTTTACTATGTTAAATGGATGTGAAAACTAATTAGACAAGTAAAAAAATATATGCATATTCCCTATTGTGGTATACATTGTTTTCCAAGCCTTGCATAGTCATAGTTATGCCCTTATGAAGATTTTGTGTAATTAATCTAAGTTTGTAATAATATAAAGTTCCAAAGCAACTTCGGTTAGTAATATGATCCGTATTTTCTGGGTATATTGGTGGAATTACAAAACAATGCTTCAGTGTTTCATAATCAAATGTCACTTACTTGCCAATAAAACATGATAGTGTGATGATTTCTAAAAGACTCTACAAATATTTCTTATGAACAATTCACATCTATATCACTCTTATCTACTTTGTGCTACTTGGAAACTAAGTTTTTGTATTGTGCTTGTATTCAGTAATGGGCAGAGCTGGCCACTAACTTGATAATCCGCTAACCTATAATAATTAACGAAGTGAATTTCGTCTACGGCCTAACTTTAATTTGGTCATGGACGAAACGATAATAAGAGATGCTTTTTCGATCATAATTTAGCGGATCAGCGATTAACTGCGTTGAATCTTCCGAAATGTAACGCTTGAACAATTAACTAAGTTATTTAATTGAATAACGATGTCCAGCTTTGGTGATGGGATTACGTTTGTAGTATGTAAAGCAATATTTTAATTTAAAAAGGAAGGCTAAAAATGAAGTGACAAACTGTACCAATATTATTGCCATATATTCTCAAATTTTGCTAATGATTAAAGTTTATTTATTCAACGATTAAAATTACAACATGAATACATAGGTCATATATTTCTGTTGTCATTTATTTATAAATTCAAATCGACAGTCTTTTTTCGACAATCCTTACGACTGGGTTGAAATATTGGCAATACGGATATTGATCGCGTCTCATGAGTACCTGTTACATATTAAAATGTAAAATAGGGATATGCATACTTGCTACAGATCACCACCCAAAAGGATATTTTCCAGTTTCTTTGTGCTCTCAATAGATAGAATAGATCTTGGTCAGATAACCAATGCGATACTGAAGTCTATCAATAATTATTATTTATTAATTTTCTTAATACAATTAGATTATAACGAAGACAATTAAACCTTGAAATATATAGAATACTACTACATTATTAGAAATATTATATATCGTCGCTTATACAACAACACTACTTAAGTTATTCTGAGTTACTTTACAGGGAGTGTAATATGTACTGCATAAATAATTAATTTCCAAAGTATATATCCCTTTTTGTTAAAATGAAACGTTTATAGATTATAACGACAAGTGATGTTTAACCTTAATGTCTATATTTTGCACGTTTTACATTAATTTCAACGCTGTTGCATAAAAAACAAATTTTCGACTTGTTGAGTTGTTAGATAAGCGACGATATACTAACCATATGCATCACGTTAGCTCGTGTCATTAAACAGAATGAAGGAGTAGATCGAAATTAGTACAGAAAACATTTTTATACAATAAACAAAGTTGTAAAACATTCCACATATAAAAGCTTCAAATATAAACACGATAAGAACAACCAACAGAATTGTTGTACGTTTGTCGTATTAAATATAATAAATTATAATTCTAAATAATTCTAAATACACACTACAAAGCGAACAATAACTAATAGAAGTTTCTAAATACATAAAGTGAGCAAACGACACAAGATGAAAATAAACAGTCAATTGAAAGCCATAAAAATGTATTAACAATTACTATATTTTTAGTTTTCGTATATCTAAAATAAACTGATTTTAAATCGTAATGTATATGTATGTACCTTTTATGAACATAATGAACATAAAGTAGGAAGGTCAAAATTTAAAAAAATCGAGAATCATAAACCCGATAGCTCAAAAACAATTTTAAAGAGAAAACCAAGTACGTATACTATATTCGCAGGCGTTGAATAACGTAGTTTTGGTATTATTTCCAAAACTTGTCGGTCACCGCTTGCAGCACATAATAATAATACTTGCTTTTCTGTGAGAAGAAGTCTACCTCCCGAAGGAGTCGTGTAAATATTCAAAAGAAATTTTCATTATAAAATCACATTTACTTTCCATCCGATTCATTATAATCAACTAGCTGACCCGACAAACGTTGTTTTGCCATATAAAAAATTTAAAAAAAATGTTAAGGGTGACCTTGAAGAGGTATGAATAACCTCTTTCCTTTGGGAAGTCGGTTAAAAATAGATGTTGGCCGATTCTCAGACCTACTGAATACGCATATAAAATTTGGTAAAAATCGGTCAAGCCGTTTCGGAGGATTACGGTATCTAACATTGTGACATGGAAATTTTATATATTAGATGAATTTAAGGACTTGTTATTGCTTGTTTATCTTACATTATCTTGTGTCATCGGTCGCTCTCAAGTTCAATAATTCGGTGACGTATCCACAATTTTACCGGAGTCTTAGAAACTCCATTTAGCACCCTACCAGTACAAAAATCATACTTTTGTATAAAACAGTCAATTATGTTTATGTTATAGATAAGTTTCAACTATCGTCACTAAATGAAGCACCCAACGCGCATGCGTGAACACCACTATAGATATAATAGATTTGAGCTTAAAACATTCAAAACGTATAAAAAATTATCCCTCGTTTTTTAATGTATACAGCAAATTCTTAACTTGATTTTGTGCGTCAAATAATGGAACTGCTTTGTAAGATTTTTATTAAGAAAATTTGCTTAAAAGAGTTGCATCTGTTTTATATTTTTACTATTTCCGAGTTCCAATATATTTGGCAAGACAATACAAAGAACTATAATCAAATACTTGTATCAAACGAAAATAGTGGCGATCAAACATGCAATGAGCCGGTTTACAATAAGTTCCTGTCAAAGGAACGCACACACACTACTTATAATATCTACATACACCAAACACAAACGCCCTCTATTGGGGTTTCACGAACCTGCGAAGAAAACAGTAACGGAATAAATATAAATATGCAATATTAGATAATAACATAATACACATAATTATGTAGAATCGACCACATTTACTTGAGCAATCAAAACAATTTTGAAAATATGACGCTTACAAAAAATTAAACAACACTCATAAGACGCCGATTATGTTAAGAAATAATTCAGAACAAAGCGAAAAAATCTACTTTTTAAGCTGGGAGAGAAACAACGCGTTTATGATACACTTTTAAAGGTGGTAGAACCAGTTTAGTTCGACCGGGGATGTAGCACCGCCACACAATATGCTATTTCAATTTCACAACAAAATATATTTTGGTACAAAGTTTAGTTTGCCCGGAAGTATACCACCGCCACGCCTATTTTTAGCGTAAAGCAGTTTATGTGTGGATTCCGGCCAAATTTCATACAAGGCAATCAATTTAATACCCCGCAGCAGTAACGCATCTGTGACTGACTTTATGTGGGACCTTTGCGCTATATTTTTTGTTTTATCTGACTGAAGTAGCAAACGAGCATGCAGTCCACCTGATGGTAAGTGACCACTGCCGCCCATGGACATCTGTAATCAACAGGAGATGGGTTTCATCTGAAGCCAATCACAGATGCGTTGCTCCTACCGAGGACTATGATGGTCGCCTCATGTGAAAGTGTGCCAGCAACCACACCCTTCCGAAACGCAAGAAATGCTTCACGCTAGAAATAGGTGTGGCGGTGGTACTTCCCGGTCCAACTACACTGGTTCTACCACCTTGATATATTTTCAGTCCCATTTTTTTGGTTTATGGCTATAACTTGTAACGTACTTTGAAATGATGATGGGAAACTAGAGCAATATGCTTGTTTTGAGGAAACATATTAAACTCGTACTAATCGTTAGTATTTTTTATCATCAGATGAACTCGATGCATCTACTTCAATCATGTAAAAAATAAAGAGACATACTTACAATCTTAAATAATTTGTTTGTACTATGGTCTACCCTCCGGCCGCCGCGCGCCGCTATCTCCTGCGCGCGCGCCCGCCGCGGCTCGCTGTTGGCAAGTACGTTACGTCAATACTAGGCTCTTACCGCGGCTTTGTCCGCTACGGGCACTTTACTGCGGTAATGGGTATATTGTGTGTTAATCTGGGTCATATACTATTTGTGTACCAAACTATAGCGAAATCTAACTAATAGTTTTCGCTTGAAAGAGTAACAAACACACATAGTTACTAATAATAAGATTGTGATATTTAATAACAAAGGTTGATAGAAAACAGTATCCAATAGATTGTCGCATACAAATACGTTCAAAGTTATTTGCATATAGTTATGGCACTGTAAAACCTGGTAAACAATTAGCAAACATTTTAAAACAACCACATCCACAACATAACATTGTTAAAAAAAATATATTTGTCCTATTCACCCACGACAGAAATGGAGGATAATAATTATTATTTCCCATATATCAAACTTAAGGTACTTCTACAAGCTACGAAGTAAAATAGTTAGCGCGATTAAAGAGATACAGCAGGCCTACTATTTTAAAAACTTTCGTAACGCTTCATCGAATTTTAAATCACAAAGGTTCTAAAATTAACAATTGTTTCAAAAATTAACTACTGCAGACTGACAAAGTGATAAGAGAATGCCAGTAAATAATATACTCACGTTCTGGCTGCACGGCCCGCGAGGCCGCGCCACGAGGTTTCTTCGCTGGCTCCTTCTTGCTTTCTGAAACATTACATTTCATTTTAAAATATAATAGATTTAGCTTAGGGAATGAAATTGCGAGATAGCTATTACTACTTTCAGATAATAGAACCAGTGTAGTTCGACCAGGGAAATACCACCGCCACACCTATTTCTAGCGTGAAGCATTTCTTGCGCGAGATAGGAGTGTGTGGTTGCCGGCATAGATAAATACTAATATACTAGAGATAGATGTGCAACTCTCGATTCGTTCCAAATAACTGTGTACCCTGATCAATAGATGTCTCTGTTTCAATTATTTTGGAGTGACCGCTAGGTGGCGCTCTTTTGTAGACATATTATTGTTTCCAATAAAATTATAGGCCTATTTTAAAACGTTAAGGCTGTATATAAGAATAAATAACATTATATACAGCCTTAACATCTTAACAAGCATTCTATGTAAAATAAATAAAACAAAGTATTCATAAAAATAAGTTTTTATTAGTCCTTAAAAAATTGCCAGGTAATCGTCTTAGTAATCTTCCAAGTCCAAGATCCAAAAAGCCAAGTAATCATAAAGGCAAGAGTCCAAGTAAATCCGTAAAAGAAAAGCCAGGTTATTGTTTATCAAAATGAAGCACAAGGAAAATATTTCTGCAAAAGTTTAAACCGCTAACAAATCGCACCAAATTCAAAACTTTTCTGACAGATGACAGAATAACTATTGTGTTGCCATTTCTACTACACACAAAAACTACCATTATTTTATAATTTATTTTTAAACTAGTTGACCCGGCAAACTGCGTTCTGCCTAAAAGTCCATTATTGATCATTAGGATTTTAAAATTAATACAAAATAATATAAATAAAATGTGCAATTGCTGCAGACTTTGCAGAATGCTCTTTCCACTGTAGTGTTGACCTTTATTAAAAATATGAAGTTATAAAACAATAAAAAATATTTTCAAATACTTTTTGTTGATTAATCTTAAGTAGGTATAAATATTTTTGGAGTTTTACTGTACCTACAAATTCTACCATAATTCGTACCACAAAGTCTTAAATATACCTGGCAATGTTTTTATACATAGACGTAATGAAAAGTTTCATTATACGCAAAATTTATTCAAATTTTAAAATAATGTTTGTTTATTTATATTATCTTATAACTAAATACAGTTTATATTTAAAAAAATATTACATCTATGATTAAAGTCAATTGCAAAAATAAACCAAAAAACTTGGTATTTTTTGGCATCAATTACAGAAGCGCCATCTGTTAAAAATATGATAAAATGAAGCCTCAATATTTGTACCCTGACCACTAGGTGGAGCCTCTTTCCATACATTTTTTCTTAGATAATGTTTCTATGAGAGTTTCACCCCCATGGTTGCCGGCACACTTTTATATGAGGCGACCATCATAGTCCTCAGGAGTAGCACCGCATCTGTGATTTACTTCAGATAAAAGCCCTGTTCTATTTGAAGTTGCTCACCGATGTGTATGGGCGGCAGTGACCACTTACCATCAAGTAGACGACTGCATGCTCGCTTGCTACTTCAATGATAAAAAACTATAAAAAAAATGAGGTTCGCTACCAAGCAACCAATAAAAGATAGCAAAAAAAATTCGTGGAGAAACAAAAGTGAAAGATGTCATTAACTATTTTGTCTCAGTCTATTTATACAATAATTAAAATATTAAGTCTATTCTCTTTGTATAACAATAAAAATCTCTACACTCATTCCAACATTTTTATCTCAAAGAAGACAGGATGTATATTTTTAAGATCAAGCTAAAATAAACAATTTACAAAGTTGTAAAAATGAAATTATTTCTACTGACCTTTGGCATCAGAGATTTCAATTATGGTTCTCTTTTTACGTCCACCCTCTTGAGGTTTCTCCTCCACAACTGGTCCAACCTGTAAAAATTAAATGAAAAATCATATACATATTTTTATCAATATATTTACCTTATCTATATATCTACGCATGCATTGTAATATAGCAGAAGATTTTTGTTACCACAATTTTGGCAAATAAATATTCACTCATTCATAAAATAATTGAGTCCAAAGCTTTCACGATAATACATGGAATGTTCATACATACATGAATGACTAGCTTATTCCGGCAGGTTTTCCCGCTTCGGTTATGACTACCACGGTATTAAGTATCTTGTTTTAAATGGGGTCATAAAGTATATGTGGGATAAACTTTAATGAAATCCGACAGATAGGAATTGCGTAAAAACGTAACGAACAAACTTATATTCACATTTATAATATTAGTAGAAAATTAAGAATAGGAATTGTATGAGTAACTATATTTTAAAGTCTTATCTCACCTTTCTTCCTCTGACAGGCTTAACTTCGACTTCTTTTTGAGCAGTGTTTCTAGTTTTTCTTCCCGTGTCTGCAACAACAGCCTTAGCTGTCTTTTCCTCCTGGATATTTTTGGCATTAGTCGCGTCTCCGGCGCCTTTCCTGGACCTAGTATTTTTTATTTCCTCCTTAGCTGGTTTTGTTTGAGTATCTTCACCTTTCGCGGTCGTTGTACTACGCGTTTGTTTAGTCGTTTCCGTTTTATTTTTTGTGGGTGCTTCCTCTTGTTCCGTGTTTTTCCTTTTGCGACCGCGTCCGGTGACTTCTGGAACCGGTTCTTCGATAACTTTACGTGTCTTTCTAGTAACTTCGGACGAGACTTGGGTTTTGTTTGACCGGCCCCTTCCAGCTGTTTTATGCGCTTCCTCTTGTACTGTCGTACGTCCTTTACGTTTAGTGGTTGCTGTTTCTGGTACAACAGTTTCCTCAGCTTTGTTGCTACGAACTCTTCGTTTCGGTTCGGAATCCTCACTCGCTTGCGGCTCAACTTTCTTTCCACGTTTGTTAGTCTTAGGCTCTTCTTCCTTACTCTCTGTAACTTTGCGGGTCCTCCTACCTTGTGCGGTATTTGTGCTGTTTTGGGTTGATTCATTCTCGAGCGGTTTGCGTGTTCTTCTGGTTTGAATAATAGACACCGATTTATCGATAACAGTTTTCCTGCCTCGACTTTTAGGTTCCTGAACAGTATTCGTTTTTCTTGTCTTCCTCGCTGGTTCCAATTCAATTTGAGGTTCTTTTAGAGATTCGGCCATTTTCCTTTTATTTGTTTCTTTTGATTTTGGTTCAGTTATTCTGGCCTTACGTTGCCCTCTTGTTTGTAATTGCGGTTTCTCATTACTAGGAATGGAATTCTCCTTATTTTGTTTCGTATTTCTTGTAGCCCGCGGTTTTAGTTTTGGCGATGGTTTAGTCACGATCACACTCGTACGTCTGACTTTTGTCCTAGTGTTTTTAGGGGTAGCCACTTTGACTTCCACACTAATTTGAGATTTTTGTCCCCTAGTCGACCTGGGTTTCTTTGGACTTGCTTTAGGAATATTTTGTGGTTCTGGGTTCACATTCGATTTTCCTCTACGCGTCTTTCTGGGAGTGGGAGGTTTAGGACTGAGGATTGGAGGTTTCTTAGTAATAACAATTGACGATCGACGTTTCTTGACATTGGTCACCTCCTGATTGTCGATCTTCGATTTCCTTCCCCTTGTAGCCCTCGGCGCGGCTGGGCTGCTTTGTACTGCTTTTGTTAGACGTGTTTTCTTAGGCGATGGTTTAGAGCTTTCAGACTTTTTTTTTAGATCCGACTTTGCGTTAGACTTTGCTTTTCCAGACAGGACTTTAGGTTTGGGAGATGCTTGAGCCTGCGCTGATGACCTATAAACAGATATGATATTATTAAAAGCACGAAAATCTACTATAACTAAGCAAGATTAAAAATTTCACTTACCTAATTATAGTTCCTATTTCAGTTATTTTATCTTCAGAGGATATTGGTGACATCCGACCTATCTCTGAAGCATTCATAGTCATATTTACTCTGCCTTTAACCGGCGTCGAATGAACCACTGCCCTCTTCTTGATTGGCAATTTGTTAGATCTATCATTGCTACTCTTATTAATAGATGCTTCAACTAGAGACCTTTTTTTAATAGGCAGAGTGTGTGCGCTATATACTTCTGACGCAGATTTCTTTCGTGAAACATCCGATTGCTCATTCTTAAGAACAGAGCTATTCCTAGTTCTGCTTACTATTACTGGAATACTGCCATCGACTGTATCAGTACTTAATTTTTGCAATTCCCGTATTAAATTTATTTTTGAATTATTCTTAGACTTATTTGGTGTAGACTTCTGTCCTTTTGAAGTTGTTGGCTCCGCAACATCAGTGCGAACTCTCTTTCTTAATTCATTCTCTAGCCATTCTTCAACATTAGTTGTGATTTGACTAATTGAGTCATGTAACGATTTCGACTTCAGCTTTGTGTTTTTTTTCTTCTCTACTTTGTTTGCGGTGAAGCTCTTTGATTTCGTGTAAACAGCTCTGATTGGAGGACGTCCCAGTAACTGATCGAAGGTACTGTCGTAATTTCCTGATTCGTGGAACAACTGTTCTACCCCACTCACATCGCTAAGTTCGTTCCGTTGCTTTTCTTGTCTGAACAGTCGTTTAACACCCCTTACATCGGTCAAATCGTTTTTGGGATGATTTCGTTGCAAGTTCTTAGGGCTGGCTTGGTGGAATAAATTCCTGACACCTCTGACGTCATCCAATGCGTTTCTCGGGGATCTTCTCTTCTTTTTATCAGAATTAAATAGAGCCTTGACCCCTGTTACTCGCCTTAAATCATTTTTCGGTGAAGCAGCAAACACATTTTTAATTCTTACGTCACTCAGACGGTTTCTAGGTGATCTTGCGAAGACATTTTTAACACCCGATACATTTCTCAAATCATTAGCAGACTTCCTATTACGAGGCGTACGCAACAACCCTTTAACTCCTCTTACGTTCCGAAGATCATTGTTTGGAGTGTTCTTTTGGAAAAGTCGTTTAATGCCAGTCATATTTGGACTGTTATTCGGCGTGTTTAATGGACTCACAAAGACTTCGGGTGAAAATTGTTCAGTGTGGTTCATAAGAGAGGTATCCGGAGTTTTACCAAAGGTAGCTATCGTTGACCGAGTCGATCTTGTCGGACGTTCATCATCCTCAAACAGTTTTTTCCTAGAAAACTCAGTCATGCTTTGAGATAGTTTTCTCTTAACCGGACTATTGAATAATGTTTTTACGATATCAGATTCATTCAGATCATCTATCAAAGAACGTTTCGACTGAGGTTTTTTAGCAGTCGAGTGTTTGTTTTTAACCGCTTCTTGTACAAGTTTCACGCCGCTCTTGGGTGTTATTACTTCCTCGTCATTTTGCGCGCCGTCATCAGATTCTTCAAAGTTGGCTGAGATATCTCTACCTTTCAAGGATCTGCCGACGTTCAGAGATTTGGATTTCCCAGCAGTTCTACCTCTTCTAGGATCTGATCGCAAAACTCCAATTGTTTTCCTCTTTAGATTTGACTTCTTATTCTTGCTTCCAGGCTTTGGTGATTTGATGGACTGTTGACTGGCATTCAGTAGACTTTGAATTCTTAACATTGGTGTGCTGGCTTCCTCGGGACTGCGTCGATTCTCTGGTGTGTGGGTTCCCACGTTGCTAGGACTGTCAGATATAGTACCGTTAATGGATGTATTCTTACGAGTTAATGGACTCGCATTGATGCTTTTATTGATTCTCTTAGAAGATTTAGGAGAGGAATCCTCTTCTTCTCCCTCAATTAATTGTATATCGCTGTCATTAATTCGCGATCGGCTTTTAGTAGCCCGTGATATTCTGGTACTGTTAAATGTTATATTCTTAGCAGTATCTTCATTGTTTTCGGGCGTAGTAACTGAATTAGAGGTTACAACTGAGTTCGAAGGCAAAGAGTTTTGCTTAGAAAGTCTTGATTTTGGAAGCAACGACGTGTTGCGCCTGGTGCGTGTTGTTGTCATTTCTAAATCAGGTGTCGAAGTTTTTCTTAATCCGTACGGCGTACTAGAGCCAAGAGTTGGAGTGTCGTATGTTGCATAACTGCTAACGGAACCAGCCGAATTATAAACAGAGCCCGATCTACTTGAAATTGATTCGTTAGAATTGAATGACACGAGATCAACAATAGAATAAGACTCTAAATTGTTCCGACTCGCGCGGGGACTCAATGTTCGTGTAAGACGCGATGAAGCAGTAGCCGCGGCCCAGCTTTGATCGCCTAAGCTTTTCGTTACTCTGCGGGAAGTCGTAGTAATATCTGTACCATCCAAGGATCCCAAGGCATTTTTAAGGATTATAGAACCGCGTAAAGATTTCTTAGATTGAGGAGATTCAATCGGCAAAGATCTCCTTTCCGATTTAGAATATTCCATAATTGACGATGTTCCCAAAGATTTTTCTAGAATACGATTGCTTCGGGAACTCATCAGGGCCCGCCGCGGTGACTGTGAGTCTGATTTAGAAGTGGGAGATTCAGAGTAACGTAGAGTGATATCGGTTGATTCGTCGCTGTTGGAATCATTTCTGCTCGTTTCCGTGACCAACATGACGTCAGATGATCTATTATGGGAATTGTTCTCAAGATTACTCAGGTCAAATTTAATTGATTCAGTTTTTCTACTACCCATTTTCGTGCTGGGGTTCTTAAGAGCTGATTTCTTAGTGGTCGTTAAAACCGGTGAACTTAAAGAACTGATATTGGCCGAGCGTCGAGTAACACTTGATTTTATCGCGGAATCGGGGATTTCTATAACTGAAGCCTATAAAAACAAAATAAAACTAATTAAAACAGAAAAATCTTCGTAATAACAACACTTGGTATCAAATAAATTATATATTATTTACAGGTACTATATTATATACTTACATATCCCTGACTCCGTGTCGATTGATTTTGGCTGTAAGTGCTGCTTCTCTTGGGCGTAATTTTCGGCGTTTGGTTGCTAATTGACGATTTATTTCTTTTGTTCACTGGGCTGGGCTTCTTGACCACGTAGGATGGGCCCTTGGACCCTCGCTTGGGGCTCGGGGGCTTCGATTTGGGCGTGTGGCGCGTCATCAGCATTATCGCCGCTTGCTTCGTAGAGTCTACAAGGGAGTGCCATAAGTTGTTTGAAAGAGATTTTAAGTAGTGCAGACCTTTCATAATTATTACTTTTAATTATACAACCATAAACTAAGTTTCTTATTAAGACACTTTGTCTCAGATCTGCTCAAAATTCAATTATTAAATACAGAAAAACTAACTACAAAGAATACATAACGGTCACAATAACACTAAATAATTTTATTATTTTCGTTTTTCGTTTTCTTTCGTATTCGTTTCGTGTGTCTCGTATGATTGTCGATTTCACATTACTTTTGTCATTGGCATGCTATCAACAAACACCAAACCAGTTTCAATGATAACTACTTCACAGTATAATGAAATGAATTACAAAATACTCAAAATAAATTATTTCTCAATTTCTAATTTCGTTGTAGATACATAAGATAAGATTACCTATTTCAGTAAATGTCATGCGCTAACTTCGTTAGGTTATTAGAAAGTTATTAACATTTTGTTTAATATAGAGTTCAACGGAAGGCGAACTTGTCCATCTGTCGTAAATTTTACACGGAAGTTTATTATAGCATAAAAAATCCTCATTACTTACTAATTTTCATTTCATCACGACGTTTAATTGTATTTCGTACATGTTTAAATTCATAATCTTTATTTTTATTTTACTATAAAACTGCTAATACAAGTTAGTCGCCCGCATGAAGTCTGTATTCGCGTCAGACATGTAAAATTTAACTGATTACCTTCGATTAGCATAAATGCATATCATTTTATATAGCTGCACTCGTAGGTAACAATTGTGGGTGGATTTACACAACGTTGAAACATTAATATTTATTAATTAAACTTGTTTATATCTTACGTAAATTTTGTATAATTGGTAATCGTACTTTAATCACAGTTAGCTGCCTGTTAAAAAGTGCATAAAAACGGACCAACATAAAATACAAAATTGATAATATTAATTCAGCAACACAGAAAAGAAAATTGATTTTTTTTAACAATTTTAAAATATTTAGTATTCTTTACAATAAAAGCGTATACAGTTAGGACTTACCAATTTTCAATGGAGCCTGTATTTTGGTGACTTTCAATTTGTGCGCGCTCTGCGCTTTCCTCAGCACGGCCATTCGCAACGGCGTACTTTTTTTAGCGGAAACAACCTTCCGCAAGTTTCTCGTTACTGGTGTGTTAACTGGCGATTTCACTGGAGATTTTACTGGCGACTTGGCTGGTGTTTTAGCGGGTTTTTTTACTGGCGAGTTCCGTTTAGCGGGCGTTTGAGGCTTGGTGCTCTTTCGCGGGCTGGATTTTCTCGATTCGATCCATAGCGTCGCTTTGGTGGTGTTAGACAAATTCGGACTGTTACGTGGACTGCCGCCGGATCTGCGACCGGTCGCAGCCGCCGTCGCAGTCGCCGGGGAAGGTGCAGGCTGGTCGTCATTAGACGTCATGAGCAGGTTAGCGAATTGACTGCTGTTTCTTGAAGTCCCCGGCCGTGTGGTGGTAGATGGGACGTGGACGACTCTGGCTTGATACACCCTACCGTGGACCAACCTGCCTTGTATCAACCTTCCTTCTATCACCGGGTCCTGTGAAGTCTCTCTCGGTGAAATTTCTATGACAAATTCATACACAAAACAATTACTTAAAGAAATCATGAATGAGTAAGCAATGTTTGACTCTATATTAATGGTATGTTTATAATTTAAAAATAATTATATTTTTTGTAAAATAAAAAAAATATATGATAATTCAAATCGAAAGTACAATATTATATTTAATTCAAATAAGTGGCGCTTTCCTGGTGGAGCTACACTGGCTCTACCACCTTAAAACATTGATTATTTTCAGAAACTCACCATTTAAGTCCCTTGTACCTCTTCTATGTGGTTGGACAATGGCGACTTGTCTTCCGCTTGTTGCAGCTACATAAACATAAATATACAAGATTTATTAGTGTTATACAAATAATAAAGTTTAAAAAAATACATTTGTATTTTATTTTAGTTGGAAAGGTTTACTAAGGTAGTTGGTGTCTTAAAATAGTCTTCAAAGATAGCAGTGCGTGTGTGTTGGTTATCCCAGGTAGGATTTCTAGTCTTATTTGGAGTTGACTGAATTGCTATGAACTACAATGAATATCATTATGATTTTGCCATTAGTTGGATTACACATTTATTTGTTACATTAATATCATAAAAAATGTAAATATTTTACCACATTTTTTTTATATTCGTTTATTTGTACTAATTAAAGAAGCCTTGTGAAAAAGAGTTTTCCGAATCCAAAGGGTTTTTATTGATATTTTTTTAGTTTTTAGCTGTAGATAATAAACTAAGATAGAGATGGTTATTTGAGAAAAGAACATTAAAGGTGCTAATATAATATTCCTTCAAATCTGGCAATGCATTGGTGACTTTCGAGGCGTTGCAAATGTCTATACGCGATGGTCACTACTTTTTTTTATAAGAGTTAAGTGACAAATGAGTTAGCAGTCCACCTAAAGACAAACGGTTACCCCCGTGAGCGGTCGGTCACGGCGGGGGCGCGTGGTATATCAAGTGCGGCGTTACCGGGCATGGAGGCGCGCTGCTCGGGCACGATGACGTCGCGCGGCGCCGGCTCGCTGCCGCGCCGCGCGCCCCGCGCCGCGCGCGCCCGCCGCGCCCCGCCGCGCTGCAGCGCTGCAACACACACGACACACGATATACTTACATTAAACGCCATTGAGTGCTACTGCTACATCGATTGATGTAAACGCTTAAAGGATGTTGGTGGTGGTGATTTATGATAAACTTGGTTATTGATCGCTAATAGTAATATTCTTCAAACATTGGTTGATTAAGCATTAAACGACTCAAAATAATGTCTTTAATTTATCAACAACGTTTATTGCAAAATGGATTACTTTCATTTATGTTACATAAAAAAACAATATTCATTAAGTAGCTACTGATTTGGCAAAAAAATCAACAGTATCAATAATAAACTTTAATCTTCAGACCTGTAAAAACTTCAAATTCTTAATTTGTGCCATTGATTAATTCTTGCATTTAGGACAATCTAAATTTAATAAAACTGAAATATGATAGTACTCACAGAATTTGAATAATTAGGCAGAACACTATACAAAAGCTAACAATGTTCTTTAAAGTCAAAGTCAACTAGGTATTTCTGTCAACAATTAACACTAGTAATTTTATTTATATTATTTAATCTATACAACCATAGCTTATATAAAAAAATGTGTGCGTGTACTAGCGTACACTCGTAAGAAGTGAAACTTCTTTATGACGTTATTTTTCAAAAAATAATTTACTATATGCAACTTTACAGAAATTGGTTAAATAAAGTTAAATTAGATAAAGTTTAATAAAAGGCTTTTTTTATTAAACTTTATCTAATAATCTAATCTATAATAATCTATCTAATATCACGCGTGGTAGGGATAAGAAAAAAATGGCGCGTAACGGAAAAAGATGGCGCATAACGAAAAAATGTTACACTAAATTTTTTTCCAACCCCGATAAACAAGTTTCACTTCAAAAAAACTTTGCTAAAGATCACATGATCAAAAGGAAATTTAAGGATCCTACAAAGTACATACAGACAAAATTCCTTTATATATATATTCAGATAATGGTATACCGGGCAGCGGCGCGAGCGGCCTCTTGGCGTCCGGGTCCGCGTACTCCCAGCGCAGCGCGCGGCCGCCCAGCGCGATCACGTCGCCGTGCCGCAGCGCCGCCACGCTCACCGCCGCGCCGTTCACGCGCGTCTCGCGCTCCGACACCGACCGCACCACCGTCTGGACACCACACAACCATTTATACGTGACCCGTCACGTGTCACAATGATCGAGATCGACCCTAATTTAAATGAAAAAAACTTAACCTTATACCACAGTACACATATTAGACCAATAGGGAAACTGCCTATAAGCGCTCGAAAACGGCACACTCACACAAACATCGCATCGACAGTTTTCGCGCTACTGAAGTGTGCTTATACTGTACAAAGTACCTGTAATTTAAATAAATTGTAAAGCAATAGCGGGTATTTTGAAAAAGACATCTGAGATTTTTACGTTATGTGTTTCATAGCAAGACATTGAATGTTCCATTTCATTTATCTATGTGTTTGTGTCAAATGCAAGGTACTGAGTGTAATGTGTTTTTAGTTGATTTTATGTATGTTTTATGCATTATTTGAAAAAAAAATAGTATTGCACAATCCTTCTCTACATCAACTATAACCATGCGTAATTTCATACTCCTCCGCCTGCGGCAAGTACCTTAAAAACACGTCACAAATTATTGCTTCACGTATTAATATACTAGAGATTCGTCGCTTGTCGAACGGTAGTGCTTAAGTCATTTGACTCTACAGGGAAGTGAGATATAATAACTGCATAAATAATTCGTTTCACAAACACTTATACTTGACTTATAGTCAGTTTTAACAATTAACCATTTACAGATAGTAAAGGATCTTGTATTCTAATGCTTATATTTTTTGACTTTACTCATATTTTATTTTAACTACAGTGATGGTGCATAAAAAAACCACTATTTTTCGACTTACGCTGCTGTTCGATAACCAACAGTATCTAATACCTTATAGCTTACACCATCTGCAAACCCCTAAACCTTCCTGTTTCACTTACGTTAAAATGCCTAAAGCATTATAAACGAAAATTATAAGTGGAACATGCATATAATTTGTTTCATTACTATTGGTATTTTTTCTAGTTTGTGATTTGTTTTCGTAAAAGACCACTGACCCAGCAATATTACATGAGCGACGCAGTCACGGACTATAATATTGTCTATAATGTTGAGCAATCACAAAAACCACACTTCTTAAGTGGAACAAATACAATTATAAAGAGTGTTACAATTGTCGTGGGTGTTAAATGGTACATGCCCTCTGTTTCACAACTGCTTAACATTTGCTTGACATCTGATTGTTGTATATATTTTTTTCCAAAAAATATTATTGTCACATACATAAAAATGGTTGACGATGTTTGATTTTCAAACCCATATAGCAAATTAAATATTCACCATGCTTTCTTAAATACTGGAAGCATGGTGTACTATATGTCTGGTAGTATTTTCTAGAGCAAACAATAGACCATCCACTTTTCTCATTCATTCAGGTGATTCCGTTATTAAAAGCCAGAGAAAGACATGTTTTAATTTTGCTCTTCACTGCAATTTACTATATTACTGTTGATCTAATATAACCATAATATATGAATCAATAAATATATTATATGAATGAAATAATAAATTATGTGTATGGTTTGTGTTTCTATGTGATGATGACTGTAGCATGAGTTATCATCACTTATCAAAAATAAGAAAAAGAAAATAACTAAATTTTGCCATTCACTACATTTTGCGACATGCTCATTGTTGATCTTAATATATCAATAATATTATGTTTAGAATAACAAATCATATTTATATGAATTAATACAATTCTTTGCTACACAGTCATCATGTGTACTGAACTCATATCTAAATGAAGCACATAACCATGCATACCTGATTAGCATGCACCACGACAGTGGCATGGTGCGGGCTGACGGTGGGCAGCATGACGCGGATGTCGCACGCGGGGTCCGAGCCCAGCGTGGCCAGCCCCTCCGACAGCGGGTAGTGCTTCACATCCCGCCCCGCACGGTCCAGCACCACCAACCGACCACCTGACATCTCTGGTATACATAATAATATGCTTTACTTTTTATGATTCAAATAGGCAAATGTTTATTGTCAAGAACTATAGAATGAATATTAATTAAAAAACCCTTATGTTCTATTTTATTTTATGAATAGATGGTACATAACAAAATGTATAATAACAAACAAGCAATAATATAAATTACATTACGTTGTCAAATCATTGTTAGTGTTTTAAATAAATATATGATTTTAACTTACTTTTTAACGATAAATTATGAATTTAATATTAATTGTTTGACACTAAATACATTTCTCTAATAATTTTACCAGTGACCTCAATATTTATCAAACAAAAATTTTATATCATCTCTAAATCTAAAAATTATTAATCTGAATTCAAAATTATTTGAATTTCTTGTGTATTGAGTGAGTTTCTCGAAAAATTAAATTTAATAAACTCATAGAAGTAACGACGCCGCGTCAACGCAGGATTATAGGTTATTACGGCGTAAACATATATTAGAAATATGTTTAAAAACATAAAATTAATGGGATCATAATCGATTACTTGCCGCACACGTATCTAAATAGTACATAATGAAGCACTGAAATTCCCATATGCTGTCAAAAGAAAAAATAAAAACAATTCATGAATGATAACAAACACATACTGTTTCCCGCCACTTTATAATAAAATAAAATTCTCGGTGGATGCTCAAAATTATTGTGTCTAAAGATTTTATTTAATGATATACGCACTTATTCGATCAATGTAAATACATATTCAATGTTTGATCAAATTTTAGATGCGCCATTAATTCATGCCGGTGATGCGTCCTTTTAAAATGGTCACAAGTCGCAAAAGGAAAAGAAACAGTCGCAAACAGAACTCACCGATGTCAAACAATAGGCCGCAATTTAATAAATATACACAACATAATCGAACATAAATCCAGGAAACTAAATTATGTCACTTCTTTGCGTTTCATAAATGTCTCAATGCGAAGAAAATACCATAAAAGCAATAACTTTCCACGCACGCATCACTAGAACAAAATAATAATGGCGTCGGTTCTCCAGTATACAATACTAATCTATGCGTCGGTTCCTCGGTTCGGTTGAATGTCAGTAGTGTTGCCAGTGTTATTAATTAGTTCCCATACAGAATAAATAATTAAATAAACAGACAATAATAAGTTTGAGGAAGTTGATTTCACGATTCAAATTACTACTTTTTGTATACTACCATTCGTATTTTACCGTGTTTGTTTGTTATTTGAGGTTTACAAAGTTTACTCACTGAAGTTAATATGGAAAACGGATAGATAAATGAAACGTAAAAATAAATGATTTTACCCACACTCAGGCGTCAGTCTGAAAAATTGTATATCGCTCCATTAATACAAAAAAGTAAAGATAGCCTATAATCCAGTATGAATAAAAAGATAACATTTTTAGGAGCCAATTATTTTCTAACTTATGTTTTGTAAACAAAAACAAACCAAGTGTATGACACGAACGGGAAAACACGGGATACGTTCTCTCCAATTCTCCATTGGCGAAGTAACAAAACAGAATATCGCCCATAATTAAAAAAATACATATATTTCAGCGATAAATATGTTTTACAATCCCAGGTTTTAAGCTAATTTAAAATAGACTTGGATGAATAGGTTCATTCCCCGTTTACTACCAATCTTACTTACCAGTAGCATCCAGGACCTCAGAGTAAATATTTTTAATGACATACGTAGCCATACACGAATTTTACGTTGGCTTCACTGGTGCTAGTAATACACATACTACCATTGTTAAAAAGATATATTTTTAATTAAATTGTAATGTTGCAAGCATTGTACAAATGTCAAAGCAAAGACAAACTGCAATAATAATGTCATTGTAAATGACATTTATTTAAGTATTACTACTGTACTTACATTTTAATGAAAAATAATTTAATTTTGAGGACATAAAAAGTACCTATTATGCAAAGTAAATTACATTGTGTCTGTACTCATTATTGCAAGAATAAAATTATCTAGCGTACTACAATTTAAAAAAAAAAAGTTATAATGGAAGTGAACAATCCACATAACCAGAGCTACTGGTTTGTAGTGAGAGAAGATCAAAGCAACGTCATATTTAGCAGCAACAACTTCACAATACAGAATCCACAAAGTAAGTAATTATCAGTGTAAAAATGTGTTTATTAGCACTCATAACAAAACTGGTACATTCCTCTGTAAATAAATTCTCCACGTGAACGTCGCTCCAGCAGGAAAGTAGCACGTAGAGTGATATGAGTGGGACGTATAATTAGTACCCAATCTGCTGTAAATGTGCGCCAAATAAAAAATTTGTGCGTGTTGTAGTTTTTGAAATAAACGGAAAAAACGATTCCTGCTGGGGTAACGTTGTTCCAGCAGGAAAATTCTAAACGAAAGATCGGAGAGTTAGAAATTGCATATGAGCAGAGAGCTTATATTTGTGCAAATTTGTGCGCTAAAAATATAATTTGTGCATCTTCAGGTTCTCGAGATATTGCGTTTCCTGCTGCGGTAACGTTTTGCAAAATCGCGTATCTAAAAGACTATTGTATGTGCGCCTGTAGAATAAACATGTACAAATAGCTCTTAATTTGTGCGTATTTGTGACAAAATTAGATTTAAAAAAATACTTATAGTTTTCAAGTAATCACGGTTTTTTCAAAAATCCAAACAGTGTCATAGCTCCTAAATAAGAAAACATATAAGGTCACTGAAAACTGCATTCGGTCCGTCTTGGCGTGGTTAATTAGCACAAAAAAAATCAAAAGTGCACATACGTGCGTTTTTGGATAATATGAATTAAAGTCAAAAAACGACGTCCTACCTTTGACGTCACCGTTCAAGAAACTGGCTCAACCTAAGCTGCTTGGGTATTAACCAAAAATTAGTGCGTTTAGTCAAATAATATGTAAGATAAATATCCAGTGAGAAATATTTCGCATTAAGTAAATATAAACAAAAAACAAAACAGTAACACAAACGCTGGTTATACGACCAAATTCGAATGACTACAAAAAAGCGGGGGTTTCATATATACTAATCACCTTTCTTTCTTGAACGTATTATTGCAGGTACTGTCACGCTCAAACGTTTATTGGTGATTAATTATACGACCTTTAGGGAAATAATTACAAAATATAATAAATGGATCGTGTAATTATCAAATGAAAGACCTAGTATGTGTGAAAATTCTTATTTATATTTTCTTTAATTTTGATTGTGAAATAAGATCACAGAAAAATCTTAAGTAAAATATTCGAACGCAAAAAGTTCCTTAAGGTTATTAAAGTTATACTTCTTTTGGCGTGCTAGGTAAAAATGATGAGAGTAAATAGAGTCTTACGATGCGCGCGCACACCGACAAGTAAATCCGACACCCCGAAGTTAACTATAGTGAACATTTTAGTTTTTTTCTACTGTTAATGTCGTTTTTCCTCCAAGCGTAGAATTACGCAAAAGATAAAACTTTTAAAAAGATTTTTATATTATATTAAGCCAAAGAAGTATAACTTCGAACGCGTGTACATAAACACACACACGCTTTATATTTTTGTATCTTGTATAATTTAAAATCACAGATCAGTTACCAATTAAAAAATTAAGACTATTATCATATTATTAATGTAAATGTCCTAATGTATGCTGAATTGTAGTGCTGAATGTATTTTAATTAAATTTGGAATGAAGATAACTAATAATTGGATAGTTCCTTGGATAATTCCAAGTAGCAATTAAGCTCCTTTTTTATTATGTACTTCATCGTGTACAAATCTATCGCACAAATAAAAAGTTTATTTTCTATTTTCTACTTCAGTGTACTCGAGTATACTAAGTTTTAATCGGTTAGTGAGTAAAGTTAAGAAGGTCACTAGCATGTATAAAATCCCCGCTTTTTTATAGTCATTTGAATTTGGTCGTATAACCAGCGTTTGTGTCTGTTTTGTTTTTTTGTTTATATTTACATAATGCGAAGTATTTCTCACTGGATATTTATCTTACATATTATTTGACTAAACGCACTAATTTTTGGTTAATACCCAAGCAGCTTAGGTTGAGCCAGTTTCTTGAACGGTGACGTCAAAGGTAGGACGTCGTTTTTTGACTTTAATTCATATTATCTAAAAACGCACGTATGTGCACTTTTGATTTTTTTTGTGCTAATTAACCACGCCAAGACGGACCGAATGCAGTTTTCAGTGACCTTATATGTTTTCTTATTTAGGAGCTATGACACTGTTTGGATTTTTGAAAAAACCGTGATTACTTGAAAACTATAAGTATTTTTTTAAATCTAATTTTGTCACAAATACGCACAAATTAAGAGCTATTTGTACATGTTTATTCTACAGGCGCACATACAATAGTCTTTTAGATACGCGATTTTGCAAAACGTTACCGCAGCAGGAAACGCAATATCTCGAGAACCTGAAGACGCACAAATTATATTTTTAGCGCACAAATTTGCACAAATATAAGCTCTCTGCTCATATGCAATTTTTAACTCTCCGATCTTTCGTTTAGAATTTTCCTGCTGTAACAACGTTACCCCAGCAGGAATCGTTTTTTCCGTTTATTTCAAAAACTACAACACGCACAAATTTTTTATTTCGCGCACATTTACATCAGATTGGGCACTAATTATACGTCCCACTCATATCACTCTACGTTCTACTTTCCTGCTGGAGCGACGTTCACATTCTCCACGCACCACCAACCCTTTCTCTGCTTAATAACAAGTTTATTGTTTTCTTTTTCCAGTTGCTGGCCAAGAAACTAGATACATAGTAGACACATCAGATGACAGGCAGTATATCCAGATAAATGATGCACCACTTACACTCAGGGAGGACACTTCAGAGCATTGTGAGAAGGAAATTACCCAGCTGCCCAAAGAGGACGATAATTTTTGGGATCGAAACAAAATTAAATCACTGCTCACACTGTGCTTAGAGAACAGATTTAGAATTACCAATCATGACAAAACATTGTGGGAGGAAATAGCTGCTGTGATTGGTTCCACTGCAGAAGAGTGTGATAAAAAGTACAGGAACATAAGACGCACATACATCAGGCTCTTAAAGAAGAAAAGATTAGGCAAAGATATAAAATGGGTTCACTACAACTTGTGTGAAGAAGTTTTTGTTGACTGTAAGACACTTTCCCCTTCTATGCTGGAGCCTTGGGAAGACACTAAGATAAGAAGGTTGCTGAATCTGTACATTGACAATATCAACAGGTTCCGCAGCTCAGACTGTTTACAAAAAGAAGTTTGGAAGGACATAGCCACTGAACTGGGCACCACTGAATATAACTGCTATCACAAGTTCAAAAATTTAAAGAGAACCTACTTTAACTGGTTACACAGAAGTCGAGAGACTGGCAAAATAATAAAATGGCCATACCATCACTACTTTGAAAGAATTTTTTACAATTACAATCCTAATATAGGACCCTGGAATCGGACCAAAATCAAGCTGCTGATAGATGCATATGCTCAAATAGCACACAAATTTAGAAATCCCAAATTTCAAAAGAAGGAACTTTGGAAGGAAATATCAAGTGTAGTTGGTGAAAGCCCCAATAACTGCGATAGAAAATTCAGGAACCTAAAGCAGACTTATATTCGTCTGAAGATGCGAGCAGATGCTGGAGGATCAATAACAAAATGGCGATACTATAAGGACTTTGAAGTGATATACGAAAATCCCAGATACGGTACCATGGACGATGGCATACAAAAATACATTTACAAGCCTGAAGATCAGGACTATATTAAGCAACTTCTGACATATTACTTAGAACATAAGGAAAAGTTTAGAAATCCATTTGTGAAAAAGAAAACCTTATGGAGAGTGATTGGTCCAAAGATAGGATTATCATCAGATGAATGTGACAAGAAGTTCAGAAATTTAAAACAGACATACATAAGGCTGATGGAGAAAAAAAGACAAACTGGCAAAGGTAATAACTGGCCCTATTATACTTACTTTGAACAAATATATAATGAGCCCAAAAACATAAGGGATCAGCAATGCAATCACTTGTACAGCATAGACAATGCAACATTGTCTACAATAAAGAGATCTGTGCAGAATGCCTGTGACTTCAGGGAAAAGGATAAATTTGAGAAGTTAGTGCAAGCTATAGAGGACTCTAATAATATTCAAAGAGAAAGGAATAGGATACTACAGGCTCTGCTTAATAGAAGATAAGAATTGTATTGGATAGTGTACATTTGTGAATTGGGGGCATTTTTCAATAAAAATGGGGCGAAGAAACATTTAATAAAACTCCAATTATTCAATCATTTGTTTTAACTCAACATGACCATAACTTAATTTTAGTGCATGTGAATGAAAATGGGAATTAACATTATTCTCATAGCAAGCAACATAAATCCAAATTAGTTACTAAACCAGCGCATTTCTCGGAAATGATGACTTACTTTTGACAAGACATAATTATTATATTAATACGTGAAGCAAAAATTTGTGACGGATTTTTAAGTAATATGCCGCGGACGGATTAGTATGAAATTTTGCACGGTTATAGTGGACGTAGAGAAGGAGTGCAGAATGTTAATATTTTTTTCAAATAATGCATTTTTCATACATATAATCAACTAAAAATACATTACACACACTACCATGCATTTGTCACAAACACATATGTACTTAGTAAATGAAATAGAACATTCAATGTCTTACTATGAAAAGATACAACGTCAAGAATGTCAGATGACATTTGATTTGAATTAGAGAAATATTCGTACTAATTTGGACAATATGAATTTTAGTTTTTTAATTTAAATTACGGTCGAATTTCGGCCGATGCTACGGGTGACTAGTAATTATTAATGATCGTAATTTCTTTAGGCCCTTTAACATATTATATTACGAACTAACGTCCGACAACTACGACTTTATGTCAGTGTGAATACGAATCCCGAGGTTCGCCGCGCCCGTGACATGTACAATAGTGCTCTTAATGTTTTTGTTCCTATAAAAAGCAGAAAATTTCCCAAATTGTGTACTGATCTAACTGGGGAGCATTTCCAGCATCTATTGATAGATAACAATTATTAAAATTGATGGAAACAAATTGACTCAGCCATGCTGAAAACTTAGCTTGGGTTTAGCATGTACCCATATAGGAAAAACAGTTTTAGCTTATTTTTTCACACTCAAGACATCACCTTCTTTTGTATGAATAAAATGCCCTCGATTTATTAAGTTTAAAAAACGCACAGTCGTTCGGGGCAGTGAATGCGTTAATTGCCATCATGCTAATGACTCGCACGACAGAGCGGTCACCATACCGGTCTGACACACATTATTTTTAGTCAGTGCAAATTTACAGCAGATTGAGCACTTTTGTCCCACTCTGAGTGTTTTCTTGCTGGGGTAACGTTCACATTAGATTCCAGGTTCTATCCTGTACAGGCACATATTTGAATGATTAGTCTAGATATTCTATTCTGGGTCTATGTGTTTATCTATGCCTTTATGCCTATATTTGTCCAATGCACCTACGACAGAAAAAATATAGTAAAGCTATGAGTGTAGAGGCATTGTTGTATAGATTGTAGTCAATTGTGTAGAACTTTTGCAATTTCTGTATTTTATTAGTTACATGTAGTTTATACAAGTTTCGTGTACCTGACAATGCACGCGGCCGAAAAGGCGGTAGTGACAGGAATAAAAAAAACATTGGTATGTTTAGAAATGGTTTTATTTTATTATTACCGTTCTTATGTTTTATGTATATGTACAAACAAACTATAATAGATTATCAGTTTTCATTCTGAAATGAGAAATCGTTAGCAATTCAATACATGTTGTCGACAGGCAGCTACTCAATACAAAATGATCAATGTCTTAAACATACACTGATTATGCTTACGTCTTAACTTAAAAATACATCTGTGTGAATTTAAAACTTATCATAAATTTGCCATCAATAACACTATACCACAGTAAGGAATGGAAAAAATTTAAGTTCAGAAAAAATGAAAAAAAGTCACACTCGATCTTCAGTAACCACGCGGGATCGGAGCGAGTCGCAGATACCTCGACCGGTAGAAACTCATCACGAACATATACGCACACGTCCACTCTCTCACTCACGCCCGAGTCGATACAACGCTAACCTAGACTGAATTACCACACTATGTCGTACAACTAAGATGCGGCCGGCGACCGCCCGGAGCTCGGAACATACACTAGGTAGCATTACCTACACCGTTACAGCGTCAGTCTTGCGGGCGGTCGCGGCGGCGCCGGCTCTTCACTTCTTGGCGTTCTTCTTGGGCGACGCGGCCTTGCCTTTGGCATTGTTTGAAATCTTCGGCTTCTTGCCCTTGGGCTCGCCTTCCTCATCGTCCTCGTCCTGTGGTGATACGACTCATTAAACAAAAATCTCAAACATATATGAAAGTACATGATAAATTGAGTCATAGCTTTATTGAAGGCTTAATTTACAGGACAAAGGTCTTAAATACAATTTAATATCTTTTATAGATAATGCAAATAAAAACTACTTTTAATGTGTCTAATCAAGCTATCAGAAGGTAAAGGGAATAAGAATGAGTACAGAAAACCACCAGCCAATTTAATTGTTACATATTACTTTTTCAACAATTTCAAAAATTTTGATTGCAATTTATTGCATGAAGGCCCAGTTTTACTAAAAAATGACAGCCGAAATTAGGTTTGTAAAATTTTGCGAATATTGTTGCAAACTTAGCTGTTGACGAAAACGAGCAACTGTCATAGTTTGGCAGAATTAGGCATAGAGCCCTTTTCCCTCTGTTAGATGTCTAGGTGTTCCATTCATTTCACTTAGTTTATTAGTTGAAGGTTTTCAGTACCTCATTCGTCTTGCGCTTGCCTGCTGACGCTTTCCTTTTATTCTCATCTTCCTGCAAATTTAGTAATCTACTGAATCACTGAGTTTATCAAAAGTACAATAACTAAATAAGACTGCATTAATATACAATAGAACATAATGAATCATTATGTATATTGACCTTGATGACACAATAATGTATTTGTGTATCCTCAATATAAAATAAAATTAATGTCATATAATTTCAATAATGTGGCTCTTAACAATATTCAATAAAATCTGTATATTTTTAGAAGATTTATAAACATAATTAGTACATAGTAGACAGTTCATAATAAAAACTATAATTAGTTTTAATTAAGACCTGCATTTATTAAAATACATGGTATATTCTTCAAATTCCTTAATTTATCAATACAAAATTAAACATGCAGCCATGTTTCGACAACCTACCAAGGGTATATGTATTTTTTGTATATTATCTACACAAAAACTGCAAGCTAATTTAAAAGAAAATGGATGATGATTGTTTTTTCATGCTAGAAATTTATAGTGACACTGTAAGCAATATATCATCAATTTATAAATATTCATTGTGATATCAATTTATTCTTTGATATTAACATTAACATAATTGTGACCAAGTTTGGCACTGACCTTGAACTGGGAGTCATCGCCCTCCTCTTCATCAAGCATCTCCTCCTCCATCTCTTCCAAATCTTCGAATTCCTCCACCAAAGCACCAAGTAGATGCTGACCAATCAAATGCACCGGTCCTGAGCCCTGGAAACCACAATTTTGGTAAGACTTTTCTCACAAATGTTCTCGCTGAACAAAATTTGTAGAATGAGTGATCAGACAAATGCCTCAGGACATCATAAGTGGGCATTGCACCATCAAAACGATGTTACAAACCCATCAATTACACATTGGTTTTTTTATCATCATGTCAATTGAACAGTTTTTTTTATATGTATGTATTACTGTTATACTTATAAGTCTATAAGTAAGATTTGAATAAGATTGGATTTGTAAAATCATACAAACAACAATTAACATACAAATTTAATGTCATATATGTCCCAAACATTTACCTGTACAAGAGTGAAGGTAACAGGCGCATCGGGAAACTCAATGTCGAGGCGCGCATGCCTCGTCTCCCCAACCTTCAGGATGGCCACGGGGATCTTAATCGAGTCTTGCAGGCACATCGTCTCCACCTGCATTTCATTACATTGCCGTTTACTTCACATATATTTCTAAAAACACTTACAGTTCTTGTTAATCTATTTATTGGAATATTAATCAGACAAATGCCTCAAACAATCATGAAATAGAGAATACAACATTAAAACAATGTCGTAAACCTTTCAACTTGACATTGGTTTTTATCATCACTTCAACTTTATATCTTGAAAAAAACAATATACACAAATATTAGGCAATAATAATAATAATAATAATTGAATAATATGAATTTATATGAAGTACACACCTGTTCAGTTACAATTTGTAAAAAAATATAAAGTTTACATTTATGCTTAATAAACGAGATATAATTATATTATTAACAGTTAGAA
This sequence comes from Spicauda simplicius, assembly GCA_949699795.1. NCBI lineage: Eukaryota > Metazoa > Arthropoda > Insecta > Lepidoptera > Hesperiidae > Spicauda > Spicauda simplicius. The sequence continues at coordinate 15,132,014 of OX453079.1, forward strand.
TACAAAAAAACGTTAGTTACTCTCTGCACAGTATCTTTATTACTTGTAACAATGACTTAGCATGAGCAATGGAATTTTGAGGTTATGCTTTTTAACACAAATATAAACTAAAAAAACTGTCTGTCATTTGTACACAAGACATATTCATAATTCACTTTTAACTTCTAATGTCACTAAAATACAATCTTCTCATGCAATTAATGCATATACTTTTCGTCGTTCGATTGATCACATTGCAAGTATGTATGAGCGTTAAAATAGAAAGTGTGATTATCTCACCTGGACGACATTGAGTTCATCTGGCTTGGCATCGGGTCCGAGCAGCGCTTGGCGGATTAACAGCTTGTTGCTGCGGGGGTACTCCGCCTTCGCCTCGGGGTCCCACGTCTCCGTGGGGTGTGACGTCGAGAGTGTGACACCTGGAAAACGCCGACACACATCTTCAATACACCGATAAACACCACACTCAGGCTTATGCACCAATGCAAACGTCACGTAAACATGAACTAAGCGGCCCGCGCACACAACAACAACGCCGGGGACTCGACCGACGGTTACCAACTAGAGACGCTTGGACGCCATACTTTCAAATTACCCGCCTCGCCGACACCGACTTCGCACAACGCATATTCGCAACACACCGCGCCCAACCGACTGATCGATCGATAAGAATTATCGCACTATAACAAGCTAATGACTCGAACGACGTATAACGCCCTTCTTCCTCCACCTTAACTGATACATGCAAGGTTTCGCTGTAGTACGATGAAAATGGCGGCAAGGTGTTTTTGTTACATTACAAATATAAACAGCTATAAAATAACATGTTAAAGTTACGACACACTCTGTGTTATACAAACATAAGACTGCAATCGAGTTTATGATACGAAATTATATTGCGATATAAAATGGCGAAGGAGCCGGGTGTCAAAGCTAACGCTATATTCACCAATATTTCGTGGACAAAGTACAATACTAGAGATGTAAATAATATAATAATCATGTGTCTAACGCATAATAGTTTAATACATACCGTAAAAATATTCGTCAGACATGGTGATTTCACTAATTTATTGAGATTTTCGCGACACGTTCACGTGCGATGCCGGCGCACACAAATCTGAGACCAATGTTGCCATTGACTTTCCTTAAAACATTTATGGTTGCAAATTTTGACAGGTGAAGTGCAAAAAAAATTTGCTAGTCAACATTTAAAAATGCCTACAAATGAAAGAAATAATAACCAATGACCACTCTTACCCTTCGAAACTACTTTTAAATATTTTAATATTCTTAAATCCTTTGTGCATTTATATTAATATTTATGTAAATAAAACTGTTATTAGGAAACATGTAGTTATCTAATAGTTTGTAACGCTCTATAATATACCTAGTGCTTCTCAATATAATATTTCTTTATTTACTTGTCATGCAAAAAATAATACTGCTTGAAGAAATATAAAATTATTTATTGAATCATTTTCCATCTACCTTTAGATCAACTTGCATTGAACACTTTCAGTGCCATCTACACTCTCTGCGTGTTCATGTATATTTTTCTATACGCGTTTAAATTACCTTTTAAAAAAAATCGGTATCAAAGAAGTATTTGTGAATGTCATAGTAGCATTGAAAGTTTCAACACAAATTTACATTATTTTTATATTTATCACATCTTTTTTGGTATTCTTTAATTTTCCATTATTTATCCTTCGAAATGTGGAATTAAACATTTTTACAACTACGGCAACACTTTTCTGTATTTATGAATTGACGTACAATTTATTTTTGTACCAACTACCAATACCAACCAAAGGAACTAATTAATGTTTACTCTGAGGGTACAGGGTACTACCGTATTATGCCTGGATTTAGGAGCAGAATAAAGCTATAATCAAAATCTAAGGATTTAAGCCCATCCGTCACACAAATAAATTTCATTTAGTTGCTCCTGTTTGTTAAATATTTTTTCTCTATTGCTTTCCTTGTCGGAACTCGGAAGATCCTTTTACACTATCAAATGCCTTGACAGCATACTTTCTGCTGCCATTAATCCAATTATTCTAAATAGGTACAAAAACAAATTCCTCAAAGTTAAACAAGGAAATGAATAGATATATTCGCAGTCATGCTCTTCAGTCAATTAATAAAAGTATCCTTATGGTATCGAATATCGATATTCAGGCCTCTTTTAGTTTTATGTGATGTTTTCACTCTGGCTTAATTTTATTTATTTTATAATATGTGTGAAATGTAACGACATTTCACACATATAAAATATGTGTGAAATGCCTGAAAGGCCTAATTTTCAAGGCAACCTAACGAGGTTGCCTTGAAAATTAGGCCTTTCAGTTTTATTATTCAGACCGCATAACGTTGTTATTGTTAAATGTTAATAATATAAATTTAAATAATATGGTATCTAAATGATGAGTTTAGATTCATGTTCTGGGTCTGGGCGTTTGTAAATTCGTCTTGTGTGTGTCCATGGTACCCACGACACAGGAAAAAATCCTAGTGTGGGGATATGAGTGTAGAAAGCGTATTATATCGTGTGTAATTAATTAATGTGGATAACTTTAAAATATGTTCAGAATAAGGAGTTTATTTTTTCATATGTTAAACGATATCCAAATCTATTAAAAGCAATTGTAGTTAAATTTTGTTCTATTGTACCTTTTTAATAACTGTGAAAGTAACGGTTTTTCTTGGTCACGAATGTTTTTTTATTTAAAGTATTTTATTTAAAGTATATCCTGTACACCTAAGTAGTTGATGGATAAAATTTGATACAACGATTTAATTTATTTTTATTGATAAGTTATACCCTTCTAATAACTGCTTGAAATGGAACGTGCATCTGCAAAGTAAAGAGGCCATTTTGAAAATATTTATATAAGGGCTAAAATTGATTGGTCAATTACCTTGAGTGCCTTCTTCTTATTGGTCAGAAAGTACTAAAATACGCAATATTTACCAATGAAAGATTACAAAGTTCTCTTTTCATTGATGCATGAAATGTTGCTGCCCCTTGTTTCGGGCTGACACAAATTTATTTGTCAAAATACCGTATAAACTTAATTGCCTTCATCTCCGTTGTTTCTTCTGAGTTTTTGTCCCGTCGCCCCCAGTTTTTTTCGCCCGTCTCTTATGTACATATTTCAGTAATCAAGTGCATTTTTCGCCTCGGTAATCGCATTCATCAATCGTCGCACGGAACAACGGGCACTATTTCTGTGATAGAGTGAGTGACTCGTATCGCTTGAGTTCTCGTTCTTGACCTTAGGCCGTCGATGCTTCGATGCAGTTTGATGTTGTGTAACGACGCCAAAAATCGCGGACGAGCGATGCCAAGATTGCCGAGTGTCGCGTCGGGCGACCGCCGATGCGCGGAACGGCTCGGGCTCGTTTAGCCATCTGTCAAACATTCCAATAAGAATCGTACCAGTGAAATTTGCTTATCGTTGCACTTTTTGCGACGTCCGACGCGTAAGTAGATTAAGACGGCCAGCGCGACGTGCCATCACCCTCGCGCTGAACAGATAATATTTTATTTTTAGGTGAGAGACAGCATCGGAGCGCACGGAGTCGCGATCGTGCGGAGGTCGAGTGCACCTGTGTAAATAAGATTAAGGAAAGAACATCGGACGATGAGAACGTCATAGCGGTGCGGCTCGCGTGTGAAGTACCGCGCGACACACATGTTATAGTGCATGGTACGATGAGCGAGGAGGCTGCGAGCGATGGCAGCAAGAAGAGTCCCTCGGTGGGCGCGGCGGCGGCGGGGCTGGCGGGCGCCGCGTGCCCCGCGCTCGACGCCTCCACCAACACCACACACACGCACGCCGCGCAGGTGACCACACGCCACACAACACTATTCTAAATCACCATCACATAGCATTGTAGACCAACATTCTTTGTTGTCATATGTAGAAGATTTAATGTTCATACCATATGTTTGCTAACAATCTCAATTAATAAGACAAACAGCGGTTACAAAAGAAGTATGTAAAACACACTAGTTTCTATTATTTTGTCTTTGTACACAAAAATATTTCCAGATTGAAACCAGTCATATCAAGCATTAGAGAAATGCCACATTATGTGTTTAGTTATATTGCAAAAACAGCCACGGGTCATAAGGTTAAAATAATTAACATAGGAACAAATTCACATAAATTACGTTATAGTTTTAATGGAAGTGGGTCTGTGCATATAGCAATACAAACATGTTAAAATAATTCCATATTATGAACTAAAATCTTACAGTTCATTTAATTTGAAGTGGTTATCGCAGTTCAAAGTAGCTGATTTATATGTTAGTATTGAGAATTAAGAATCCAACCATAAAGTATTGGCCACACACAAGTAGTTGTTTTGCCAGTCTCTCTAATGTAATTATATGTCATGCAATACTTTGTCAATTTTTTTTATTTTATTATTATCAATAAATATCAATACTTATAAAAATATGCCATAACATAATAATATATAACACTGTCCCACACTGTATCTCCTATGGTAAATAGTTTCCTCCTGCCCAAAAATAGGTCATTGTTATGTGCAAACTAGACCTTTAGCCTTTTTACTAACTTATTTGCTAAAGTTACCAAAAAATTGTATACACTGAAAAAAAAAAAAATATCATTCAGATTTGCTAGTTATTATTGGGTCATGTTGGTTATCGTAAATGGTTACTCATTGTTTTATTAAACAACACATTATCCATTTTATACGTTAAAATATAAGAGTACATTATCAATATAAAAACATTGATAATTTAATAGAATTTAACCATTCCACTATCACCTTATGCTAGCATACTGTGTTTCAGTGGCAGCTTGTTTGTTAGTTTGCTAACTATCATGTCAGATGACCATCTTAGTTCTTAGGAGTGATGTAATATCTGGAGGTAGTTTAAGATTAAATATTGCATCTGACAATTGAAGGTGCCACAGGCCTATACAAAAAAAACAAAACAAAAAAAAAGATTTCCGATCTTTGCTTTTTGATAAAACCTATTCCTTATGTCCATAAGCTTTTAGCACCAAAAGAAGCGCTCATTTGCTACTTCAGTCTGTGAAAGTGGAATGCCACTTTCATAAGAACAATGTGTTTTTAAGACGAAACTCCTATGTGGCAGATGCGTTTCTATTATGTGAATGTGGTACTTTCACAACAACTGCTTTTTTTCATTACACATAAATCTCAATTATGCAAAAAAATTAATTTTTCACTAATGGACTTAATCCCTATTTAGTATATTAAATAGGACTATGACCATGCATTTAAGTACAGACAAACCATGAATAATGGTTTGTACATTTGCACTTTAAGTCTTTGCAAGTAAAAAGTGTCTATTTTTGTATTCACAGCTATAAACATTTTAACCCAAGATATAGAGATGTTATCAGTTTAACATAAAATGAAAACAGGACTTTATTAATTATTTATATTATTTGTAGATGACAGCGAGCTCAGCACCCTCTACCGAAAATCCCAAATGGAGCTGTGAGGTGTGCACCTATGAAAACTTCCCTCTCTCTCGAAAGGTATTGTTATATGTTTCCCACATTATCATATTTATACACGGATGCTAGTTTTATGTTTTTGCGCTAGTAAACAAGCATAATTGGCAATTTGCACTGGGATTTGTGCTATTAAAACATATGTTTGTGTTATTATTATTTATGTATTATCTACTTTATAGTGGGGTGTAGTAAAATATTATCAAAATGATTCAATCCATGGAACTATTGCAAATATTTGATGAAAGTTGGTATTTAGCTAAACAAATCATTACACAATTTTCTTCAAACTAATACCTAGAGATGTAAATGAAAGTAACAAATTAAATATTTGTTAGAAAACAAGGTTTTTGCTAAACAATGTGATGATGGCTTTTAAGTTAATGAAGACTGCAATTTTCTGTTTCGTTAATAATGACAAATATGTACAATTTAATGAACCATACTTCTAAATAGGCATGTTTAACTTGATTCTTGTATTTGATATCTACACACAATTATACAACATGCATACAGTAAGTTGGCCATAGAAATAGCTTGCTTATAAGCATCTATATTATGTTAATTTTTATCAACAAACTTATAGCAGAGAAATGAACTCATCATTAATCGATAATTTCTGTATATCTTTACATAGTATAAAACAAAGTTGCTTTCCGCTCTCTGTCCCTTAGATCTTATGCTTAGATCTTTAAAACTACGCAACGGATTTTAATGCAATTTTTTTTAATAGATAGAGTGTTTCAAGAGGAAGGTTTATATGTATAAAACATGCATGATGTAGTGGAGAAACACTGATAACTTTAGATTTTTGAATGTTACCCGAAACGAAGTTCGCCGGGTCAACTAGTGTCTTACTAGTTGACCCGGCGAACTTCGTTAAATGTAACTCATGATCACGGACATGGGATGTTTCTTTTTTGGTCAATACTCAGCCCATATTATGTTGTACATGTACACTTTCTACACTCATAGCCCCACACTAGCATTTTCTCCTGTGTCGTGGGTACCCTACACACACACAAGACGAATACACAAACACCCAGACCCAGAACATGAATTTAAACTCATCATTCATATACCTGTCTGGCCGGTAATCGAACCCGTGATCCATTGCTCGTCAGACCGGTATGGTAACTGCTCCGCCACGCGGGTCGTATAACGTAGCACTTAGATTTTCAATGTAACTTTCATATTATTTAACAATATTTATTTTTAACAATTCCAGTGTACAATGTGTCGGTCTCCGAAGCCCTGCCTCGGTGAAGACATCTTCAAGCTGCAGGACGGAGCCAGCGCACTGCCCTCACCAGATACTTGTGGTTGGTATCTGACTGAAGTATTTGTCTTTGCAACTAGTAAAATGTGGCATATTCTACGATGTAATTAATCAAGTATATAATTAATTTACATATTTATGCTCACAAAGAAATAAAATACAAGGAGAGCTTATAATGAACATTGAGTGCAATTTATATATTTATCATCATGCCTGTCACCATTTAAAGTAATAATAGCGAGAATAATAACTGATGACATTCTTCAACAGGTGGTGAATATAATATATATAATATATTTTGCATGAATATCATTTTCCGTATTAGTACCATATCTTCTCACCATCTTTACTTTTGGTTTTTATCGACAATTCCACCACTATTATGAGCTTTGTTGAATGGAGTGGAAATTTGTAGGTTATTTCTTTAAAATTATTCCAATCTGAAATTTTGAATAATAAATGTCTTTTAGTATTCATCCATCCATCCATCAGCCCTTTGATGTCCACTGCTGGACATAGGCCTCCCCTAAATGGTGCCACTCCAACCGCTCTTGTGCCCTCTGAATCCAATATGTTCTATTAATGCAGTATGTTATATTACAATAATAAAATCATCAATTTTTAATTTTACTGTGTTTTGTGATGGTTCAAGGAGCGGAGGCGGTAGCAGAAAGACTGAAGCCCTTGAGGATATCGTCTCCGCAGGGCCAGGCCAGCGCGTCCACCGTTAGCAAGTGGCCTTGTAGTGTGAGTATTGTTTGTTACGTCTAGTAAGATAAACTTAGTATAGAAGGAACTTGTGTTTAAAGATCTCAATTGTAATTCATTTAATATAGATTGATTTTGTGTTGTGATAACTTTTATTATAAAAATAATTAATTTTAGTAAGGCGCTCAAAAATCAAGTCGATTACACCTGTAATAGAGGTCACTTAGCGTTAATTTATTATAGAGGCTTATTATTGTATTTTGTAGCGTATATCTTGTTGGTGTGATGAATAAAATAAATAAATACATGCGGTTACATTCGCGTATGCTAATTTTTATCTTTTCTATATATATAAAGTAGTAAAAATTATGTAGAAATATATTTTTTACTACCTTATATACAAAAGATATACATACACTTAAGATATTTAACACGTTCTTTATTAAAAAGGCATACGTTAATAAAAAGACAAAATGAGTATTATTGTATCGCCGTAGATCTAATCATTAGTCCTTTGTTATGAACTAAACATACAGCTGAATAAAACATAAAAAACGGTTTTACTGTAAACAAACATAATGTTACAAAAAAACGTTTTGAATGTAAAAACAAGCTTAATTATTACTTTTATTTTATAGTTATTTATTTACTCGTTAACAAAATAAATTTGCAACAAAGCACTAAACATTCACGCAAGCGCGATTTACGTCACACTAATTTTACACGTTTTGCAATTTGGCGCGTCGTCATACTTCACGTGCTCAATCCTACATTAATACGGCTATGAAACTATTACATTAACGATTTTACAATACCTATGGATAATAAGAATATGCGTCCTCTATGTTGATTAATAAATGAGTGTTCATGAGATTCAAATTATAGTTGCTTTTTTATAAGCCCGCTTACGCACTAGCCGTTAACCGTGGGCGCGGCTAACCGTTTTTTCAATTTAATATTTTGAAATTTTGGGGCAGTTCATATTAAACTGGAAAAGCTAGCCGCGCCCGCGGTTAACCGCTAGTGCGTAAGAGGTTTAAGTTTCTCTACCGGTCAATTGCTTATGCTTGCACACATATTAACAAAAACTAGTCACCCGTAGCATCGGCCGAAATTCGACCGTAATTTAAATTAAAAAACTAAACTTCATATTGTACAAATTAGTACGAATATTTCTCTAATTCAAATCAAATGTCATCTGACATTCTTGACGTTGTGTCTTTTCATAGTAAGACATTGAATGTTCTATTTCATTTACTAAGTACATATGTGTTTGTGACAAATGCAAGGCAGTGTGTGTAATGTGTTTTTAGTTGATTTTATGTATGAAAAATGCATTATTTGAAAAAAATATTAACATTCTGCACTCCTTCTCTACGTCCACTATAACCGTGCAAAATTTCATACTAATCCGTCCGCGGCATATTACTTAAAAATCCGTCACAAATTTTTGCTTCACGTATTAATATAATAATAATAATTTTGACATTTGATTTTTATTTCCGCGTAATCATGTTTTTTTTGTTACGTGGTATTCTTTTAATGTTTGGCTCATTTAGAATTTACGAATTTTAACTATTTTTCTAGTATTATTCAAAATTCACTCTTATTCGTTATAAATTATGTAAATTCGAATTTAAATAGCTGTCAAAAAAACTTCGTTTGATAAACAGATCAATGTGTAATTAAGATATAGTCGTGGAATTGATCCATTTTAGTATGTAACAAGTTGGGTGCTCACGATGTGTGGTTTTTGAATTATTCACGAAGAAAAACTTCACCGTGATCACGATCCATGCAACTTGGTCGTAATATCGTCAAAAAATAATGTTGTAAATAGTTTTGTTTTATCCTCTCTGTATAGTGTTTGACGACCCGCATGGCGCAGCGGTTACAATACCGGTCTGACACGCAGTGGGTTCCGGGTTCGATTCCCGGCCAAACGGGTATCTGAATGATGAGCTTAGATTCTTATTCTGCGTCTGGGTATTTGTGTATTCGTCTTTGTGTGTGTCCATGGCACCCACGCTACAGAAATTCTTACTGTGGGACTATGAATGTAGAAAGCGTGTTTTTTAAGTGTTGGTGTTGTGTCCGCAGACGTGCACGTACGAGAACTGGCCGCGCTCGCTCAAGTGCGCCATGTGCGGCGCCGCGCCGCCGCCCGCCGGTACGCCCTGCCTTTACCTTCTGTATACATCCTTCCATCCATCCATCAGCCCTTTGATGTCCACTGCTGGACATCGGCCTCCCCTAAATGACGCCGCTCTAACCGGTCCTGTGCCCTCTGAATCCAACGGTTTCCCGCTGTCTTCTTCAGTATACATTACAATTATTCTAAATCGCTACCTACCTTCAAACGTGGTAGAACCAGTGTAGTTCGAGCGGGAAGTACCACCGCCACACCTATTTCTAGCATGAAGCATTTCTTACGCGAGATGGAAGGGTGTGGTTGCCGGCACACTTTTATATTAGGCGACCATCTTAGTCCTCGGGAGTAGCAACGCACTTGTGATTGACTTCAGATAGAACCCATGTTCTGTATAAAGTTGATTAGAGATGGTTATGATGAGTGACAGTGACCACTTACAATCAGGTGGACTGCTGCTCGTACCACGTAAAATACCTAATTTTTTAGAAGGGATATAAATGTAAATTGATACTTGCCCTCTCGATCGGGAGGTCCGAGGTTCAAACCCAGGCACGCACCACTGATTTATGTGCATATTAGAAATTAATGATCACTGCTTTTCGGTGAAGGAAATAATCGTGAGGAAAGCTACACTCCCGTGAGTATTTTTAAAAAAGTTCTCGGAGGTTGAAGTTCACCAATTCGCACTTCGCTAGCGCGGTGGACTATGGCCTAAACTCTCTCATTCTGAGAGAAGACCCGTGCCCAGCAGTGGGACAATAATGGGTTGACGACATAAATAAAGACATTTTTAGTACAGGTCCACTGCGAATATCATTTGATTTATCCACAGGTATAAATGAAATATGCAATAGTCAAAACGCGTCCCAGCACGAGTTGGACTCCAACAGCCGGCGCTCCAAGCGGCGGAACAACAACCCCGACTGGATCTGGCTGCAGGCCTGTCTCGGTGAGTTCACTGTACTACTAAGGATAAGAGTGATAGAAGTTTTATAACAAACTTTCGCATTAATAAGATTAATGTGTCCATGGAAATTAAACATGTTCTATTGGTCAGATGCTCAAGCAACAAATTGTACAACAGCAGTTTAAGCACGTATCGTGTACCTTAAGTGGCAAGATGGTAGCTCTAGCAAATATATTAGTGGTACTTAACCAGTGGTCCTCGGTCCACTGGTGGTCCCTGGAAGCATTGAAAGTGGTCTGCAAAGCGAACAATAGAAGTCAAGGTCATCAAAAGTATACAGATTCCAGTGTGATGAAATAAAAAAAGGTTATAATTCTTATGCTCCCAGGGCTACACTTATAGGAAAAAGACTGCTCTGGTGGTCCAAGATAGACAGATATATTGTCAAATGGTCCTTCGTCACTAGAAGGTTAAGAACCACTGAACTATATCGTAGCTAGTGGGCGGTCCGTCTAAACCACTGATCAGGTGTCAGCCCCCTCCTTTTATCAGAAAACTCACCGAAGGATTCCACATTAACTGGACTCCTGACGGTCTTTCTCTTAAGGTAGTGGCGTTCATTTATTTCCGAAGCAGAAGGCACAATTTCTTCGTTGTTTCAAATTGCTGTATATACATTAGTTGCATACATTCAATCTCCTATACCTACTCTTAAAACATTTAAAAGTCTTCTTTACAGTGCGCCTCATTTTGATGTTTTTATAGATGAATGGAAGACGATTTAATCAGAATGTCTTCAGTATTGTGAAATGAATGTGTGATGTATGCCTGAGTAATTAATTGTAATGTGTAATATAAAGTATTCTAATTATTTAGTTTACCTACATTATATTATAATAATTACCTATATTATACCTATATATTAATCTGGGAAGCAAAAATTTGTGAAGCATTTTTAAGTAATATGCCGCGGACGGATTAGTATGATTTTTTGCACGGTTACAGTGGATGTAGACAAGAAGTGCAGAATGGTAATATTTTTTTCAAATAATGCATATATCATTAATAAAATCAAGTAAGAACACATTACATATACTACCGTGCATTTGTCACAAATACGTAAATAATAAACGAAATAGAACATTCAATGTGTTACTATAAAAACACTATGTTGGAAATGTCAGTGTCTTTGTCAAAATACCCGCTATTGCTTTTAAATACGGTTTAGCTAATTAAACCTCTTTTTATATTTAACGGGTGCGTTCAAACTTTGGACAATATAAAGTTTAGTTTTTTAATTTAAATTACGGTCGAATAGGCTATTTGACAATGCGAAAAATTAAGTGTCAATTACTGTTATCAGTATATATTATGAGTTTAAGAATGGTTATTTATTAACATAAGTTGAAAATAATAATTAAATTTATTTTAAAAATCCTTAAATAAAAATGCATTTTTTTAAACGTTTGTCACGTGACACAAAATGCTCCGATTTGGCGGGTTTATGATGACGTCACTTGCTAGTAAACTTTCGTTTTTTGTTTGCAACAAATGTATGTGGATGACATGAGCCACAGATGACAATACAGGCAAGTGACGTCACCAACCCGCCATATGACAAAGTAGCGTTTTTGCGCCCTATTTAAATATTGAATTTTTAATTTGATATTATTCAGCAAATAACCTCTGCTAGATAATATAAAATGGATTTTAAAAACCTGTCAAATAGCTCATTTCGACCGATGTGACGGGTGACTAGTGTAGTTGGTTGTGAGTGGAGCGTGGTAATGATAAGTAAATGTTTCGCAGGCGTGGTGGAGGGCGAGGCGCGGCGCGTGGAGGCGTACCTGGCGGCGGGCGGCGACCCCGCGCGCGCGCTCACGCCGCCCGAGGTGGCGCTGCTCGACCGCGCCTCCGCCTTCGACGCGGGCCACACGCTCGTGCACCTCGCCATCCGGTACCGCCCCTCCCCCTCCCACACACACACACACACTGCCTCCTGGCCTCCTGGCCTCCGCACCAAACAGGGAACAAGGCACCAACTAGGGATTGCAATCCGGCCTCATTTTCAATCCGGCCGGATCCGGCCGTTTTTTTCTCAATCCGGCCGGATCCGACCGGATCCCACCGGATTAATCGGACGGTTATGACAGTGTAAATAAAGGATCAATTTCTAACGGTAATTATTTCTATGATGTGAAATCTTGGTCAAAATATACAATCACCGAATCCAGTGGAGGTCCGGATCCGGTGGTGAATTGGTACTGGATCCGGTTTGTGTAAATTTGTGCCGGATCCACCGGATTACCGGATCCGGTTTTCGAGATTGCAATCCCTAGCACCAACCCCTCTAAGGGAAGGCCAGTGCCAGATTAAGCCAGCGCGGGGCCTGTAGCTAATTATGATCGAAGACCTATAGTTTGCCTCAACAAGGTGGTAAAACCAGTGTAGTTCGACCGGGGAAGTACCACCGCTACACCTATTTCTAGCGTAAAGCATTTCTTGCGTGAGATGGAAGGTTGATGGCACACTTTCACATGAGGTGACAATCATAGTCCTCGGGAGTAACGCATCTGTGATTGACTTCAGATGGAACCCATGTTCTGTATGAAGTTGATTACAGATGTCCATGGGCGGCAGTGACTACTTACCATCAGGTGGACTGCATGCTGTCAGATAAAAAAAAGTAAGGGTATTAAATAAAACAAAACTTTTACTATTAAACTTTTCTGGACTTAATCTGGGAAAAATTAAAGATGACACTTTCTATATCTTCTTGCAGTTTAGGATTTTTAGGATAGCAAAAATAGTAAAATATAAATAGCAGGTAGGTGTTGGACCGCGGGGTCCCTCCAGTCACGCAGCCCGTAGCATTTGGTACTCTTGCTATGTGGTTAATCCGGGATTGGGAAAGAGGCGAGGAGGAAGTATCCAGTTGGGGAATTGCTCAGAGCGGCAAAAAAAATAATGCACTAGGGCACGGTCTAGGTAAGAAAACCCCGGCACGTACAAGCCCGCCGAAGGAATAATAAAGGATGTTGATAAAAATAATGCAGTTTAATTTAAAACACTTTCTACACTTATATTATATCGTATAGTTTAATTATAAACGAATAAAGATTTGTGGCCAGCCAGCACAATCTTTACGCGTCGAACTTATCGACCGTTTAAGATTGCATTGGATAGTAATTGATCGAAATTAATAAACACAGAATTTATTGACAAATTTGCTCATTATGGTTTCAGAGAAATAATGTTAATAACCTGTATTTTTGTTAGGTTTCAGAGACAAGACATCTTATCAACGTTACTGTCCCGGATATCAGGCGGCGGGCCCGGCTTAAAGCGTTCTCCATCTTACGTGGGTAAGGATCTGTAATTATAATTAAATCTGATTTTATAAAATAGGCCAAGGTTAAGTTTTACCATTATGTCCATAATGTTCGTTCAAAACTTAATAAAAAGACGAAAATTTCGCTTTATCTTTCACTAGTTAACCCCGCGAACTTCGTTCCGCCTAAAAGTTCGTTAATCTAAAATTATCAGTGTTTCTCTACTGTATTATTTATGTATTATATATAAAAAAAAACTTTCTTTTTGAATCACTCTGTCTATTAAAAAAAAACTGCATTAAAATCCGTAACGTAGTTTTAGGGACATACATAAGGACAGACAGCGAGAAGCGACTTTGTTTTATACTATGTAGTAATTCACAAGTTTACCAAGTTTAGGTGGGGGCTTGGGCGTGGCTGAGTGGGCATACAGCAGTCTCCCTGAAGTTTAAAAAAATCTTTTAATACGATTTCTAGCGATTGCCGTTGCCTAGGAGACCATTTGATCACCTTTTCGATATACAAAGCTATAACTATCAACTGACATTCCCTTTCAGGCTTAACAGCCAGCGATGTGCTTTTCTAATGGTATAAGCAAAATAAAAAGTTGTTTAAAAATATTTTTCATACTGTTTCCAGCGCCGGACCTGGCGACGGCCATCCGGCGGCACATCGCGAGCTGCGTCCGCTACAAGAAGGGCAGCTTCCCGTGCCGCTACGTCAACGAGATCTGCACCTTCTCGCTTCCCGCTGGTATGCATTTCACACGATACTATAAAGGCGAAAGTTTGTGAGTGTGTATGTTTGTTACTTCTTCACGTCTAAACGGCTGGAGCGATTTTCATACAATTTCGTAGGGAGTTAGCTGACACTCTGCATTACCATATAGGCTACTTTAAAGAGTAAAGTTTTTTATTACGCTTCAAGGGCTTTTGACTGACATTCGTATAAATATAAACCTTATCTTATTCTAGACTAAGGGCTGAGTTTCTGCCCTAAAATTAGACATTTAATTGAACTGAAACTAATTACAAAGTATTACAAATTAATCCAAATTGTTTTTTTTTATCGTAAACTTCTGCAATAGTAAATACTGTGTCGCAATCTCTAATTCCGGGAACCCAGTATTCCTGGAGTGGTCAATAATTATGTATATTTCGTTAATTGAAAAAAGTCTCGTATATATTTTTTCATCGTAACTTCAGAAATAGAGGAGCTTCCGGCGGCGATCCAGGAGCAGCTGTTCTCGGAGCTGCTGGACCGCGACGCGCAGCAGACGCTGGAGGCCGACCCGCCGCTCATCAACTGGAGCCACGAGCTCACCACGCTAGGTAATCGCGAGCCTTGCTGATCGCGAGCGCCCTCTTGAAACTACTTGCCGACCTCTGATCTAGTCAAATATGTCATCGTGACGTTGTACATTGAATGTGTTTATGTCTTTAAATTAGCTGATGTCTGTAGGGGATTCACACTAACGTCGCATAAAGAAGCTTGTTATAAAGTGTGAAATATACTCGTGCAGGATCGCGGTTGTACGCGCTGTGGAACCGGTCGGCGGGCGACTGTCTCCCGGACGCGGTGTGTCAGGCCGCGTACGGCGTGTTCGACCGCGGGAACGCGCTGCGCGGCGCGCTCGCCGACGCGCTGCACCACGCGCACCGCAGGTACCGCACTACACTACACACGGCACTACACACTGCCGGGCCGCGTGCGGCGTGTTCGACCGCGGGAACGCGCTGCGCGGCGCGCTCGCCGACGCGCTGCACCACGCGCACCGCAGGTACCGCACTACACTACACACGGCACTACACACTGCCGGGCCGCGTGCGGCGTGTTCGACCGCGGGAACGCGCTGCGCGGCGCGCTCGCCGACGCGCTGCACCACGCGCACCGCAGGTACCGCACTACACTACACACGGCACTACACACTGCCGGGCCGCGTGCGGCGTGTTCGACCGCGGGAACGCGCTGCGCGGCGCGCTCGCCGACGCGCTGCACCACGCGCACCGCAAGTACCGCACTACACTACACACGGCACTACACACTGCCGGGCCGCGTACGGCGTGTTCGACCGCGGGAACGCGCTGCGCGGCGCGCTCGCCGACGCGCTGCACCACGCGCACCGCAGGTACCGCACTACACTACACACGGCACTACACACTGCCGGGCCGCGTACGGCGTGTTCGACCGCGGGAACGCGCTTAGACTATTCATTGAGACACTTTATTACTTACTGCTGAATTATATTTTTAAATACGATTTTCCAGATATGTCTGCATTATACATGCCCTTTTACAAATTATTTCATCTTTTACATTCAATCAAGTTTAAAATATATATTCCATAAACATTATGTGGCGGGCTCCCGCTACTCATCAAGAGATTGCGCTACTAGTATTCTGAAACATGCTATCGAAGTATTCTCAATACCCCGCATATATACAAGTTCCGAACAACGACTGTCGGAGCACGGCCGCTCCCCAGGCATGATCACCTAGTCTGATGGGAGATCTGCCTGTGCCAAAATTAGTAGTTGTGTAATTGTATAAAAGCGACGTGTGGTTTGAGTATATAGTTGTAAAACATTGTTAGTGGTATAATATGTTTATTCGTCACGGTCCGCAGTTTCTACGCGCGCTGGCAGGCGTGGGAGCGGCTGCAGGCGGCGCAGCTGCAGTACGCGCCGGAGGAGGCGCAGCTGCGCGCCGAGTGGGCGCGTCTGCAGGCCGCCGCCGCGCGCCCCGGCACCGCGCTGCACCAGGTGACCGCCTTTACATGGACAGGTGGTGCCGTGGTCGGTCAAGGTCGGGACTACGACGAATACTGACCTGCTTTGGACACAACAAGAAAACCTCATAACCTTAAGAAGACCTAGGGAGCGAAGCTCGAAGAGATGGTCCGATCAGGTCCGAATTAGGGTCACGTGATTTTGACATTACGCTACTGACCATCACGGACACTTATTTTACACTCGGGAAAACTCAAAAAATACCACTGAGGAGGGCATCACGATGCTCAGCAATGTATATAGTAATGAGTGTTATTTGCTGCTACATATTGTAGTCTGGAGGGTGTGGTCCATCTGAGGGGCTCCAACTTAGTCCTTGGGGATAGCGACATACGGCCTACCTAAGGATACATTCAAACCGCTCACGGTCACGGTCACGCTGCCCGAACTAACTGCATAGTTTATTGCGGGGCGGTACATGGGTAGCAGTCGCATTTTCTCTAGCTCAACTAGATCTAAACATACACCTTTGCACTAACCAACAAGTAATGTATATTTTTCATTAACAATTCCAGATACACGTATTCGTGCTCGCGCATGTAATGCGCAGGCCGATCATAGTGTACGGAGTGGACATCGTGAACTCCTTTAGAGGCGAGGCGCTCGGCTATGCTCGCTTTCAAGGTAAGTGAACACTCGCCTTAATGTGTATTAGTGCTAAATTGAAAAGGGTTTGTTTTCAACTTGTTCTGCTATTGAAAATTAATAAATGAATAATTTATTTATTCAATTATTTTAGGTATTTCTGTAATGTAAAATGAGTGTAATAGTAAGAATCCTATATTCATGTTCAGTTCTTGGGATCAAAGTTGACATTAAATATACAAGCTAACCACCAATGTCCGCTGTCCACCAATTCGCACTTGGCCAGCGCGGTGGACTATGGCCTATAACTCTCTCTTTCCGAGAGAAGACCTGTGCCTAACAGTGGGAAATTAATGGGTTGGCGATACAAGCTAAGACTATATCCTCATATAAAATGTAGTTATAGCAATGCGAGTTATATGTATGCGTTCGTTAAGAAACAGTCAAATAGCTTATTGTGCTAGAGTTGTTGTTGTTGTTTAGACGACCCGCGTGGCGGAGCGGTTACCATACCGGTTTGACGCGCAATGATTCCCGGGTTCGATTCCCGGCCAGACAGGTTTCTGAATTGTGAGTTTAGATTCTGGGTCTTGTGTGTGTATCCAAGGTACCCACGACACAGGAAAAAATCCTACTGTGGGCTATGAGTGTAGAAATCATGATATTCATGATATGTTCATCAGGTGGTAGAACCAGTGTAGTTCGACCGGGGAAATACCACCGCCACACTTATTTCTAGCGTGAAGCATTTCTTGCGTTTCGATAGAAGGGTGTGGTTGCCAGCACACTTTTATATGAGGCGGCCATCATACTCCTCGGGAGTGGCAACGCATCTGTGATTGACTTCCGGTGGAATATTTGTTTTTGTATGATGAAGATGATTATAGATGTTTATGGGCGGCAGTGACCACTCTTACCATCAGGTGGACTGCATGCTCGTTTGCTACTTCAATCAAATAAAAAAAATAAAAAATGTAGTATGGAGATGGGTGTGTGTGTGGTGAAAGAGTCTTATGGTGTGTGCAGGAAAAGGTTAAAGTCAATGACGCACAATTCCACTTAACACAAGAGTTTATTGCGCGGTCACAATAATACCTTAGGGTCCATAGCATGCACTAACACTAATTAAAACTAAACAATTGTCCACACTTAAATCTACCATAATTAACAAAGAAGGAGAGAGAGAAACGATAAAGCGTCCTAGGCACTAAACTTAAACACTAAAAATAGTCTTTACACACTAGGCACACAAGCGATAGTCTATATGGTTCGTAAGCACTGGATAGCGAATATAGGCAATTGCAAAAGCACTACGCGGAGATCGTAGTGGTTAGCCGGGCGTAACGAGCGACACAGGTACAGCGCGGGACGAGGGTTAGCCGACTGCCGAGTGGGCGCGGCCGGAGCGGTCAAGCCGCGGGCCGGTGAGGTATGAGACGGCGGGGGGCGACCGCTGGCGCGATGCGCGCGCGCAGAAAATGGCGGCCGCGGCCGGCCGCTCGGCAGCACTCCGACACACACCTTGTGTCCCGGGTTTGAGTCCGGGGTGTGTTGTTGAAGTGTTTGTGTAGTGTGTACATATGTGTCGCTGTGCTTGTGTAACATATGTATGTGTCAGTGTATGTATGTCTGTGTGTACGTATATAAATATAATTACATAAAATTGTATGTATGATGTGTTGCTGTATGAGTACAGTGTGCAGTGTAATATAATGAATAGAATACATACACGTAAAATATGTAATGTGGGTGAAGTGCCCACAGTAGTAACGGAGTGTATGCACAGGCGTTTACCTGCCGCTGCTGTGGGAGCCGGCGTTCTGCTCGCCGTCGCCGCTGGCGCTGGGCTACACGCGCGGCCACTTCTCCGCGCTCGTGCCGCTCGAGCCCTACGCGCCGCGCCACGCCTATATCTGCAGGTAACGGGCGGTGTGTGTGTAACTGCGTCTGACTTGGAACGCCAGTGATGCGCGCTGCTGTGAGCTGGTTGCAAGGGATAAGAGACATATCGAACTAAGGCGTTCCTGCTTAAATCTCAGGTGACCATGTGACTAGCCTAAGATAATATTCAGGTCAACGCATTTTCATCGCCCATGTCGATGTGGGTATTAATCTAGAGAAAGAGCAGATAATTGTAACTATGAATTCATTTTGTAATTTGTTTTGTTTACAGGGAACCACAGGAGGAAAGCGAAGAAATGACGTTTCTACCGTTAACAGACTCCGATGGAAAGCTTTTACCTGTCCATTTTCTTACCTGTGATGAGGTGAGTTTTATTAATAAATAAACATTAATTGCGAAATAATTAGTCACTTTTTTGTAGTAAAATAGAATGTTGTTGATATTCTTATGTAAATGAAATATTAGAGTTTTATAAGTAGCAAGTCACGCAGTTACCTATGATCATAGTAAATGATGTTTCTCGTTGGTGTGCGTGCAGATGTCTGACGAGGAGGGCACGGTGCGGCGCTGGGTGAGCGCGGCCGTGACGCGCGGCGGCGCGCTGGCGGCCAGACAGCGGGCCACCGCGCGCCCGCTGCTGCAGGCGCAGATGCTGGAGGAGTGGCTCAACCACTACCGCCGCCTCGCGTAACTACCGCACGCGCACACTACACGCACACACTACACGCACACACCGCACACACCACACACCTACACACATCGCACACTCGTGCGGGCACACACACAGCGCACGCGTGCGCGCACACAAATACACAAACGTACGTACACAGCCGTGCGAGCGCGCGCACACACCCACACACAGACGCCTGAGCGCATACAAATAAACAGATACACGGAATACATGGCACACAAACACGTACTACATAACGTATAGACATAAACAGTTAAATTCAAAGACACACATTCACGTCAGTAACCTAATCCGATTGAAAATTAGTCAACATCTTTAAATTTAATTAAAGGGCGAATTTTTTTTTATGTTATTACAGTTTATTTATACAACGTATGTTAAACATTGCTATTACCAATATGTTTTTTTGTCGAAAATGTGTGAAGTAGCCAGTTGATTATTGTTGACTATATGTATAAGATCTATTAATGGAATTACGTGGTTTTATTAATTTTCATATGAGAAGCAAG
This sequence comes from Spicauda simplicius, assembly GCA_949699795.1. Taxonomy (NCBI): domain Eukaryota; kingdom Metazoa; phylum Arthropoda; class Insecta; order Lepidoptera; family Hesperiidae; genus Spicauda; species Spicauda simplicius. Next base: position 15,152,396 of record OX453079.1, read on the forward strand.
CTGAGATAGACAATACGATACAAAAGCCTAATAGTGATGACGTTCCCAGGCAACAAACCCGCGGACCGTTCCCGCCGCGGCTGCAGCGCGCCGCCGCCGACTTCTCCAGCGGGCCCGACACCGACGACGAGTGACCGCCGAGAACACACCCATTACGCATCGGGAAGAAACGATTTGGATATACCTCCTCCACGGACGACACCGGACAAATATGTGGAAAAAATATTTGTTTTATTGTTATAATTGCTTCTGTAAAATGTGTGCACTGAAACTCCTTATTCGCGGCCGTTACGGTCTCACCAACCTTCAGTTGGAAATACATCTTAAGAATAAAAGGTATAGATACCGCGTATGACTGGCAGAACACAAAGAAAGCTCACGTCCAAACAGAAAGCGAATCTTTTTAATGGCGCCGACTACATCGGCTAATATTTTTTTAGCTGCGAGTACAAGAAAATGGTTATAACTTATTTAAACCGGAAAACCGCGAATAAGGAGATTTGACTGTAAGTTAAAATTGTATATCTGTTTTATATGTGTCGATTTAACCTTTAAATTAATAATAACCTTAAAATCTGGACTGAATAGTTATGTAATATGAAATCAATCTGTGGATTATTTACAAATCGTTTCTTCAATGTCTGCGGGTATGTAATGTGTTGCCGCACGCTAATGACAGACAGGTGTCAAACGTTTAGTGTTGCCAGTTAAATCGCGTTGCAATGAAAGATATACCTAGGTTCCTTGCTCGATTTAATAAGGAATCATTTTATAAGGACCTTAGGTGATATGACCTTCCCGTTTAGATATGCTAGATAAAAACCAAACGAGCGAATGCATAATAAAATTATATCCATGACTGGCAACACTGAATAGAACTATTACAGGAAACTTTATGTAAAGAATTGGCGAATGTTCTAAAATATACTTATTTTAATAGTAATGTGATATCGGTCAAATTACTAAAATACAAAAGTGAAATGTATACTTTATTTAAAATCTTAACATTTTCCGCATTAATTTTCCTATCATATGGTATTTGTGCTTAATTTTTTTTCTTTAATTAGTACAAGTGTTTATAGGGAATTAGATTTATTTTTAAATCCACGCGTAGAAATCAGTACTTTAGTTGTTTTAGTTAAACTACATATGTGAACAAATAGTTCAATCAATATCTATTCAGATACATGGTATATAATATTGTTTTGTTAAATAAATCAAATAATACTAAATTCGTTTCATGGATCATTAGATTAGGGTGTTACTGAATATTAAAGGGTTCTGTTCGCTGCTTCTAATAGAAGATTTTAATAACATTTTCTAACAATCATGAGAGAGAATAAATTTTGTAACACATACGTTTTTTCCTATTGTTAAAATATTCCAATTTTGCAATAACTCAAGTAGGCGTAGTATTGAATAACCTTAGTTTATAATTCATCTGCGAGCCACCGGACGGATTAGTAGACTAAATATATAGACAGACCATCTACTCAATACTGGGGGTGATGCAACAACCTCCTTAATAAATCAATAAGTTATCAATAAATCAATAAGTAATGTCACACAAAACAGATGAGAAAAACATATTTGATGTAGTAATTATGGTGTTTATTTGTTGCATTACAATGCTAGCGGTAGAAATATCCACAAAAAATGAAAGATCACATTTAAGACGGTTACACTGACAGTAGCGTAAATTCAACTCCACTCGTAAAATTCAGTGATGCCAATGTAGAGTATTCCCCCTAAATGTAGGCGTAAACCTAGAGGTTATTGTATTATGGGAAAAATAGGGTTTTTCGAAGCAATAATTTATTAGTAATCATTTGTTTGATTTATAAAGCGAATTGACGGAGTTTTTTTTAGGGGGAAACAGTTAACGGAAATAGGAAAGCAAAATATCAGCTTCAGCGTACAGCAAATGCTTCGCATTTACATTTTGGTACATGTTCTAAACTAAAACGTCATAAAAGTTTGAATTTAAAAGATTTGTCGAATTGTTTCTCCTGGAAAACTAGCAAAATATGCACACTCTCGTATATATAATGAGTATGTAGATTGCTCCGGCGGGAATGTTTCATGTGTCAAATAACAATGTTAAAATTTTCGCGGGTAGTTTCGCTGCGTGAAAGCAGGCGAAGTGCGTTTGCATCATATTAATTGCATAAATATTGTGATTGTAACTAGTGACATAGTTACTGGCACGAGGAAGAAGTGGTCTTGCAAGGTTTACAATTTACGACATGGAATTGGTATAGGCGACAACGACGTATTGAAAAAAAGTAAAACTTATTATATTTATTTTACTAAATAAAAATTGCATGTTTACAGAAGAATTAGGATAACATGAAATGGACTTATTGAATAAAAAAAATCCATGCAGTTTAACAATTCTCTCATTAGTGCCCTGATGTGTATGTAGTAGTTTTTGCTTAAATCAACAAAACCTCTAATGTATTACAAAAATATGTAATATAGTTTCAGATGTTATTTACGAAAATTCATTTTGTGAAATTAGGATAATTCTGTTTTGCAACTCCTGGTGACCGCTTGATTGGTTTAAACTTTTAATGCTTATGATATACGTACACCCTTCTGCATACTGCGGACAGCACGCATAGTAGACATGCAAAGGAAAAATATCTACCCCGTCAGATGCCTCTATAGACGGTGCCCGTCCATTTTAGGGCCCTTAAAAGTATATAGATGCCATCATCAATGTATTCATAATTTATAGACCGCGGATTTTGTAAGACATATTTATCGTAACTTTGAAATATTTAACAACATAAAGTATCTCCGTGCGTTTTTGTTTATAAAATTGACAGATCACAAGTCAATACACACATACCTATAATAAATAATGTAATGCTAACGCTGTACAAATTTCCCCAAGTTTGTACGTTACCAAGTTCCACCGTATGTAACCGCTTGGCGGCCGGCGCTCGCAGCGTTTAAACTAAAATAATATTGTTTACCCTATTTAAATATTTAACGTTTCCGATAATCCGTGAAGTTGGATTATGTGTTCTTTGCCTTTGGTCCGTTGTATTACGCTCCCCTATAGTACTGTATGAGTATAACTACAGCAATGTAATATGATATTTGCGCCGGGAACGATACTATACTGTTGTGTGGCTCGAAAAGACTAAAATTAAACGAGTTATTAATTATACGAAAGGATTTGAATTTATTTTTTGTAAGGATAATCTCATTCTCTTAGACCGCCTTCTATTTATAGATTGTAAATTTTGTAATATTGAATTATTTCGGCGCCGTATTTTCCGAATGGTTTGAAGACGTGAGATACACGACGCTTATGATATAGATGTGTAAGGCGCTAATATAACTGATTACTCGATGCATACTTGACTTGGCGTTATTCATTCAGTTATTATCGATCGATCTAGGAATTTATCGTTGTATACATGTTAAATGTTTTACACAGCTCAATAAAACATAGTGTTCAACACAAAATACGGTGACGTGACACATATTGTCCGAATAACAGTTACTGTACTGCACTTATAAAAATGTGTAAGCCAATTTATTAAAATGTATTAGCGACCAGCACCTTGTTATGTGTATGTACACGCGCTTGAAATCCAAAATCGATAAGTGAAACAAAACAAAAAGTATAAAATAAAGAGTCTATGAAAATAAATATTTTACGACACTGTACAGAGAGTATAAGGTTCTAATATTTATTATATTTTGGGTTGTATATGTAAATAGAAAGAAATTGGTTTGCGAAGTATTAACTCTATAGATGTATAGAAATGCTACTTAGTGCATGGAGGATTTGTTTCGGTTCAGGCCAAATTGCCGTTTGTGTGGGCGGCGCTGGGCCAGCTGTGATGTTCTGTAGGCTGTTGTGGCTAATCTTTAAAGCTCTTACTTCATTTACATAGACTAAACTATATCTGATATTAATAGCGCTAGATAATTTTTCACTTCACTAGCTTTAATATACGTAATATACATACTTACACTTTGCTTGTCTACAGGACGTCACAGGGTTGGTGGGCTGTAAGATGTTGGTTTTATTTTTGCCTTGAAAATAGCGTTTTCGATTATTTCTTGTTAACATGTAAGAACATTTGTTAAAATAGTTACGGTTAAAATGGTAGCTAATACAGTTTCAAGATATTTTTGTAATAAGAAATTCTAATGTCTCCTTAACTTTTCAATTATAAATACCCCCTACCATAGAACAATGTCTTGGCTGAATTCACTTTTTTGTTAACGAAACACGTACAAGTTAATTTTAAATTATGTACCTATATTACCTACAAATTTTAATCAATAAAGCACTTATTTTATGAAGCGTTTATTATATTTTATTGCATCACCTAAATAAAACACCTGTAAGAACCGGGTCATTGATATTATCCATATTTTGGGGGTAATATTAATGCCCACCTAGCTGTTGCTATCCTGCTGATTGCTAGATATGTGCCTGCTATGATTAGCATTAGCCATAGCATATGCGATTATTCGGCAGGGATTTTGGAGGCAATGGCCACAGACTACTCAAATAAGGAAATGATGCATTTGGGCAAGAAAGTCTTCAGAATAAATTAACTAGAAAGACTAAAATCACTGGATCTTAGGAAGTTTTGAAAGTGGTAGAACCAGTATAGTTCGAACTGGTAAGTACCACCGCCACACCTACTTCTAGCGTGAAGCATTTCTAGCGTTTGATGGAAGGGTGTGGTTGCCGGCACACTTATATGAGGTGACCATTATAGTCCTCGGGATTAGCAACGCATCTGTGGATAAAACCTATGTTCTGTATGAAGTTGCTCACAGATGTCCTTGAGCGGCAGTGACCACTTACCATCAGGTGGACTGCATTCTCGTTCTCGTTGCTATTTCAGTCAGATAAAAAAATGTGCCACGTGCCGCAAGAAGGATAGTTCAGGGCAGCAGGATATTGATTTGTACACTGACATACACTGGATAGCATAGAATTAGCTTTTTACAAGAAGTTTTCATTCATCGTTGAAGATAGCATATTAATATATGCATAGTTTATTAATATAATATAATTATGCAAATATGATCGCGTAATGTTATGCCTTGAGTCGGTATCCAATTGCTCAGCTTCCGATTGTAATAAAGTGAGCAATTATAAATAGTATCTTAGACAATTTACCGATGTTGCGAAAAGTACTGTGAAAGGTCAGAAATTAATAAACCTTGGAGGAGTAAATGGCTTGCTATCAGCGCCTGAGTCACATGTGCCGGCAGTAGGCTATGGTATACAAATAATATTTTCGTTTGCTAAATTTAAATATTTGCCGTCCCATAAATGCCGGTTTATATGTGCTTAAATGTGCCGCCCTAGTTCAAGTTTACTTATCCTGCCGGTAAATTCTCCACTTGTTATTCCGTTTCGAAAATAACTGAAACATTTACAAACAGTATGAGGAGTAAGGTTTATGTGCGCTTATCAACTTCATATAAAAAAATATCAGTTTTTAAATTATTGTAACGAAACAAAGTAGATAGAAGATATAAAGTAAATATCACAATAGAATGACTAAAACCCTATAAATTAAAAATAAAGTAATCTCAATCTTACCTACTCATTTTACATGAGCTGATAAAAATATATTTTTTATATTATAGTGTCGGGTATTAACCCTATTGCCATATCTATAATCTATACCAGCATAATTATATTATACATTTAAAATACGTAAGTAAAGGATATTTTAAAAGTAACATACTGTTGTAACAACTATAAGTTTGCGTTTCCCAAGCGTAAAAGGACAAATAGGTACTCTTAGCGCATGAACAGACTTCACACATGACCGGTTTTGCATTTACGTAGGAGCGCGGACTACTAAATTACAAATTGCAATTTGATATTATTATGTTTCTAAGCGCTATGCTTCGACAGTAATAAATCACGATTTCAAGAGCGTGATCTTGCATTTATATCAGTATGAAGTATGAAGTGCGGCTCGGGCGAACCGTTCGCAAGATAAGAAATGAACGCATTCGAAACGACGCGAAACTTACGAACGCACGCGCGCTTTCTGACAGCTGCTCTGTGATACAGAAGGGTGCGCTGAGTTGCAATTTTCATTAAAATTAAATTAAAACCGGGTTTTATGAGTACAACTCTAGTTTATTCTAAGAAATATAGTGTTTGTGTGTACATACGTATATTTTGTGATGAAGTTTAACAGATTTTCTTAGTGAATAGCCTGTTTGTTCAGCGGAGTGAGCGAGCGGCTCTAACAAAATGGGTGAGTTAGCCGGCTATCGGCTTTTTTTCATTATTTAAAAGAATTCGTGGCGACTGAATAGATCTGTGACCTTCTACTCGATACGCGAGTACTGTCGGTTCACTATTTCTTATTGAAACGTAAAAAGTATCTGCGACTTGTTTTGGTGGAAGTATCGATTTTTCTCATGCGTCCCTCTTCCCGGACTAGGTTAAAATAATTGCGCCTGCAGCGTAATATGGCTTAATATTTCGTTTATTTGTTGCATTACCTTACCTTTTTAAATAATAGTCCCTCCATTATTTTATTTACGAAAATCGAAATTCTTATAAGAAACATCGTATCTGCTTACAGTTCGCTCTACAAATATTAATTGCTCTATTTTCAAAAATCAACATGCAACAGTTAGTTATTATATTAAGCCTTAATAAATTGAATACTAACAATTTCGTACATTGTTCAAGAAAAATAATCCAATATTTACGTGCAATTTTTCGAGTACTAAAGCCTATAATGTAATTAGTATTCTAGTGCTAAGTGATTAGTGGTAGCGCGTTAGGTGATTATATCACTGCCAGCAACTAGCAACACACTAATCATACTGTCCTTGGACCACCTGAAAAGTGAGCTCTGGACGGTTACTGAATGAAATAATGAAATAAAATACCTTTTAAGATACCTGTCAGGATCTTAAATCTTCATACTCCCTGCATTTATTATCCTGAAAAGATAAATTTATCGTGATAACATAATCAGTCAAATTTAGTGCCAAGGTGATTTTAACACCATTTAGTGTTACTAATGTGTAGGAAGAGTATAAGTAATATTTTTATGAAGTACATATTTTTAGTGTTACATACTAAAAATGTATTACATACTAAAAATAGATTGGTAGTAAAAAAACAACAGTAACACTAAAAAGTAAAAATATAATTTTCGTCACATACAATTGCTTCCTTAGTGATGAAACTAGAATTGAATATAATCTCAGTAACTTAGTCTAAGCAATTAAAATTAATATAGGTAAGTATTTTCTAATACCGGGCAATAAAGAATAAACACTTGTATGTAGATATACGGAAGCTACTTCACATTGTTATCTGTCCTTGCTAATTCATTTACATTTCTATACATATCCATTCAATGTTGTGTAATATATTTTAGGCAGTATTTCTTATAATGGGCTTTCCAGATAATAATCACACACTCAACATTTTTATGTAAATATATGCAGATATTCATCAATTAAAATTGTAGTCTTTGTATGAAAATGAAGAAACAATTGTAAAGTATTTAGCTATCAGTAGCTAGTGTTATCAGAACACTCTAAACTGCATTGAAATTCTGCATACTGTGTGAAATTTAAGCATTTGATAAGATAAATGAGGTAATCACATATATAATGGTTGCTTATGTTGTGAGGTGGCTTGGATGAACATTGAGTGCTCATTTTTAATATGAAACATGAAATTTTCAAATAACTTCAAATCTTGAGCAAAGTTGAGCAGTTGACCCTTAAACTAAGCTCTTGTGACATGCATGTACTGCTGGTATCTATTTACCGAGTCATTAAAAATAACTACTTATATACATATTGTAGTAATAATAAAAAAACTTACTTGAAATTAACTTAATTAAAAAAATATACATTGCAGATTAAAACATTGTTGATATCGTTAGAGACTGGAGTACCTTACCTTATCACATGTACACCATACTGTATCTAGTTCATTAAAGCAACAAACTAATATTAAAATAATTCTTTGTTTATACCAAAGAATAATGTTACAGAATGTTATGCTTCTGATTAATGGTCTTAATTTATTATTAGATCGTTAAATATTATGAGCACTGGGATTTCTGATGAGGTGAAAAGGCTATCTATCTATATCAAATTTATACATATCACATTCATTTTGTATGTACATAATTATGCTAGAGTAACCAGAAATTATGGTCATATACATGAATGTCTATACACATACATCTGTAATTTACCAATATGAAGTTATGTGTCTTCTATTAATGCAACAGTTTAAAGAGCAATGTTTTGTTTTATTTAATTTTATGTATTTTATCATAATAATATACAGAAAATTCATTTAATAATCTGTAGCATCAGTCTATCAGACTATGTAGCAAAGTACTGCTAAAATTTTAAATGTATTTAATAATTTTATTGTGGTCAAATTTTGATTTAATTTGGATTTATTTTTACATGACTGTTATTTTAATTGATTTGTATTTAATTTTGTTTTTCATCTAATTTAACATGCATGTACCCTATATAATCCAAAATTGATTGGAATAAAGATATTATTATTAAAATATCATGTGTGTTAGATACCTGTTGGATTAAACTTATTAGAAATAGTGTATTATAAAATTTCACTACAGCACTGTTGTAAAATTTTGATAACTAAAATATCAATGAAGTCATAATAGTTATTAAAGTTAGACCTTCCTATGATTTTTTTCGATATAATAGTTACTGTTAATTGTACTCTGCGAAAATGTTCGTCTAAAATCAATCACACAGCTTCGAAAAAGACTACGTGTTATTCATGCATTTTATTACTAAATATAATATAAGTAACTAATGTTTCTTCAAGCACAAAGGCCTCAATTATTTTTACGATAAGATATTAATTAATGTAAACCAGTAATGAATGACTGGCAAAATGAAGTCAATGTAAACGAGCACTCTCCGTAATGAGATAGTTTAATGACATACGGGACAGCCCATCAACTTATGAACGCTCATAAAACGTGCAAGCTGAGTATTTCAAATCGATCATACTATTCACAGTTTGTCCAATATATTTGTACCTCTGAGTCTTTTGAACGCGAGATTTAGCTCGCTACGCCTTTCGCAAACGTCGCAATCAACAGTGCTCGCTTCTTTGCAATCACAGCACCCCGAAACGATACAAATTTTAGTAAAAAGTTAGTGAAGGTATGAGTAACATTCGTTTTTGCGTAAACCATCCGCCCCTAATAATTCTACAAATATCTATATTCGTGTTTGTTTATTATATTACTTGTTTTCGTAAATATAGTAACTCGAAAGAATTAGGATTACAGTAAAAAGTTTGCGAATGTAATAATGTAATATTCGTTATTGCATATAAAAATCCACAAAATTAATTATGCATTTTTTCTAAATGAATTATTAAAAATATTTATGTATTAAATACGAGCAGGTACATAAGCTTCTTAGTTTAAAATTTCTTATTCTGATATTACCGGTCGGTAATAGCTGTACCCCGCAGCCTCGTTAAAAAATCGATGTATCGATTGTAGAAAAAGTAGCCTATATGTTAATCCAGAGTGTCAGCTAACTCTCTACCAAATTTTATGAAAATCGCTCCTGCCGTCTAGACGCGAAGAAGTAACAAACATACACACTCACAAACTTTCGCCTTTATAATATTAGTATGAAGTATGATATAATATTAGTATGATATGATAATATTGGTATGGAGTGTGATATGCACTTTAATAATATTTATTTGTACGTGTCGCGGGTCAACACAGGCTGGACGTGCAAGTGGGTCAGTTTGGCAATTAATGCAAATGCGTTACCGTCCCCATCGAGCTCGATACTGCGCGCCGCGCTGCACTCACAACTTGCTCCAATGCAGCGATGAGATCAAACACTGTTTATTAGGATTTATATATATAATTTGTTAATTATAGGGCCGATTATTTTTGCTTTTAAGTTATATCGCCTTGTGCAAATATGCTATTTTTTTAGCTGATAGAAGTAGTAAACTAGCATGCAGTCCACTTGATGGTAAGTGGTCTCTGCCGTCAATGAACATCTATAAGCTTCATCTAGAACATGGATTCTATCTGCAGTCAGTCACAGATGCGTTGCTACTCCCGAGGGCTAGGATGGTCGCCTCATATAAAAATGTGCAGGCAACCACACCCTTCTATCGAAACGGAAGAATTGCTTCACGCTATAAATAGGTGTAGCGGTGGTACTTCCCCGGTCGAACGACACTGATTCTACCACCTGCAATAGAATAATTGCATGAGTTTGTGAGGATGTACCTATTTGTGTTTGTTACTCTTTCACGCAAAATCTGCCGGTCAGTTTTTGACCTTTAAACACATAGAATTCTCAGTACCGTCGATGATTTAGTTTAAGCGAAAGCGTCACGGAAGCTGGCTTAGCCGCAGAAATAATCTAGTCCACAAGTATTTTCTTAATATTTCATATGAATCGTACAAAAATGTGAACACAGGTGCGTTAATGCAACGTAGGATAAAGCTGGTGCGACATACAGGTAGGTAAACAGCACGTTTTAATCACTCGAAAAACACCGCCAATGTTATTATGATAAGGTGAAGCCGCAGTGTACATCACAGAGAACCACATATAGCTCTACCACATTAATTGCTTTAAAACGTGCAATCCAAAATTAGATGCTCAAATGTGGTCTGGTGAGGATTATACATGGTATTCGTTTTTGGCATTATTTATTTATTTATTTATATAAATTCACCAACGATTATTACATTTACATATGACACGGTTACATAGGATACAAAAGTTTTGCAATAAATGTACAATCACTTATAGGTGAATATCAAAACCTTATAATTAAAAAAAAACTTTGTAAGCAGTATGAAATAGGTTATAAAAAAAAACATAGTTTATGTAATACAGTTTTCAGCAATAAAAGGTTTTCAATACTTAATTTACAGTTATGATTGAGATTAAACAGGAATAGATCGATTATACAGTATTCATTTACTTTTTTGTGGCATAATCCACATGCAATTACATAAAAGTGTGACCGCAATTAGGAAAAACCCGTGGTGTGTTGCTACCACTGGGATTAGCCGCTTAAGGGACATTCGGGGAATTATGGCGGATATGTTAGACTTACCGCAAGGGCTTAGCAGATAAAGTATGTTTACGAAACATGGGATTAGGGTGCCTTCCCACCAGAGACGTGCGAGGTACCTATGTAGGTGTGGCAAGTCCACCAACACGATTGCCTGTTTTTCATAGCATATCTTAGCCCTGAAAATGGGTTGAACAAAGTTACGTTTTTTGATATGGAGTGACTAGTATTTATTTTAGTGGAAAAGCACCATGTAAAAATACATATGTATGTTGTATGGAAGACGATACAGTTCGGAGTACGTTACTAACACTAAAAGTTTTACGTTACGTTTTAAACGCATGAAATGGTCTTAAATAGGTGTATAAAGTATTTTTTTTAGTAATTTCTGTCTTGTTAGCCTCCTCGAGTCTTAACTTATTTACATGTATCGAATAATACCCACTGTTTACGTACATACAGTCTTAAACAGTAATGTTTTAAATCGTGTTACAAACGAAATTGCAGTCGTTACAAGCCGAAAGAGCAATTTCCTTACATAATCGGAGTCGGATGTATGGAGTGAATTTGGCTAGGTTGCCAGTGTTCTTGCCATTGGGCCAAGGATTCCCGGGGTCGTTGACCGGGTAATGCCATTGCGGCTGGCAAATACTTCAGCTACGTGAACTTTGTGAACTGTAAGGATTTTTCAGGCCAACTCGTAAAAATATTTTAGGCACACATTTTTAATATGTGGTATTTACGTTTTACGAATATGCGTTTCAGTACGGTGATGTGAATTTTGTTATATGTAGGTACTTGCTTTTCTGAACTGGGTCAAGGAATATTTTTGTACTTCACCGCGCTGCTCTATTGCGGGTTGATGCACCAAGTAATACGACGGTGAAAGGGGTAATGCCCAGCCTATTTTGAGTATTTTCAACCGTCTCCAACATTTAACTAATAGGTAATTAAAACGGAAATCAAATTTTAGTCACTAACTCTCACTCATCCAACTATCCACATCGCTCTTCTTTGCTTAATTTTATAGCTCATTTTCCTATCTTTCATGAAGGTGTAGTTAATGCCATGATGTTAATTCGAGCGTTCGGCACTGTTCGCGTATTTCGTCCGCGTTGTGAGCACGCAGAGCACGGTATCGCCGGAGGTTGGGTAACGTTCGGGGATTAGGGCCGCTTTAGCATTATCCAATGTGTAGTCTTGTTAATGCACTTTCGTTGCTTTTGTCATTTGCCATGATATAAAAGAAATAGAGATGCGCCGAATAGTGGTTTCGCCGAATAACCGAATACCGAATAACAACCGAATATCCGGCGCATCACTAATAAGAAGCATAGGCTTGTCGCTCGGCTTTTTTTACAATTGGAGTTGGAAATGAGTGTGACACCTGATGGTAAGTGGCCACTGTCGCCCATCGTTAATCAAACCTAGATAAGATCAGAGGCTCCTGAGTGTGAACACAGATGTGTTGGCCCTCTGAGGACTACGTTGGAACGGGTCGGGTAATTATTGTTTCTCTTACCACACTCATCAGGTCAGTACACAGCGACACACACACACACACACGCTTTCTACACTCATAGCCCCACACTAGGATTTTCTCCTGTGTCGTGGGTACCATGGACACACACAAGACGAATACACAAACACCCAGACCCAGAACATGAATCTAAACTCATCATTCAGATACCTGTCTAGCCGGGAATCGAACCCGGAACCCATTGCGCGTCAGATCGGTATGGTAACCGCTTGGCCACGCGGGTCGTCATTAAACACTGCTGCTATAAGGAGAGATAGTAAGGCAGAACGTGTGCGTAAAGTGCTAATCCGCATTGAGCCTAGATAAATAGATTTTTCGGCACACTTTTATAGAAGCCGAACATCATATCCTCGGGAGTAGCAATGCATCTGTGATTGACTTCAGATAGAATCCATGTTCTGTATGAAGTTGCTTACAGATGTCTATAGGCGGCAGTGACCACTTACCATCAGGTGGACTGCATGCTCGTTTGCTACTTCAGTCAGATGAGAAAAAACTACAATTACAATGTGTTTGTGAAAGTAAATTTTGAAATGTATTCGGTTCAAGTTTAGGTATTGTTCATGTAAAATTGAGGTGTTGCCAGGCAATAAACTTTATCTGTTGCCGCTATCAGCGTTTAACGAAATGTACCGACAAACACGCTTCAATTTAAACTACATACTAGTGATGTAACGAATGTTATTATTTGAACATTTCCAAGTGCGAATATTTCGATTTGCGAGTATTTCCTATCGAAATTCGCAAATGGGAATGCGAATATATGCTCGGTTTTATTTAATACTAGCTGTACCCGCGGCTTTGCCCGCGTGCAAATCAACGATTCACAAAGTTTTTCCCGCGCAAATCTCGACACCGTGGGAATTCTATGATAAAAAGTAGTAACATTAAAATCGGTTTGGCCGCTCAAGGATTACCTGGTCAAACACAGAGTGAAAAAACGAATTGGAAAATACTATTTGAAGTAATTTTGGCGGATTCAAAGTTCTAAGTAAGATTATAGGTAAACCTACTTTTAATATTAATTTGTGTTCAGGAGTTCCGGAAGGCATTAAGGAATTCAAAAATTCTGTTGGACAATGTACTGCTTCCTCCATCTCAATGACTGTGTCTACCGAATAGTAGATCTGTGACGCTGCTTTAAATTTTGAAAAAAAATAAATCATTTATTTTATCGACACGTTCATTGGTGGGTGGGTATATAGCCGTCTTTTGGAACCAATTTATAGTGTTATTGGTTGTATTAACAATATCGGGATATACTTTTTCAACCAACTCCTCCACATTTAAACGAAGACGTATCGATATAAAGATTGATTTTAACTTTTCTGGATAACAAAGCACTATTATCTACTTGAAGTAAATCATTAGAAAATTGGAATATCACTGAACAGCGACATATATTCTAAGTTCATATTTTGTTTCATGTGGCCAAAGATAAAATCTTTTAGGAGGTGCATCGGGCTATTTGTGTGCGTAAATCCCGCATTGTTCTTTGTAAAGCAGAAAACATAATCAAAACACTTTTACAATTCATACGAACAGGGCGCACCCGCTCGCAGGGCGCTGCCGCACCCTGCTCGCTTATTTTTTATGTTTTCTTTTATGTTCCAACCTAACCTAACCCAACCTGTTTAAAAAGCTACAACTAAATTCAACTCTTAACAATAACATGACAATATTCCTGCATTTTCAGGATTTAGGTATTCAAAGTGACACTTTTCACGATAATGTTCTCTCAGGAACGGGTTCTAATGTATTGTAATCAATAAGTACCAAACTCATACGGCTTAAGTAAGTTGTGTAATTAGATTATCAGGGTTGATGAATTGAAGTTTAATTTATTAATCACATTTCAGTTTAATGAGCTGTCATTGAACTTATAATATATCCTAAAAACAACCGTAAGCATTATGTGACTACCTTTTATAATTTAGACTTGCACTATCCCGCATCATCAGGGAGGAGTTGAAGGTAAAAAAACATATCCCGTGTCTTTGCTTAGTATTCTTATTACTTATAAGTAAGCACTTGCGAGACAACTTCTATAGCTTGGGCTTGCAGTACCCTGCATCATCAGGGCTGAGAAGCTTAAGATCGAAATTGTCATCATGTGTCTTTGCTTAGTAATTATACTACATACCCGAAAGCATTAAATGGCCAACTCCTATGGCTTAGGCTTGCAGTACCCTGCAGCATCAGGCTTGAGGAGTTGAAGATCGAAATTTTCATCTTGTGTCTTTGCTTAGTAATTATATTACATACCCGAAAGCACTAAATAGCTAACTTCTATGGCTTAGGCTTGAAGTACCCCTGCATCATCAGGATTGAGGAGTTAAAGGTCAAAATTTTCATCATGTGTCTTTGCTTTATTATTGTATTACATACCTGAAAGCACTAAATAGCTAACTGCTATGGCTTAGGCTTGAAGTACCCCTGCATCATCAGGGTTGAGGAGTTAAAGGTAAAAATTTTCATCATGTGTCTTTGCTTAGTAATTATATTAAATACCTGTAAGCGCCAAATGCCCATCTCGTATAGTTTAGGCTAGCAGTATCCTGCATCATCAGGGGTGAGGAGTTGAAGGTCGAAATTTTCATTTTGTGTCTTTGCTTAGTAATGATATTACATACCCGAAAGCACCAAATGGCCATCTCCTATGGCTTAGGCTTGAAGTAACCCTGCATCATCAGGGTTGAGGAGTTGAAGGTCAAAATTTTTACCGTGTATCTTTGCTTGGTATTTTTATTACATAACTGTAAGTTCTAAATAGCCAACTCTTACGGTTTAGTCTTGAAATACCCTTACATTATCAGGGTTGAGGAGTTGAAGATCAAATTTTTGTCCCATGAATTTGTTTAACAATCTTATTATATATCCATAATAACAAATTGACTTACTTCTACGGATCAGGCTAGCAGTACCCCTAGATTGAAGAGTTGCAGGTCAATTTTTTTAGGAAATATCTGCTTAGTAATCTCATTCTACATTCAACCCAATTGGACTCCTACAGCTTAGGTTTGGCCGAGTATCGCTAATTTCGTTAATTGGCTTCAAAGAAATGGATCCTATGATCAGAACCGTATCAAACTCATCAGAGTACCCTTGAAGTACATTCTTTCAAATAAAAGAAAAATCATCAAAATCGGTTGGCGGGAAATTGAGATAATCATCTATTTATCGCGCACATCGTTAATGCAAATATCAGACTTATGCGCTTTTCTTATGGATGCCACTGTCAAAAGTGAACTAAAAATAAATGAGACCCCATGACACGCACTACCTTTCAAATGAAAAAAAAAATCATCCAAATCCGTTCACCCAGTGCGGAGATATCGAGTAACAAATATAAAATTAAAAAAAAATGCAGACGATTTGATAACCTCCTCCTTTTTGGAAGTCGGTTTAAAACTATGTTTTAACATAAAAAATAAAGCGAAATAGTAAATTTTATTGAGGTAGCCTCAAAATTGACTGACTTTCATACAAACTTACATCTCCTATTTGGGTTAAATTGGGGGGGGGGGGATCAGAAAATTAATTCTTAACTGACGTCTACGTCATAAAAGGAACCCCTAGTAAAAATCATATTCGTATCTTTAGCAGTTTAGGCTCTACGATGTTTATTCAGTAGATGAGTGAGAGACCATCCTTTCGTTTTTATATAAGTATATATAGATATAGAGATATAGATTTGTATAGTATCAAATAACATAGGTACATACATAACCAATAAAAAATAAATAACAAAGGAATACATTTTACAGACCATAACATGTTTAGTTTCAACTATGCAGTTACTCATCTTATTCACACTTATCGAACACAGAATAAATACTGCGTAGTTTTAAATTGACATAACTTTTTTATTTATAAACTGATTTACATAAAATAAACACTAAATGTTAAGTGGAGTTTCCCGCAACACATCGGTGAAAATTATATTCAAATTGGATAAGCCGTTTCTGAGATTAGCGTTTTCAAACACACAGACAAACAGACAAACAGATAAACAGACAAACAGACAAACAGAAAAGATTTCTAAAAACTATTATTTTGGGTTCTATATCGTATTAAAGACCTCTAGAAATGGTTTTCACCTAAATTTATTCCATGTACAGACAGCGACCTCTTACAGATTTATTATAGTATAGACTAGTACACCCGGCGAACTTCGTTCCGCCTAAAAGTCAAAAATCTATAATTATCAGCGTTCCTTCTCTATATGATGCATTTATTATACATAGAAACCTTCCTCTCGAATCACTCTATCTATCAAAAAAACCGCATTAAAATCCGTAGCGTAGTTTAAAAGATCTAAGCATACATAGGCACAGGCAGCGGGAAACAACTTTGTTTTATATTATGAAGTGATAGACTACAAAAATAGTGCAGGGGGCCAGAGGATGTACATTTGGCGACCTTTTTTGGTCGTCAAACTGTCTCGTTTCGTCAACCCATTACTGTCCCACTGTTAGGTACGGGTCTTCTTTCAGAATGAGAGAGTTTAGGTCATAGCGCCGCTGGCCAAGTGCGAATTGGTGGACCACTGTAGTTCGTCAAACATGGCGTCAAACTGTAGTTAAACTTAATTTTCGATCGATTTAAATGTTTGACTTAGATTATGCGATCTTTTTTTGCAGTTCAATATCACGTTCGCATTCGCACAATGCTTGCGAGCGCCAATATGTAAAACATGCAAATATTCGTAAATGCGAATAGTCGTTACATCACTACTACATACATTCTGCGAAGTCGTCAGCCGAGGTGTGGAGATAAGGCCTCGTGAATTACTGTCTTAATTTTCTTGCAAATTGCTTTTTACTGAGGTACCGCTGAAGCATTACAGCGTTATTTGACCCATGGTCCGCTATTTCCGTGTTTTAAACGGAAAAAAGACAAACAGTTTTAAAGTGACTGTACATAATACGATGAACGCTCGTTCATTCTGCTTATTTACGTACTAAACATTTAAATATGTTCATTGAAATGAAATGTATTTATTTTATATAGGCCTACGGAGGCACTTACAAATTGTCAGTTACATTTTTTTCTTACACTACCACCGGATCAGAATACGACTTCAACTGAGAAGATCCGGTAAGAAACTCAGCGGGTTTGTCTTTTTTCTTATTTATATCCATTTTTTTTAAATATAATTACAATCATGTTTTTTTACATGGTAATGAAAGTTAGCTCCAGTATCTTGCCTTATAGTTCATTAAAAGATACACCTGTTTGGCAAGATACGCTACACTTTGACATTTATTAAATATACTATAGTAATGTATATTATTGCTCAGTGCCAAGCTGTTTTATCTTCTATGTAATCAGAAATTTTATAATACGCTTTACGGCAGAGTTTAGTGTTAATCATTAACATTAAGTTTTATATGTTAAGGGCACGAAATTGATGATTCAAGATGATGATAGGGCCCGGAGACATTGTTAATCAATGTAATAGAAAAGATGATAATAAATTAGGACGTCGGGTTATTCATATATTCAATTTTGTGGACATTTCACATATATTTTCGTATCGTGATAAAAATGATACTGATTACACTGTTTGTGTCGACTAAATTACATGAGTACTGAAAAAAAATGATGATTTCATTTTGTTATCTTATTTAATGATGATATAATCTCAAACATCGTTGTTGCTCGCTTGTGCGGTCAAAGGTTTTCGGCGAGTCGTTTCACGCGCGTATATTTCTGTGGTTAAATAACTTTGAAGCCCTACCAAAAAGGTTACTGCCAACTTACTCGGGTTAATTTTATGTCCTAAGTAATTACGTAAAGCTTTACGATTCCTCTGTTGGCTTTTGGAAAATACCAAGTCCGTCGTTATTAAAATATCCTCGACCCATTGGTCACGGGTCTTTTGTTGAATTGTAGAGTTTTAGGCCAGTCCACCGCGTTGGCAAAATACGAATTGGTAGACGATAATTAGGCACCTTTGAGTGAACTTATTTTAAAGAACTCTCAAATATTCTTCACAATATTTTTTTTCGCTTTAAATTAGTATAGAATATTTTTCATAGGTACGTAGAAAATTTTAGAAAGTCAGTCCACGATTATAATCCTTATAATCGGAGACCCTAAATTACGAGGCCGAGTTTAAACTATAAGCCATCTCTGCTCTTGCAAAATACAGAAATATTAATAAATATAGTATTTAGGTAACCTATTATATTTATTAATATTTCTAAAGTTAACGATATAGAGTAAACATTGAATATGCATCTATAAATAGCTGCCGATCCATGGCAGTCGGCTGACATGGCGGTGAAGGCGGCGCGGCGGTGCGGCGGTGCGGCACGGGGTCGGTGTCGGGTGTCGGCTGCAGTGTCGCGCGGGTGTCGGGTGCGGGGCTACGGTTACAGTACACGCGGCGACACAAGTGGTGGCACGAGCTGGGTGGATTGGTGTGACTTCTGGGAACTTCTCTTCGAATCCTATACATATCTATTTCTAGCATGAAGCAGTTCTTGCGTTTCGATGGAAGGGTGTGCCTTAGCCGACTCAAATGAGTCGGCTAAGACTAACCTAAATAGGTCAGTAGTCTCCTTAGGGGTACTGACGCATCTGTGATCGACCTCAGATAAAACCCTGTATTCTGTATGAAAAAACTGTAGTAGAAAAACATATTAACGTGTATTAGGTCTTAAGGAAGTATGTCTCAATGTCTGTCTGTAACACTTACAATGCAAATAATTTAATAATAAGTCTCTAGCGGTCTACCCCCAGGGTACAGTACCCTACCCTACAGTTCGCAACTGTCCTCGGAGACTTCCAACAATAGCTCTATCGGTGTTTAGCAATGTAGAGCAATATGTGACACTAGAGAATAGTCGCTTGAACAGTCGCTTCGAGTTTAACAATAAGCATTCATGTAGCACTTTTTCCTTGTACCAGTTTATTTAATGGATGTGGCATAATGGTGCGGGTTGATTGCGGTGCTGGAAGTCATTTGGACTTAGTCATTCACAACGTACGGTGATTGAGGAACAAAATTACTTATTGGAACTAAACGGGTGATTATTACTTCTTGTATATTTACAATAGGTTCGAATTTATCGGTTGACATGTAATGGATTACAGTTTTGTGACATTTACCTAATTATAAAATAACAACATTTATTTTGTGAATTTGTTTTTGAGAATTTATTCTGAGCTCCCTGAGATAGGACTAGGACAGCCGGAAATGCCAGCTAGTGAAATTTAAATAAAACCAAATAACATAATCAATCTTAATCTTCAAGTACCTATCTTAAATCTTGAACTTAATTTATTATCTACTTTGTTCGCGACTGTATCTCAATCGGCAAATAGACCTGTCACTGCGCTTTTTATATATTTAAAATAAATGCTGGATTTTATATCGTACATTTTTTATAACTTGGATTGCGTTGGGAAAGAACATAAAATGCAATGAGGTGATCATTTAATGTTATATTTTCTTCTTAAAAGTTTTCGTTGTCCCTGTAGTTCCGGGATCAGAATTCTCGTCAATCCAATATTGTCCCACTTGCGGGGCACGGGTCTTCACTCAGAATGAGAAAGTTTAGGCCATAGTCCACCGCGCTGGCCAAGTGCGAATTGGTGGACAGTGCGAATTGGTGGTCCAGCCAGGCGATCCCTGGAAGGACGGCGGTACGTGTGGTCGCATACCGCCATAAAGACAAGACGGAGCGGTGGGCCCAGCCGCCCGTCTGGGCGGAGGTTCAGGTTGCGATTCGTTTGGAGATCCAGGAGTCCTCTTTGTAGCGCTGAAGACGGCCACCGGGGGGGTTTTAGTGCGGTAAAAATCCCACATAAGCCTGCGTCGCTCCCACGGCGTCGGGTACCTTTTGAAGGTTTCCACCTCGAGAAAAAAACATCCTCACCATTCCAACGAAATGTACAAATTGCTTTACATCAAAAATAGGTGTGTGATACTTTCCTGGTCGAACCAAGTTGGTTATACCACTTGCTCTAAGTAGTGGTTCAAAACGCCTCAAACCCGTTCTAAATAAAACTTTATTCACGTCATTCATTCAATTTACCAAATGTATTGTAGCACAACAAGCGACCTTTGTTGGTGCACTTTTTAAAATATCTTACGAAAGTGCACTTTCATTGTTTGTTTTCTGGTTACGCAACCGCCCACGACCGCGTCGCTCCACCGAATTGTCTAACTCCACCACATTTCGACGAACGACCAAAACTACTTTAACTTTCGTGTTAGTTTACGTTGATCGTGTATTCTGTATCGGTAGCACTTTAGCAGTTTGTGAATGGAATACATTTGTTAGTACTTTTTGGGGATAAGTTTGATGCTCCAAGTAAGTTTAATGTCGACGCATTTGACGGAGCTGTTGCCATACTTACATGTGAAGGATTTCAGTTTCGATTACCATTATCCGCTCATCTAAGTTTTGATTTAGATTTTTCATTATCTTTTCACGCAAATACTCACTTGGCCAGCGCGGTGGACTGTGACCTAACCTCTTTCATTCTGAGAGAAGACCCGAGCCCAGCAGTGGGACAATAATGGGTTGACGAGACTATTGATCAGATTCCACTTACATGTGACTAGGATTAATACATGAGATACTCGTTACTAGGGATTTAACGGAGGTCACTTATCGGAACCGAAGTCGGAATCGGAGTTTTTAAATTCGTTTTATCGGAATCGGAATCGGAATCGGAGGTTGTAACAGTCAATAAACATTATGGCAAAAAAAGTTATTCGGGCAAATTTGTACATGTGAAAAAAAACTGACTTAAATACTGTCATATCAACGCACAGCCCAAACGAATGTAATTAGAAATTTGCACTGTCTTTTTATAGTGTAGGTGAGCACCAGGAAAGAATTTTAGTAAATGACTCCTTAATGGGATAAAAATGGAGAGGAAAGTTTGTATGAAAGTTCATCGATTTTGATGCAAATTTAATGAAAGTTAGTATTGGGCTTTGTGGTTCAATATATTGTTGACTATTGATAAAATGGTAATGGATGACACATATTGTGCTCTGTGCGAATGAAGTTGCGGGTTCTGCTGGTACATTCTTAAGCTAGAAGAACAGTCCCCTCTTTCTAACGCAGTTTAATAAGAAAGGTGAGGAAGAAACGTTTTTTTCAAATTAATCCACCATTTTCTCTTCATATTTAAAAATTATAGCTTATTTCATTCCGTAAACTGAAAACTTCAATGATACATAATTGAACTTCGTAAGAACCAAACTTGAGTATGGAACAATCATTTGGAATCCTAGTTACTAAGTGCAAAGATCGTCTTGAATGTGTACAAAGAAAATTTACTAAATTCTATTCTATTGGACTAGACAAGAATTCACCCTACACAACTAGGCTCATTAAATTCCGACTAAATTCCCTTTCAGACAGACGTAAGATATATGACATGTCTTTTTTACATAAACTTTTAAACGGAAAGATGGATAACTCTGATTTGTTGAGCCAATTCACCATAAATGTTCCCTCTCGTACACCGCGGCATCCCATTTCTCTCTTTACTCATAAAATATATCGAACTAATCTTGGTCACCATTCATTAATACCTTTTTTTTTTTTTTTTTTGTTGACGGGGAGGAAACCTTCAAAAGGTACCCGGAGCCTTGAGGAGAGACTCCGGGTTATGTGGGATTTTTACCCACTAAAACCTCCTCGGTGGCCTTCCTCAGCGCTTGTAGGGGACCCCGGGACCTCTAAAGAAAACGCGCCAGTACCCCCTAGCGCAGCACCCCTCATGGGCTCGTCTCTTAGGGGACATGTAGCTGTCCCCCTGCATCTTCCGGTGTCTACGGCGACATGCAGCCACACATGCCACCGTCCTTCTCGGGGTTGCTGGCTGGGCGGTTCGAGCTCCCTCTCGAGCCGTCCGCAACCCCAGGAGCCCCCTTTTAGTCGCCTCTTACGACAGGCAGGGGATACCGTAGCCGTATTCTACTCCCCGACTACAGGGAGGGCATTCCTCCTGTGCTTTTAAAACAGTTTACATTCATTAATACCTAGGCTTATAAGATTGTATAAGGAATTAACTCGGAAGGATCCTTCAATAGATTTGTTTTGTGATAACCTATCAAAATTTAAACTTAGTCTCAAAAATTTTTAGCAACATTGATTCATAAATTTTTCACATTTTTACTATCATTTATCTTCCATCACTGTATTTAGTTATTGTACGCATATTATATTGCATGCGGTGACCACCTATAAGTGGAATTATATGTACTTGCTTTTTTGTTTAAGAATATAACCATGTAATTATTTTGCTTAACATGTAATTCTGTTGGTAGTCCTACTAATAAATACATAAATAAATAAATGCTAGTAACAACGTGAGACAGTAAACCTTTTAACTTTAATTACAAAGTAAAAAAAAGTGTGTGTAACACGACAACAATAATTGGCATGTTTCCTATTAACATTTTCCCATAAACAGTCAACAAATTACCTAAATCAAATTCTCTTCAGATGACCTCCGATATAAATCTCCGATATAAAAATTTCGGAACCGGAATCGGAACCGAAGGTGCATTTACAATCGGAAGTTCCGACTTATCGGAACCGGAATCGGAGCTCCGTTACATCCCTGCTTGTTACATAGTGAACGTGACGAAATCGTTGAGAATATGTACTCTTATTTGATAATGTTAATAATAAAATTAATGATCCATTGCTTGTTACAGGTAAGGCTTCAGGGATAACGTATGAATTTTCCGTCCCGCTGGCTCCCGGTCGAGGGTAAGGCTTACCGGGAACTGACAAGTACGATAAACCATTTGTTGCAGAGAAACTTAAAAGGCAAATAGTCGTAATTCTATTAACATTAACGTAATTTTATATGGAAAGTATCACCTTATTTCGTTCCTAGTTAGTTTTCTTTAGTGGCTTTTAAGTATGTTACATTAAAAGTTTACTATTTAATTTAAATATAGGTAGTGGTACCGATAACACAAGTTTTCTGTTAGGTTTTTTGTTTTTGCGTCAAATTATAACATAAAAGTGCTATAATATTATTTAGACGGGTAAAAATATAAGTTTTTAAACAAATTATATTTGTGCGTTTATATAATGCAGGTTCTATACTAAAACACAAAGTACGCATTTGGAATTTAACGATTAGGCAATTAATGATTCTGATAAACTTGACAGTTATTAGAGGGACGGATGAATTAATAACCAAATTCCGATGTGGCCCGTGGACGAATTACCATAATGACTTCTTAATTAATGGCCATCGAAATGTCCAAAACCAAATATGTGATCGGTGAATCATGCGTACCTTTAATTATAAAATGAAACAACTTAAAATTTACGTTTTGCGAGTTTATACCACAAAGCGAACGAACTAGGTTATAAAGTCGCAAATCATAAATTTTGACTTATATCTTTTTATGAATAAAAGTGCGTGTATATATAGATGAGTAATATATTACCGAATTGTTTTAAGTAGGTGAAGGCGAGCCGCTCGTATGGTGTCGGTTATCGAGTTGATGCGTTTTGCTATTAGGATAGCTACTTTTGTTATTCGTTTTGTTTCATCAATGTTATGAAACTCTTTGTTTTGGGTTTTAATATGTTTGTATTATAGAGATAACAGAACAAAATAGAGGTTCTAAAGGGTAGTAGAATGGTTAGAACGTGGAGCTCCCACCGTCACATCTATTTCGATCGTCAAGGTGGTAGAATGAGAGTGGTTCGACTGGAGAGTTACCACCGTCACACCTATTTCTAGCATGGAGTTCTTGCGTTTCGGTGGAAGGGTGTGGTTACGGTTCTGAAAAGTGAGCCGTTACATTCATTTGAGGCCGTTACATTTTTCTGTGACATTATGTTGTCCGAAATCCTATTTCTGACTTAGTTTTTATTTTAAATTTATCGTACAGAGAGAACGGAAGGCATTAAAATCTTATTTCGGCAAATTAATTTAAACACTAGAAACATCTAAAAGCGTAGCCCATCGTATAGAAATAAAAGTGCTATTTAAGTACGAATAAAACGTTACTTGATCTACATACGAGTATAAGAATAGTATATTTTATTTCCACAAAATGCTAATTTCGCATTAAGTCTCTTTTATTCTTACCGTACCATATGATGAAAAAAAACATTCCATTCATTTGAAGTCACGCATTCAGTGCCTTTGATCTCCGTTTAGAAGTTTGCATCGGAAATCTTAAACACTATCTAATCGATTTTTAATGGGCTAAAGCAGTGGTTCCCAACCGGTGGTCCGCGGAACACTAATTTTACCTAGAAGCACCTGAAGTGGTCCGAGAACTCATCAAAAAAATATTGTAATATAAGTTAAAGAAAGAAAAGAAGTTATCACAATGACAGTCAAGTAGCGGACAGCCGTGCCTGAACCAAGGATCAGGAATTAGTAAAGAGTATACAGAAAGCGCATTAAAGATTGTTTGCTTTGAACAATAACGTACGCGTGATTTATTAAAAAAATAATAATCCCATATTAATTTTCAGATTTATTTTTATCTTTAATTACACCCTCATACTTCGGTCCATAGGCCGACAGATATTTTGCCAAATGGTCCTTCGTCGTCAAAAGGTTGGGAACCACTGGGCTAAAGGAAGAGCACGACGTGGGAAGCTTATCCAAACACACGACTTCATTATGTGGTTAGCGCAAGGTTAAGTCAATTTTGGATTTGAATCGCTTCACGTAACTTTGGTAGCGTGCAGTTTATATCACTAGTGGTTATTTTGATGTGAAAATATGCGGAACCACCCACTAAACAGTGGGGATGGTAAATATCTTTTACATTTTTACATAATAATAAAATATTTGTATTAACATTGTATTATTATGTATAAATGTTAATGATTCGGGAGGTATTCGATCTCCTAGAGAATTGTCCGGGGTAAAGAGGGTACCCCTCGAGGCCCGAAATTCCCGATCCACCGCCCTTATGTTGACATTGCCTTAGCATATGAGAGTCCCGGAGAGAAAGACGTCCCCTAAACGTAAATATGCGGTTATTGCCTATAGATCTCATTTACGTTTGAGATTTTATAGGTTCGTGTACCTACCCATAAAGGTAGACGCGTAGTGTGTCAAATGGAGTACCCAGGGCGTCGCGTTTTGGTACCGGCAAATTTTGGGCTTGCAAAAAAAATGTATAGGTTATTTTGCCGACTAGGGGACGGGCCATTACTTTATAGGGGTGCGGCAAATTCAACTTTCGTCCCGGATGATGCCCGCAAATCACAAATGTAAGTATAGTTATTGTTTTATACAAATATCTCATGCATAGTCACCGCCACACCAATTTGTAACGTGAAATAGTTCTTGCGGTTCGGTGGGAGAATGAGGTTGCCGGCTCACTTTCATATAAGGCGACCATCATAGTCCTCGGCAGTAGCAACGCATCTGACTACAGATGGAACCTCTGTTTGTTGGGTTTAAAATTGCGCTGCGGATTTTAATGCAGCTTTTTTTAATAGATAGAGTGATTCAAGAGGAAGGTTTGTATGTATAATTTATACATAATATAGTGTAGGAAACATTGATAATTTTAGATTTTTGACTTTTAGGCGGAACTATGTTCGCCGGGTTAGCTAGTGAGCCTTATACCTAAAAGAAAAGAACTAACACTTCTGATATCAGTAGACTGTGGGACGTTTTCTACATTATTTATTTCCTCCGGCACAAAGCAAAGTTTGTTACGCTAAAGCCATTAAATTTGGGTGGCGAAATGGCACACAAGGCACTTCGTTATGTCGCAAATTGGGCGACGTCACATAACTGCTGACCCCGTGGTATGAATACCTTCTTTGTGCTATGGAGTCCTCTTTCATTATGGGGTTTTAGTATATGAGATGTATTCATTGTTTATACGTAATATTTGTACAAGTTGCTTGTGGTTACATTGTTTAAACTTTATTATTTTTTTTTTCAGTTACCTATGTCTTTCATACAATATTGTTTGTTTAATTATCCGAATAAAAGAAAAAGAAAAGATGGTGTGACGATCTGGTCAAATATTCAAAAGACTGGCAGGCTCTGGCGAAAGATAGAGAGCAGTGGAGGCATATGGGGGAGACCTTTGCCCAGCAGTGGGACAACATAGGTTAATTAAAAAAATCCGAATAAAAATATATAAAGATTATATAAAAAGGACGATGAACGACTTAGTCTAGAAAAAGTATTAGTTTAGAAATATAGTGTCAATTATAGATATTAGTAGTACTTGTGCAGGTATTGAAAATAAGTCAAATATTTTAGTATCAATATCAGTTTCAATCGGCGCTTAGTTTGATTTGTGTATCTATTTCGTAGTTAACATTAGAAAAACTTCAGTGTACAAAAAGTGTATCGCCAGTAGAAAGTTCACGGTTAAACCATATTGTTGTTAAGTTGAACTCTGGAGCCTTTAGAGCGTCTCTAATTGATCATCGGAATGAAGCGTTCAGCACGAAATCTATCAGCTTCCGACGGGTCGTGGGTTCAATGCTCGAGTGTAAACGTGCAAAAATGTTATACAATGTGCTCGATGTTTAGCTAGTTTACACCCGCCTGGTTTAGTTATTACTAACCGGTGTGACATGCAAAGGATTCCGAGTTTGATCCTTGCTTAGGTAGATTACTTTCTGGCGTTCGTATTGAAACGTAATAATCGAACTTCGTAAAATTATATAATAAGAAACCGGCCAAGTCCTACTCGGACTGCCGCACTAAGGGTTTTCTACCATTTAAAAACGGTAAAAAAATACTTTTTGTTTTATGGGAGCCCCCCTTAAATCTACATTTTATTCTATTTTTTTAACCGACTTCCAAAAAGGAGGAGGTTATCAATTCGTCTGTATTTTTTTTTTTTTTTTTTTTTATATTTGTTACCTCATTTCTCCGGACTGGGTGAACCGATTTAGATGATTTTTTTTTTATTTGAAAGGTAGTGCGTGTCATAGGGTCCCATTTTTTTTTAGTATTTTTTTGACTAGGGCATCCATAAGAAAAACGCATAAGTCTTAAATTTGCATTTTCAATGTACGCGATAAATGTATGAATAACTCAATATCCCGCCAACCGATTTTGATGATTCTTTTTTTATTAGAAAGGATGTACTCCAGGGGTAGTCTGATAAGAGTTTGATAAGGTTCTAATCATAGGATCTTCAACTTTTTGGAGCAAGATAATAAAATTAGTGATAGTCGGCCGAACCTTAGCTGGAGAAGTCCAATTGAGTAAAATATAGAATAAAATTACTATGTAGGTATTTACTATGAAAAATTTGACCTTCAACTCTTTAATCCTGATGATGCAGGGGTACTGCTAGCCTGAACTATAAAAGTTGGTCGTTTGATGTTTGCGAATATATAATGAAATTGTTATGCAAATTCATGGGACAAAAATTTGACCTTCAACTCCTCAACCCTGATGATGCAGGGGTACTTAAAGCCAAAACCATAGGAATAAGCCATTTGGTGCTTACGTATATGTTATAAGATTACTGAGCAAAAACATAAGATGAAAAATTTGACCTTCAACTCCTCAACCCTGATGATGGAGGGGTACTTCAATCCTAAACCATAGAAGTTGGCAATTTGGTGCTTACGGTTATGTAAAGAAAATACTAAGCAAAAATATAAAATCAAAAATTTGACCTTCAACTCCTCAACCCTGATGATGAAGGGGTACTTCAATCCTAAACCATAGGAGTTGGCAATTTGGTGCTTACGGTTATGTAAAAATAATACTAAGCAGAGGCACAAAATTAAAATTTTGACCTTCAACTCCTCGACCCTGATGATGAAGGGGTACTTCAATTCTAAACCATAGGAGTTGGCAATTTGGTGCTTACGGGTATGTAAAAATAATACCAAACAGAGGCACAAAATTAAAATTTTGACCTTCAACTCCTAAACCCTGATGATGCAGGGTACTGCAAGCCTGAGCCATAGAAGTTAGCCACCTGGTACTAACGTATATGTTATAAGATTACTAAGCAACAATATAAGATGAAAAATTTGACCTTCAACTCCTCAACCCTGATGATGGAGGGGTACTTCCAGAGGGGGCGCCCTGTTTGTATGAATTGTAAAAGTGTTTTATGTTTAATTTTTGTGAATATGTAGATGCACAAAGCAAACTTAGAGGCTTTATTTAAATACAAACATAAAAATATAGTCACTAAAAAGTGTAAAATAAAAACTTTTTAACAAAAAATATCTACCGACTTCCATGTCACAAAAAAGTAAAAAATAATTTAAATATATTTTGGTCTAGAACATACTCAGTACTTAGTACATAGTTCTGAAGTCGGTGCTCATATAGGACGTAGTTACCGTCGTCCAGCGAAATATGTCGAGCACCGACTTCAGGACTATGTACTAAGTACTGAGTATGTTGTAGACCAAAATATATTTAAATTATTTTTTACTTTTTTGTGACATGGAAGTCGGTAGATATTTTTTGTTAAAAAGTTTTTATTAATATTTGTTGATATAGCGACAACAGCAAAAAGTAATCTGTGAAAATTTCAACTGTTTTGCTTTCTTGGTTCATGAGATACAGCCTGGTGACAGACAGACAGACAGCCGGCCAGTCGGACAGCAGAGTCTTAGTAATAGAGTTCCATTTTTGCCCTTTAGGTACAGAACCCTTGTATCTGTAGTTCCAGGACCAAAATAGGGCTACGGTATCCTCTGTCTGTCGTAAGAGGCGACTAAAAGTTGTTTCTACGGTTGCGGGCGATAAGAGTGGGAGCTCGGACCGTCCAGCTAAGTGAACCCGCGAAGGACGATGGCATGTGTGGCTGCATGCCGTCGTAAACACCGAGAGGCACGGTGAGCATGAAACGGTCATCGGGGAAGGGCACAAAAGGGAAATTGCGCTCGGAGGACTCCGGCTGTGTTCCGTTGGAAATCCCGGAGTCCTCCACGTAGCGCTGAGGACGGCCACCGGTTTTAGTGAGGTAAAAATCCCACATAACCCGGCGATGCTCCCACGGCGGCGGGTACTCTTTGAAGGTTTCCCCCTCGATAACAAAAAATAAAAAACATGCGTGCGTACGAAGTACAAAGTACACATGTCAGAAGTGAAACTTCTTTGGCGAACTAATTTATAAATCTTGTTTATATTTATACAAATCTAAAACTTTAAATTTCCAAGATTAAGAGGAAGGGAAAAAGGCGTGATACGACGTTCGCTCTGTCTCACTTTTTCTCTCAATCTTTCTCACTCGCTTGCTCCCTACTCTCACTCCACGGCTAGTTGCTCATGCTACGTTCGCCCTGTCTTACTCTCTCTCAATCGGTCTCGATCACTCTCTCTCTCTTTTCCGACACTTCCGTTGCATACCGGCGTGACGTTTCATCTGTAAAAATTTTACCCTCATGCGCCTAAAGAAGTTTCACTTCAAAAAAGTTACAGAACTCTAATAAATTTGAATATATCCTACGTCTAGATTTACATGTATTGTTATTTGTGTGTTCAGTTACAGTTACTCAAAACAATAGTCTTATACGTTTTGTCCGTCATTCAAATGTATATTACAAGTTATGGGCGAAAAAAAACGTAAACTGGGAATGTTCATTGCAATTTATGGGTAAAAACGCAACAGTGGTTGTTTTGAACGTAAGTAAACTTACTAAAGGTACGAGATGCCTATTGTAAAGCTGTGTTTATTTAATGTTTTCTATTATTATTTAGAACGAAAACGATCCTCGTCGCGTATTGTCACCTTACAGTCTGACACAGCGGATTCCAGGTTCAATCTCCGGCTACATAGAAGTGAAGAATTTTAATTTCTGTTCTATATCTAGGTGTTTGTGTATCCGTTTTTGTATGTCCATGATACCCACGACACAGG
Organism: Spicauda simplicius; assembly: GCA_949699795.1. Lineage (NCBI taxonomy): Eukaryota > Metazoa > Arthropoda > Insecta > Lepidoptera > Hesperiidae > Spicauda > Spicauda simplicius. The sequence continues at coordinate 15,182,876 of OX453079.1, forward strand.
AGAAAATTCTAGTGTGGGGCTATGAGTGTATAAAGCGTTATTTAGTAAAATATCGGTGTGTTCGCTGATCATACGAAGTCGCGTAGCTTTAAACCCATCGCGTAACTCGTAGAGCGTGAAAATACAATAAACTATGAATACACAATCATTACGAGCACGTTGCGCTTTACGATGCACGATCCAGATGTTTTTATGAAGCGAACGCTATTGGACGGTTTGCAATCCACCGCTGCGAATACGAGCGATAAGATAAAACGATTTCATACAACACAAACACTGGGAACCCTTGCTACTTTACACATACATTGCTCGATTTTCATACATTCACGTAAATAATAAATATACCTAACAAGCAATGGATGTTGCTCTTGATGGAGATCCGTTTAAGAATTCTTTGTGTCAGGGGGCACAACGGTCATGTCCAATGGCTCAAATCAATTTTATGATTTCAGTTTTTAATTGATTTAGCTGTTTATCATGAAATGGTAAATAATATTATCGTAATTGGAGCGTGTTGATCTGCTACATCTGAATGTATGAAGGTATTTGTTGTTGCTGTTTGACCGCGAACAAAAGTCGTATTTATGTAACAGACATAGCAGAAATATTTGTCTAGCTGATATTCGCTATTTTAGTTCAAGTGAACAGGAGTTTTGTCTACGAGATAATCTAAATACGATAATCCAGTAACATCACAAGAGCTAGAACATGAGGAATCCTTAAGTTAAAGGAGCATCGGCAGCGTGTTCCGGGCTCGGTCGCCGCTCCCGGAAGCGCCGTATATAGCGCCCGTACGCCTGTCCGCGTGTCCGTGTGTCCGTACGTACGTCCCGTAACACCTGCTGTGCGTAGCCGAACGTAATCAGTAGTTTTTAACCGACTTCCCAAAGGAATATCTATTCGTCGTATATATATATATATATATATTTGTTGCATTTAGTTGTGCAGAGCTCCATCTGGCGTCGTTGGTTTCAAGACGCCTTGCGGTCTAAGTTTAATAAAAATGTTTTAATATTTTCCTTATTTATTAGTTTATTTAGGTAAAAAGGCCATTTAGATACTATTCTTCCAATACCAATTCTGTATACTGTAATACCATAAGTTGGCAATGTGCAATATGTTTCTATCAATTCGTTCACAACTCGAAGTTTTTATGAAATGTACTTTGTAAAGTACCAGAGATCTATCTGAATTTTTGTAAAGTTAGAAAGTCTCATCACATTTGTGTCTCACTCACCTCACTTCAAATTAAAACACAGGTTGACATCGTTATTATAAAGCACAAATATATAGGTGTGGTAGTAATAGCGTAATAAGCAATAGCGTGTAGCGTAGTAATAGCGTGAGCAGTGATAGCCTAATGGTTGAAACTTGCCCTCTCGATCGGGAGGTCCGAGGTTCAAACCCCGGCACGCACCACTGATTTATGTGCGTATTAGAAATTAATTATCACTGCTTTTCGGTGAAGGAAAACATCGTGAGGAAACCTACACACCCGAGAGTTCTTAAAAAAAAAAAAAAAGTTCTCAGAGGTGTGTGCAGTCCACCAATCCGCACTTGGCCAGCGCGGTGGACTATGGCCTAACCCCTCTCATTCTGAGAGGAGACCCGTGGCCAGCAGTGGGCCAATAATGGGTTGATGAGACTGATGAGAGTAATAGCGTCGCATTTTATGCACGAATTTGGTATATTTGCCTCTCGTTGCATTGGTTATTCATATCAGTCTTAAAAGTGAAAGTCATATTTAAAAGTAAAATTATTCAATCAGTTGATATATCGAAGATACATATTCAATATCGAACATAAAAGAAACAAAATCAGCGTTTTTGACAACACCATAGTAAATGATTATAAGTTGGCTGGTGGTAGAACGAGTATGGTTCGACCGGTCATCACCAACACACCTATTATTGTCCCACTGCTAGGTACAGACCTCCTCTCAGGCCAAATAGATTATAGGCTATAGTTAACCATGATGGTCAAGTGCTAATTGGTAGATTCCATACACCTTTACGAACATTTTTTAATGAACTCACAGGCATTAAGATTTCATTATGATGTTTTCTTTACCCCTCTCTTAATATACTAGACTCGTATATTAAATATATATCTGATGGATTGCATATTCGTTTGCTACTTTTGTTAACTATTATAATATATTATTATAATATTTCTAGAGTGAAGCAGTTCCTCGGTGGAAGGGTGTGGTTGCTGGCCCACTGCAATATGAGGCAACCACCTTAGTTCTCGGGAGCAGCAATAGAACCGCTGTTCTGTAGTCACTTACCATCAAATTTTATAAGATTGAAGTTGGGAATGAGCCTGAATGTCTGCCCGTGGACATCATCTGTAGCTTACTTAACTTCATATACAACAAAGACTACCTCAAATCAGGTGGAATGCATGCTCTCTTGCGGTCTCAATTTAAAAAAAGAACAATTCCACGCATATTTATCACCGAGAAATTCATTAATACAATCTAAAACGTTTATAAAAACGTGCACATTGATTCCAGCCAGCTAAGTCGGTGGCACGCGTCGCGCCACGCGTGCTCTCGCATATGTAAGCGGGTTCACATTCGGCAGTTGTTACGTACGGCTTCCGGCCCGTCTCGTGAACTGTGTGACCGTATGCTGCTGGCCAATTGGTTGCAACATAGTGGCCTATTGTCAAATTCACGGTTTTGGCATTAAAGGTACATTGTAACTAAATAATTCAAATAATACAATGTACCCTATATTGCATTGTAGGACTACAAGATACCAAATAATGGTGGGATCGTAATCCGAAGATCGTATGACCTAAATATTATCTATTAAGTGAGCCCCGTGGTTTTACCCGCGTTTAAAAATGATGTGACATATTGATGTAATTTAATTAAGATATATACATTTCAAGTATTGCCTAAAGATATCTAATATATAAAATTCTCGTGTCACAATGTTCGTTCCCGTACTTTTCCGAAACGGCATGACCGATTCTGATGAAATTTTGTGAGCATATTGAGTAGGTCTGAGAATCGGCCAACATCTATTTTTTTTACCCTTTGTGATAAGGGTTGTCCACCCTTAACATTTAAAAACAAAATTATATGGTAAAAAAACGTTTACCGGGTTAGCTAGTGAATTATAAATATATTATAATAGTTAAAAAATATAACATAGTTCTTTCGATATTATTTTAAAAACACAGATAAACAGTCGACAAAAATTATAGTAATTGCTATTATTTCCTATTCTCCGTCCCAAATTTTACTCTTTTTGCAAATACATTTGATGTCTCGATACCATTCACTAATATTTTATTAAAATAATGGATTTTACTATCTTTAAAGTTAATTGGTTTAACTGTGTTATAAATGAACGTATCTGTCATATCTTGCAATTTAATTAGAACGTACAAGTGTCATGATCGCGTAGTAATGATCATGTGTCGTGTGATGAATGGCGGTCATCAGAAAATGCCATTAGAACATTCAGATAAACTGTTTTTGCGATATCTCATTACACTCGAAATACTCTTTCACTTCAGGATTAATTCATCTGATCCTAAGTCCGACTTTCCAATAGTAGATGGAAGCTGGATTTCCTATGAAGATCCAATTTATTGATACGATTTTACCGGCACGCCTAGATTCAGTTATCTGCACCGCAGTTTCACCGGCGTTTTAAAACTGTCTGTCTGTGGCGTTGCCCAATAAGTACAAACGCCATAATTATATTTAGCGTGATCAGTACCACCACAGTAATAATATCATACAGTAGTCTAACTCTGCCGTGTCCTTGAATTTTATACCTACAGACGCGCTGGACGAGAGTTCGCGTTAGGGCTACCCGCCTAAATTGTTTTAATATATCTGTATACTTGACTTTCTTTCTTACTTATTATGTATTTTATTCAGCAGATTAAGGTAAAAAAACAACGCGTTCTTTTAATATTTAAGAGACTTAATAATAAGTCGTACACAAATAATAGTTATAAATTTCACACTGAATAATATTTTACCAACCAAAATAAAAATTATTAACACTGGACGTGTTTATGCACAATTAAAGCAATCAAAAACAGCCTAATATAGTTAACAACTGCTCTTCGTTATTATTATTTAAATAAAAAGATCCACTGCTTAAAAAACGTCACATCGCCCGCTGGCCACTACGGCACATTCGCTAGCTGTTGGGTACCGAGTGCATACCGAAATCGTGGCGCGTAGGTACAACTTGCGTTTCGTGCGTTTGTAAGAAGTTAGAATACTGTAGATACTAGTACTGTGGTACCACCTGCCTTTACACAGATGATGTAATTCGCGCAAGTGAGTATGTATTTCTCAACTACCCAAATAGTAGGTGGCCGCCATGAGTATTTCTCTTGCTTTTGAATTTATTGCTGTCTATAATACTTATGTAATGATTTCAGTATGAATGGGTTTGTATGTTATGATGTGTCTATCGGAATGCTCTATCTTGAATTTTGCTATCAAGGGATTACGGGCCTAGAGATTATTAATCCTGAAGATATATTTTCACCGTGCAAATAATATACTTTTATCGATTCTGTAACACTGACAACTTTTAATATTCTATTTTTAATTATGAGTTTTACTTGTTTGCTATTGTACTGATGTTTTATGTACTTTCGAATTTGATCAAATAAAGGTGGTAGGACACTAACAGCATTATAATAATGACACCGTGGCACAATAAGATTTTAATGGGTGTCACAGGGCAGACGAAAAATAAATAACCATGACATGTAGTAATAAAACTTTTTTTTTTAATTTGTTTTATCAAAAATAAAATATAATTTATTCATTTTGAGAAGTGGTCATTTGATTGTGTGCAATTATGGTCGACTTTCGACCATTGCAACTACATATGTGTATGTCATTGTACGACGGAAATTACGGTCCAATTAGGAGTGGTTTTGGCAACTAGCTTAAAGTAGGCAAGCTACTTATTGGTTATATAATAATGATTGTTATATAACGTCGATGATATGATTAATGGATAAGGCTTGATGTGATATTAATCTTGATAAAAGCGTTTAATTGGCGCCCGTAATGGATTGCCTTTCACGTAAATGTGTTTACTTAGGACACAGTTACGGGAAAAAGGTTCGTAAAATATTTTTACTGCAACGGTTCGTCGTAAAAAACGGTGGTAAAGGTTCGTGCAGATTTCTAATTAAGTTTTATATATGAAGATATTTATATTTATGACAGTATGGTTGTACTATATTTGGTGTGAGGATCAATCGTCAAGCACATTTGTGCCACAATATTACGGTTGAGTTGTTGTTTTGTTTGAGGGTGTGGTAAAGATTTAATAGCTAGTCCACTTTATTTTTAACTGACTAAGTAGCAAACGAGCATGCAGTCCACCTGATGGTAAGTGGCCACTGCCGCCCATGGACATCGGTAATCAACTTCATACAGAACATGGATTCCATCTGAAGTGAATCACAGATGCGTTGCTACTCCCGAGGACTATGACGGTCGCCTCATGTGAAAGTTTGCCGGCAACCAAACCCTTCTATCGAAACGCAAGAAATGCTTCACGCTAGATACGGGTATGGCGGTGGTACTTCCCCGATCGAACCACACTGATTCTACCACTTGTTTTGACTTCGACATATTATTAAATCAAACCAAATATCATATAGGTTTAACTATGAAAGTTAACTATCATTTGAATGAAATAAACTTAAATCTTTAAAATTAACTGTTGAAAAAAACTTTAAAAAACGAGGGCACACTGATTTGAATGAGCCCACAGCTACGGATATTGTCCGGAGAGTACACAACTTGGCCTCAATGCAGTGCAGGCGATTTAAACTTTTGATTCAGAGATACAGAGAGGTTTTATTCCCGGCACGTGAATATCGGAAATTTGATTTTATTTTTCTGGATTTTGTCGTTTAGTTTGCCCTATTTTACTAAAGTGGGTCAGATGGTTAGGTAATGTTCTTCAGGGCATGCATGCATGCACACATGCTATAGCCATGTCACTGGAATCTAGTCAATTGTCAGAGTGACATAAGATTATATTTTTTTTATGGTGTCGCCTACGATCGGAGAAAAAAGAGGGGGGAGGGGGAGAGGTTTTTTAATTTTCATAATTATATGGGTATCTAATAAAAGTTAATGAATGGACCATTATTAAATAATTATATTTTAACGCCAACTTCAAAAGTAACCGTCGTCAACCCGTTATTGTCCTGCTGCTGTGCACGGGTTTTCTCTCAGAACGACAAAGTTATAGGCCATAGTCCACCGTGCTGGCCAAGCTCGAATTTAGGACGTTGATGACATTGGTGGACAAAAGTAACGGTAAATCACTATATTAGTAAATAAATTGTTGTAAAAACAATAAAAGCCTGATTAACGGTAATCAACTGGAACTAGAGGCTATCAATCGTTTTTAAGCAGCCAGCTTTTGTTTTATAATTGAACATTGTCACTTGTTAGTGAATTATTCACACATCAGGCAACATATTAAAGTACTTAGCCCAAATATGGTGTGGGTGAGTTGTGTTCGCGGCGCGGGGCGCGACCGCCGACCACTTTCATTTCCGACGCTTCGAATTATGTTCTTGCAGGGTTGCGGGCTTGCTAATCTTAGTAATATTACAAATGTATAAGTTTTTGAGGATATATGTGTGTTTGTTACTCTTTCACTGAAAAATTACCAAACGGATTCCGTTGGAATTTGACACACACAGCTTATGATATGATCCACTTATAGAATTAATTATCGAAGACCGAAGCAAGCGAAGCCGCGGAAACAAACTAGTATGAAATACTTTTGTTATCATATCTAAAGTATACAGACATAAACACCGTATGTAGGAACTGAGCTAGGATTCATTATGTACCTGTATGTAGCTGTATATTTTCATGTCGATGCAGAAAATGTAACTTTTTACTAAATTAACATTACACCAGAAGCAAAAAAAATATATCGTAACGTTTGAAAAGATAAGATGATAGCAGGAAGTATCTTAATAGGGCATATATAACTTTGATCTAAAAAGTTTATATCTAATGGATGAAACCGTTGTACTATTTGTATAATTGATTTAACGTATAAAAGCAAAATTCGTATTTTTGGACATACGGCAAATTCGCTTTCTCGCCTTGATATATGAATTTTATCGTTGCAAAATATTATCTATCCTGCATTTATGATTATCAACAACACGATCAACATCGGCCCTACCTCAATAAAACTTTCTCGGTTCCCGTCCAAGCGGGAAGTGTCGGCGCGACTAATCTCTCCCTTCTAGTGATGCGATGATCGGATACTATTTTGTTACTCGAGCATCCGAGCAATTTTCTCTCACTCGACTTATACTCGAGTATTTGAGTCACCCGAGTAAAATCTAACTCATGTTGCAAGTTCGCAATACGAGTCAGATATTTGAATAAAACATAACTCGGAATATCAACAAACGACGAGCCCAAAATTAGGCGTATTTCACATTTTTAGTCAATATATTTTCTCACTTAAGTTCATCTGCTATGACATGTAATTTTTAGTGTTTTTATTAGTAGTAGAGTAGTCAAGTGATGTCTGTGGGAACAGACAAATCAAAGTCCGGTACGCCGAGTTGACTCGGTAACTAAATGCATAGAGACTTGAGTAATACATTTTTTAAATCGAGTATGTTTGACAAATTCGAAGGTGGTAGAACCAGCGTAGTTCGACCGGGGAAGTACCACCGCCACACCTATTTCTAACGTGAAGCATTTCTTGCGTTTCGATAGAAGGGTGTGGTTGCCGGCACACTTTCAAATGAGGCGACCATCATAATCCTCGGGAGTAGCAACGTATCTGTGATTGACTTCAGATGGAACCCATGTTCTGTATGTAGTTGATTACAGATGTCCATGGGTAGCAGTAACCACTTACCATCTGCATGCTCGTTTGCTACTTCAGTTAGATAAAAAAAAAATTACTCGAGTGAAAACAGGGCTCGAGTCGCATCACTACTCCCTCCGTCCATTGCCGTGCGCTACGATCTACTTCCGGTACTATACCTAATCGCATTGCCTTTATTACAACTGCCAGCAATGCCGGAGATAAATTAATATTTATGTTCCTCAGATGATGCCACAATTCATAGGATTTCCTCATCTTTAATAATGTTAGTCACAGACTTAATGTCTTTGTCAAAAACTTTTGAGGTTTACCGATAGAATTTTTTCTATCGTTTCTTTTAAAGATCTTATACATTCTCACCCTGCACTTATTTACAGATTCCGGACTATATTTGCTTTTATTAAACAAACAATAGCTAGTCCATCGAGCGAAGCATTTCAACGAAATATCCTGACCTGAGCCATTCATTTTATAAAAAGCACTGAATATTTTGTTCTTATCGCAGGATTCAATGAATATTCAAAATGGGTCGTTTGCGGACGCGGCCGCGCGTCGCCATCGTCCAATTTGAGTCCAGTCACATAATTAAGTTTTTCCGTTTAATTTTTTCGAAGTGTGATTCGAGCTTCGGTTTCGGATTTCGCGAACCGATAACATCGTGATCTATAATAAAGTTAGTTTACTTTTCATCTGAAATTAAACGAAATGTCTTTATTTTGCATAGGCCTTCGGGGGCGCTTACAAATTGTCACTTCATAAATATATTTTTTTACACTACCACCGGATCGGAACACGACCTCAACTGAGAAGATCCGGCAAGAAACTCAGTGAGTGTCTTTTTTCTTCGTAATCTTTTTTTTATTTGCGATCTTGTTTTTACATGGGTAACAATATGACTGAATAGAAAGCAACTTTAGTTAGTGCCAGAGATAAAGAATACAGATCGTACGCTTATCAACATATCCATTTGATCTATGGTGATGATATTTGATCATATGGTGAAGATATGGTGATGATATTTCAACATATCCATTTGTTCTATGGTGATGATTTATGATGATATTTCGATCTATGTATGATCTATGGTGTTAGCTCTAGAAATTTCGGGTTCTTTGCAGACCATTAGACGATTTATCTTGATATATATTTTTAAACGTAAGCGTATATCTCTACGGTCATTTATCATTCATCTAACTTGTTTCTTTCGACGTATGTATCGAGTCTGTCACATTTTCATAATTTTCGTCTATGTATCTACTATAAGAAGAGATCTCTAAGATTATTTTGTATTTAATTATGGGGCGCAATTTTACGATTTGTCCATTCCTGCTTTTCTTCTTGGAGAAATGTAGAGATATTTGTCTTGAACCCCCTCCCTTACCCAATCGCATGTAAATTAACTAAATTTTAAGTTAAATTAGAAGTGAAACATGTTTAGTTCGCTTTTCAAACAAATTTTGCACGGTTGCATTGTCTAATAACAAAAAATATATTTCGTGACATTAAGTGAGACACCTCCCTCACTTGAGATTGATGCGATTTGACCCGATCCCCACCTCTCATTAAACGTGTCAAATAATGAATTAATATCCCATTGTTGGAGAAGATTATCGTTTACAAATCGCGTTCAGCATAGCTGTAAGTGCGTCGCCGGACCATCGGCTGGTCAGCTTTCTCAGGGCGGTCACCGGAGATGAGGGCGCGGCGGAGCGTTGCGCGTCACGCTCCACCGGTCCATGGGAAACGTCGCTTTTTATAACCGCCGATACCTTTTGTTTTGAACTCGCTCCTTTGTTTCTACAAACGTTTTTCGGTCTCTGTTCTTCGATTTGCTGGATTTGGAGCATGTTTCTAAAACTTTCCAAATTTAAAGAAACTTTTCTTTAAGGTAAATGTTACACTCTCTCCTTTTGTATCAGACTTGAGCTACGTAAGATTTGTGTGTTCGGTGCGGTTTTCGAAAGGTGTCATCCTTATTTATACATACGCCGACCGTTTGATCGCTCCTTTTGGTAACTGGATCCAAATTGGCTCATTTTTATTGAGCGAGAGTTAACGATCGCCCTAATATATGTTCACTGGTTTCTCAAAGACTGACAGGCGGAATACCCAATTGTTTGCCCGTAGATTTTTTTACCTGTATTATCAAACGAGTTCCACCTGTTAATAAGTGGCCATTGCCGCTCGTAGCATCTGTCGTCAACTCCAAATAAAATTAAAGGTTTTTTGCGAGTTTGTCCATAGATGAGAAATTGATTTCGATCTTTGATTTGATGGAGTTGTTTGTAACTGCGAAGGCTTTGGTTGTTATTTTTTGCCTACATTTCGACCTCTAACCCACATAGATGTACGTAGGTGAGAAGGTATAAATTTATAGGTCAGGGTTTGCAAGCTTTTCGTACAGAATTATAGTGAAGCCCTAGAATTTTAAATATCGCTAGTCTATACGATGAACCGTACCGATAATCTTATTTGGTAAATTTATAAGGTTTGTGTTGTTGCATGCCGTATGCTTTGTATTGTGTTTTCATAAGTCAACGCGTAGGGTTTTCCACGAACAGACGAGTTGTTTGTTGCTCATTGTTCTCTAAATTAAATGTTGCTCCACTGTTATTGTACATGGTGAAATTGAGCCTGGTTCAACTTTCAAAAACAGTTCGGTATTATTTCTCTACAACAATAATGTTTTGCTTACGGATTGTTGGATTAGCATTACATTCGCATAATATTTTAACGGTTATACGTTACTTAAATATAGCAGCATATTTATTGAGTTAATCAATCTGTTCGATAGTATCGGTGACACATAACATTATGAAGCAATGACGTTTTTGATGACCTTGGCATCGAAACCAATGTTAATAATGTGCGATTCGAACTGAACGCAAAACTTAGCTTAGTCATCCGTCGCGAAAAGCTTTCATGGGTTCAACGGCCATAAATCGTCTTCTGATACCATACTGTATAGGAAGTGAAGCTTATTTATAGAGTTTGACGCTCGCACGCGTCGCCTGCGCATGAGCCGCGCTCAGTGCCGAGGCCGGCGGCCGGCGCAGTGCTGCTCGAGACTCGGCGGCGGTCGGTGCTTCGCGCTGTAGTGACTACACGCCAACGTACTCGTCGATCTCCGTATCGACGCTTGCAGTCTCGATTTCGAAGGTGTCAGTGATAACTCCGATACCGTTCCGCCAATCGCGAGCGGCCGGTGCACGTACGCGATAAACTATCGGCCCGCGGCCGATCTGTGCCGAATCGAAATTTTTCACGCCGACTGGCGTCCCGATAGTGCATTTACACGGGATTCTGTTTCTAAAATTACATTACCCTTGTGTGAGTTGATTGTGCCGAAGTCGGTTGTCGCAAGATGAGGCCGAAGGACGAGACGGACGCGAAAGTCCAAACGGGGACTTTCATCCTGTCCGAGAAAATTGACGATACCAAGTCGAAGAAAAATGAGAAGGAAATGAAGAAGGAGATGAAGAGGCTCGAGAAGGAGAAGCAGGAGCGCGAGAAACGCGAGAAGAAGGCCAGGGAGAAGGAGAAGGAGCGCGAGAAGCACGCCAAGAAAGGTTAGCACCCGTTCCCATATGAATTAAGTTAAGAGGTCTTATCAACGTGTCTAGTTATTGTGATGTCATCTCGCGCTATTACAGAGGCTACTTCAGAGCCCGTATGGCTACGTCAGAGCAATAAAAATTTGTTACATTAACTGTTCACACAATTGAGATCTATTGTTGTTGCGGTTACATCATTACTGGCCTTGACAGTTTTTATTTATCAAATATTTCACCGCGATTATTCCTTAATTCGGCCTTATCATTGGATCATTCAGATAAAATTCCCCGGTTTTGTAGTTTTTTTCAATACAATATTTTGTGTATTTTTCGTTCAAACAAGTTTAGTTGATGAATAAATTTTGAGGTTCGAGAGCGAATCTAAATTAAATCTTGATGTGAATCACCAAAAACAGGTTCCATACAATCGAAATGAACAGAATCGGCTTATTCAAACAGATGTGATTGAAAGAATAGCGGCGGCTGCTAATTTAATTAAAGTGTTTGTTTCCGTCTATCATCCATCTGCCTTTCTAACAAATTTAGTTCGTAACTTACTCTTTGTTTTAGACTACATGTAATACTAAGTACTGAAGCCCGTGTTATTTACCTCTGCGTCATATTTTCTTAATTTGTAAAAATAAAAATTCTTAATCTCCTCATAAGTGCATGTATTTCCAAGGAACCATATTTCTAGCACTCACAAAGTACAATTTAATATTTCGTTTTATGCTTTACTAGTTGACCCGGCAAACTTCGTTCCGCCTAAAAATCAAAACTTTAAAATAATCAGTGTTCCTCCACTATATTATGCATGTATGTAAAAACCTTCCTCTTGAATCACTATATCTATTAAAAAAACTGCACTAAAATCTTTAGCGTAGTTTTAAAATCTAAGCAGACAGCCGAAAGCGACTTATTTTGTACTGCTTTATAAAACTGAACATAATAATGCAGTTTATTTGTAATAGTGCAATAAAACAAAGGTGCACTTATAATATATCATTAATTCTAACGTAGGTAAGAAATTAAAGGTTTTAAATATTTAGTTGTTATGTTGAGTATTTACATAGATATCATTTTTTAGCGAAAGAAGAGTTTCTGAGCTGCGTGTTATCTTAATATTAATTATCTTAAAACTTATTTAACTAGTGCGTTTTGCGTTTATCATTGTTGACGAACACACGATGTAATTAAATAATAAAATCTTGTAGTTATCTTAAATTTTGATCTGGATCCATTTTAAATTTCAATATTGTTAACATAACTTAATCTAACTTTGAAATGTCAATATCATAATCAATGTTACATAGTTCGCGCCTAAAAATGATTGTAATTTGAAATTTTAGCATGCCTTGACAGGCGGAACTTGGAGAGCCTACCTTTATATTATACATAGCAACATCATTTCATGTACCCATATGTTCTTGGAATTTAAAATATTTAAATTCGCTTCGTCCTGTCAGTGCTTGGGTTTATGCAAATTACGAATATAGAAGTAATCCGTTGATTCCATATTACGTCACAACCCTAGCTTATCAGATTGCTGGCATGATATGAGTGATTGTAGTATATTTAAATGCTATTAATATTATTTGCTGGATACTATCAGAGATAAAAGCATCATCACCAACAGTAGCAATATAAACCATACCTGGTATCTCTCATTTGTCGCTCTGTTACTACGATTGTTAAAAAATGATTCATCGTTCGGTAAGGCCATTATCTATGGCAGTTTGTTAGCGCACCATGTACACAATTTCAGTTTCGCTCGCTCACGTAACCGCCATGTTATTGAAATACAAGGTTTCTCTTTCAATCAGTACATTTATGAATGTTTATGTATTCGTCGACTGCACGGCTGCGAGCGTGACCGCGCACCGCCGCGGACTCGTTAAATACCCGTCCGTAGAGATTTATGCACTGCTTTACATACAAAAGTCTGCAACTCCCGTCACGACTCGACTCGCACAAATTACTCGAGGAATGATTTTTGACTTGGCTCACTGCATCGTCACTGTTTATTTGGCGAGATCGAGTTTTTCCAGTTTCAAATTGTGTACATCCACTGTCTGGCTGCCTTTTATCAAGTAAATTGTATTTCCCGGCTTCAGTATTTCACTCGTCGCGTCACAATGAAAAGCGTCGACTGTGTCAACGATGTCATTGTTCTCGCTAACTTCTTTCTCAATTAGTGCACCCATTGTACTGATTTTAGGTCATTCGGTCTATGTTTTAGTTGCATTTCTGTGAGATTGTTAGCTACCTATATACTTTCTTATCAAAACTGTCGATGAATAGCCAAACCTCGTCCCCGTGTGATACGGAAGTGATTACGGATTGCTTGTTATCTTCATTGCTCTTTAGTTGTTTGCGTTGTTTTAATCTAGTGTTATTGTGTTCGTGATATACAATTGTAGTCTCAACGATGCTCGTGTCAACAACTCTGAATAGTTCGAAGTTGACTGAAATTATTACAAATAGGTCCTGCGGGATTGAATGATTGCGCTCGTTAAGCTATTGTGGGAAATTTGTTTACGTCTATTCGTTTAGACTTACTGTTTATTAAAATTACATACATTCATATATCGTCACCCCATTATTGTCCCACTGCTGGGCACGGGTCTTCTCTCGGTATGAGAGAGTTTTAGGCCATAGCACACCGCGTTGGCCAAATGCGAATTGGTGTATGTGAATATGTATGTATTCTGATTCATTCATAGATTCACATAAATAGGTAGTTTCGTTGTGACCTCAATTTTCGAGTTTTAAAATATAATTTGATCGTTTGAATATATCTCATTGCATTGTATGACGGTATCGGGTGTACCATCACATTGTGTTTGGAATATTTGTTAAACATCTGTGATCCAAATGGAAGTCCAGTTGCGTCCTTGTGTGGAGGTCAACATTATTGTCTAAACGAACTACGCAGAATTAATCTAGACAAGCATTAAAATTAATAACACTAATGAATAACGTAATTGCTTCTTGTTAAAAAGTTTCATTATGTAAATTATTTTTAAGAATAATTCGTTAGTAACCGTGTTTAATGGTACGTGTAAATTGATTAATATTGGGGGCTGTCGTAAGGCAAAAATAAGTGGCGTCCTGGCAGTCGAGCCATAAAGGTTGTGGCTCCTGTACCTAAGAGTAAGATTTCATACTCTTTGGTCTTTTTCACGTCTGTTAGGGCAACCATGCAATTGGTAGTATAGAACAAAATCAAAGGCGCGCGTCATCGATTTGAACTTCAGCTTCTCAGTTGGAGAACTGACACTATTAGTATTAAGATGCTGTTACGTACCTTTTATAAATTTAGGAAGAGTTGTCATAAACACCTGCATATATTACCCAATTTGTTTTATTTTCATTCGCCGCATTAGTGGCGTGTCTGTTAATAGCTAGTCTCGCCTTCGTTGTGATTTGGTCTTAAAATGCAATTAACTGTTATGTAGACCAGCGGTAGATAACACAGACATTAACGAGATCGAGATAACGTGACTAACAGTCCTTTGTTCCGCTGGATTAGGGCTGCTGTAGCGTTTGGAATAGATACACAATCATGTAATTATAAATAAAGTGGTACCGTTCTAAAATTGACGAATTTCCTCGTATTATGGCGTGAGGGATAAGTGTTACTTTCACTTCAAGAACTTATTTTATTGCAAGATTTCAAATCCTTGCTATGACGATGATGCTTTTCAATTGATTGTTCACTTTTATGATAATTTTGAAACGATTTGTCTTAAGAAACTTAGTTTAATTTTTTTAACATTATTTTATGTTTATCATTTTTGTTCTATAACTTATAGTAAAGTAGGTAGTTCTCGTATTAATATATAAATAATAATATGCTACTTAAATAACCATTTGTAAATTTATTTTATATGTTTATTTTTTACATATTTAATCATCCTACTACTTACCTTATGTTTTTATTCAATTAACCTAGCAACAGCAAACGGGCCACCTGTTAGAAAACAGACACCGTTGTCTGCAGACATGCATCGCCGGCTTCTCTTCCGGCTAGCTTACATCTTTCTCATAGAATCCCATGTCATAGCGCTCCAAGAATATCTCGGGATCAAGTTTGTTCTACATCTTACATGTTCCGGGTAGATTTTTTTCCAGTAAATACTTTCCCATGTTTCTGGTCCGTATAGCAGCCCTAGACTGGATTACACGGTAGA
Organism: Spicauda simplicius; assembly: GCA_949699795.1. Classification (NCBI taxonomy): domain Eukaryota; kingdom Metazoa; phylum Arthropoda; class Insecta; order Lepidoptera; family Hesperiidae; genus Spicauda; species Spicauda simplicius. Next base: position 15,198,503 of record OX453079.1, read on the forward strand.
ACGGGATCGCCATTGTTTGGTGAAACCTCGCCTCGTCTCGTGTGCGATGTACGCGCCGCGTCGCTAGGCCTTTTACTTTCCGCTGATACTCTACTTTGCATTGTTTTGTTTACATTTACTAATTGCGCTGTCGTTTTGATCGTATACTAATTATTTATAGTAATTCTAACTTCGGTAATATTTACGTTGCTCAATAACCTTACTGTTACTTTATTTAAATCTGAAAGTATTGGCTATTTTATTGTTATTTGAACAATATTTTATTTCAATAGTAGCAATGACAATTTAATTAATCGTTTTACTACTAGAAGTAAGAATGGTAGTGACGTGGGAAATTGATATAAAATCTTTCACAAATTAACCAAGACCGAATAACTTATGGATGGAACTTTATTTATTTGTCTTTCATACTTGCGTGTATCGTTAAATATTAGAAGTGACAGCCGTTGATTGTGCGACTATTTTTTGAATTTATTGTCGTAAGTATGGTTGTGATGAATGATGTGCGCTGACAGTTACAATTGTGTAACGTGCGTCGCGGCGACGACGTCGTGATGGAGGGGTTTGTTAATCGCGGAATCAAAACTACAATGCAACATTTTTAAAGGTTTGATATTTTATATTAAAGATACGGATGTTCGTGAGGACTTTATGTGAGTTAATTACTCTTTCACACAAACACCGGTCGGATTCCGTTAAAATAAAACGCGGACGTAGCTTGTAACCAAGATTAACACATAACATACTCTTTGCCGTGGTACTAATATTAATAACCTCTAATATATGAGTTCCAAAAATACGAGTGCTTAAAATTTACATTTGTGAGCATGAGCTTGATTAAACAGTTTGAAAGCGTAAATTTATCGAAATGAAAAGCAACAAGTGTGCTGAATCTTACACTAATATTTTCCTATCGGTCAGAACATTATGTTTTAAGTTTTTCGTTTTGTAATTTAACAGTTTTTAAGTTCGTTGACAGCAGTGACGGTTGTTTTGGTTGTGAGTAAACATAGCGTGACGGTGTGAGGATTGCAGCGAAATGCTCTTGTTTTTAATGCTATTTATTAGATTTATCCTAACTTTTTGAAGTATTTAAGAACAAAATTAAATACCCGACTAACTTCTATAATAACTGATTCTTGAAGAATAGAAATATGCGTTTATTATGACTGCATGAAGGCACTGATCCACGCCTTGAAAGTGTGGTCTAAGGTTTTGGACCTAATTTTTATTATAGTTAAGATTCCATTAGGAAAAGCAATCCTGTATTCATATATCGTATCATATATGTGCGAGATAGAAGATGAACTAATATTATCTGATGTTAGTAGCGTTTATCTAGTAACAAGAAGTGAAGTGACCCGGCGACCGGTCTCCGATGGAGTTGGTGAAAAAACCACCTGCGGCGTACAGCTAGCGGTCGGTATTGGTAGCACAGTTATGTCATTTGTGATGTAGTTATGGCACTCGGCGGCCATCGGTGACTGATTGCCTGCGGTCACAATACCAACGTAACGGGGCTCGACTATGTAAATTGCAGATCTCGGTGGTAGATAGTTATCTACCGTCGATGCCATGTTGTTTAGTCAAGCGTATATTGTACATAGTTGTCGATGAAATTTAATCTTTAAAATATAAGCTGAATTTTTTTAGTAGCGTGTGGTGAGGACTTCGTCGCAAGTATACACGTTTAAGCATTTAAACTAGTTTGCAAGCTGAAGTTGAAATATTCGGGAAACTTGTGCTACTTGCGCTCGGTGCGGTAAAGAAATTAAAATTTTATGCTGGAATACGAAGTATTTGTGAAATAAAATACCACTTCCTGTTAAGTAGAGTTTATGTAAGTCATCTGAATTTTGTTTAGCTATTCATAAAAGGAGCTATGACGACGGAGCGAAAACGAAATATAAGCTCTTTGTTGTTTTAATAAGACCCAAATAAGTATGTGAGGCTGTTAGCCAAGGACATGACGTTGATTTGTGCTTACAAAATGCCTATAATTTTCCAATAACGTGCGTAACTGAGTTCGAAATTGTTTATCTAATTATTGGTGTCAAAGCATGTACTTTACCCTTAATCGATCCCCTTCACTCGGCAACAGTCCATCGGTATCCAGCAAGCTCGGGCGCCACTAATTAGGGCACACGCCACACCCCACACGCTCGTTCGAGTGGCAACGCCTTTATTTTCTTTTTCATCCTATCTCGACACATCCTTTCTATTAATAGGTTATCCTATACATAGACATAGGAAGAGTTATTAAGTGATTGCCAAGATCCTGTAAGTTACGTTTGGTACGGTGTCTGTAGTGGTGTTTTACTAATAGAATGATTTTACATAATTACTTTCTACGTTTTCATCTGTTCTTGCTTTCATGTGGTTTAGTACAGGTCTAGCTCTAATAGGATTCTTATTGAAATCTCATTGGTGACGATAGTGGATGACTTCAAAGTAAAACTAATAAGTTATGAACTCTTATTACCGTGTTCCAATAAGAATTTCGGTTATAATTTTTTTCATATATGTAATGAACGCAGTAAAACAGTGTTTCTCTTTACTTAATATTAAATTATTATTGCATCTCATGGAAATTTGTGACCAACATTAGGTGGACGATCAATGTGTACCGCGGTGTGTAAAAGAGCTTATACCGTTACAATTGTGAAAAAGCCAAAATCCGAAACGAGCGCATGCGTAAAGTATTGCAGTTGGAATTGCAACCATTACATAACACATTGCAGCAACGTTGCACGTATCTGCAACCTTTCTCGACACACTTCGCCGGTCACCCGGTGACCGGACCCGCGCCGGAGCCTTGAACGTGAGGTCGTGGCGAGATAACATGCAGGTTTTTAAGTTTCGCTACGTCTTAATATACGGTGATGAAAATTTACGTCAAAGTTGGAGAACCGGTCGATCGGTCGACCGATCCACAGGTCGATCACGGCCATGAGATAAATCGAACGCGGCAAGGCAAAAGTTTTATTTTTAAAAGTTTTTTTTATTAAAACACACGCTTTCTATATTCTCATAGCTCCACACTAGGATTTTCTCGTGTGTCGTGGGTACAATGGACACAAGGCGAATACACAAACATCTAGACCCAGAACATGAATCTAAACTCATCATTCAGATACCTATCTAACCGGAAATCGAACCCGGATTTTGCGCGTCAGACCGGTATGGTAACCGCTCGACCACGCGGGTCTTCAATATTGGAGTAGCAAACAAGCGTGCAGTCCATATGATGATGAATGTTCAAGCTTGTAAGCAACTTCATATAGAGCAGGGGATCTGTCAATGAAAGGTGCGTTGCTACTCCTGAGGACTGAGATGGTTGTCTCGTATAAAAGTGTGCCGACCATCACAACGTTTTACCGTTACGCTTTATGCTAGAAATAATTATGGCGGTGTTACTTCCACGATCGAACCATACGCGTTCCGTCACTATGCAAAACATGCATGTTTTAAAGTTATGTTTAAATAAAGGTGATAAAAATGATTTAAGTATTTTTTATTATTATTAAGTTATGGTGCGTAGCAGCCGGCGATTACCATCGCGTCATACGTTAGCGCCCGCCACGGCGTCGTGATCACGACTGGGAAATCTTTTACGGTGACTGATTCTCTGTATTGCGCGATTTTAAACGATCATTGAAATTAAATGCAATTGTTGCTAAAGTGTTGTTTTTCGCATATTGAACAAACTTTGTTGCAACGAGCAGTGATAGCCTAATGGTTGCAACTTGTCCTCTCAATCGAGAGGTCCAAGGTTCAAACCCAGGCACGCACCACTGATTTATGTGCGTATTAAAATTTAATCATCACTGCTTTTCGGTGAAGGAAAACATCGTATGGAAACCTACACACCCGAGAGTTCTTTAAAAAAAAAGTTCTCGGAGGTGTGTGAAGTCCACCAATTCGCACTTGGCCAGCGCGGTGGACTATGGGCTAACACTCTCTCATTCTGAGAGAAGACCCGTGCCCAGAAGTGGGACAATAATGGGTTGTACCCCCCTGTTACAAGACCAGTGAGTCCTGTAACATAAAGTTACCTAGTGTTTAGTTTCTCTGTCACACATTGACTACAGAATTTCACCAACCTTAAGTAGACCAGATTGAAAATATAAGTACTTATTTTATTCTTTAATTAGGACTACAAAAAAGGGAGGTGGGTACTATTCTACGTTAACTGTACGTATGCTCTAAATGTTTGTTTTATCCAAGAGCTTCTCGAGCTATCGGCGTAAACACATCTTGTGTTATTTCTCGATTATTCAAAAATAATTGCTTAATTACTCGAATATGTATGTTGTTTCCTTTATAACTCTTTTCTGCAAGACCATTTTTCGTTAGTCACAAAACTGGAAATTACAGAACCAAGTAATCAACCGACAAGGTTGCTCACGAGAGGAAATACATTCATAAGGTTAAATAAAGGATATGTTATTTTATAAATCTATATTATCAAATTTGCTCGTTTTAAGTTTAGGTTTGTAATTAAATAATTGGCGTTTGTTTCTACGTGTGTGATTTACGTACTTGCCAATCAATCTCCTTGCATGTTTTCATATTGTCTGATGCTTCACTATCACTTTCACGGTTTTATATTAATGTTGATACTAAACTTAAGGCTAAACTAAACTAAAAAAAAGGTTTCTCGGAGGTGTGTGAAGTCCAACAATCCGCACTTGGCCAGCGCGGTGGATACTCTCTCATTCTGAGAGAAAACCCGTGCCCAGCAGTGGGACAATAATGGGTTGACGAGACCAGGCTAAATAACATAATGAAAAGGACTTTTGCCACTTTGCAAAGGCCTATGAGGGCACTTACAAATTGTGAGTTAAAATTGCAAGAAAATTAAGTTTTTAGTAAGATTTTTATTTTTTCTTATGTTATCTCTTATGTTTTTAACATGAAGATTATAATATTGTTCCGTCACGTATGTTGTGTCACGTATAACTACATACGCTAAATTTTGACAGTTATTTAATAGTTATAAGCTGTTTTATCTTGTACTAGCTGGTACCCACGGCTTCCCCCGCATGCAAATCAATGTATCGCAAAGTTTTTCTCGCGCAAATCTGTACTCAGTGGGAATTCTATGATAATAAGTAGTCTATATGATGTTCCATAACCTTTTCTATAACGAAAGTCCTATGAAAATCGGTTTAGCCGGTCAAGGATTACCCGGACAAACAGAATGAAGAAACAAATTTCAAGTGTATCTGTGGGTAATATTGTTATGTAAAAATATTATTAAAATTAGACGAATTAGAATACTGTAAACCCCTTTTTTTTGAGCCAATTTCAGTCTTATAATTAGTGGTCACATTAACAATATCGGGATTCGGGATACATCTTTTCAAACAGCGCCGCCACATTTAAACCAAAGCACCAAATACCAATAGACAACCAAATAAAATTCGTAATATTTCAGTCAATTTACATAAAACCGTGATGTTAAAAATACGCGGACAATCCTCGAGAATTGTACTATCTTTTAGTAAAAACCGCAGAGAACTCTGTTCAGTAATATTTGAGAAAAAAACGAACATACAGACAGACAGCTTTTGGGCACTTAGTTTTAATAGTAAGCATAGAAGATGTAGTCTGGAATAGTATGATTTCTAGTTAAGCCGTAAAGTGTACGGCTGAGCGTTGAGATGGTTTATATACTGGTAATCAATAGACGCCCTCTACATCGTTTGCCGTCTGTTGTACTCGTTATGTCGCATGGCGCTCATCTCTCCGCATAACGTTCTCTATCAACACGTGCCCTACCATTCATAGAAAATTCGTAGCCCCAATTCGCTTTCCTTTATACCTTTGTAAATAATACGGACGTGTACACTTAGTAGCAAGTTATTTCTGTCATACATTCCGCTCTATATTTAGCGGAGGGTCGGAGGTGACCCCAGCTGTGAGGGTACCACGTGGCGGGTTTCGAACGTTATGTGGGGTTCTGTCCCTCCTAATAAAATTATTTAAGCTAAAAAATGTTTGATGTTGACGCATTTATTAACGAAGTTATTTTGCGGTTTCGTTTTAAATTTTATATCAAGGTGACTGTGTCCTCTGCCATTTCGAGTTAATTTTGATGTTTTTTAGCCTACAATGAGTTGAATTTAAAAAATACATATTTTAATTTTAAACGCACTGACATCACATTATTTATTACTCTATAACCAGTGTGTAGGAACTTTCTTTATTCTATTTCTTATAAGGTATTTATACTACTCAAGTAATGCCGGTAACATAAGTATTCTGGAATGTACTCGTAAGGAAAGTAGCTGGTAAAATTTGCAATGAAGTCAAGTAGGAAGCGGCGTGTAATGATTATCTCATTGAACATCGAACTCGAGTGAAGATAGCGTATCGACATGTGTCATTCATTCGTGGCGTTATGTATGACGCAAGGTTTCTAGCATGAGTTCTTCGAGGGACGGGATACCTTTAACCGTATAACTCTTGCTCATGTTTCTCAATCTCCAAAGTTAATGAACTAGTGAAGTGCATTAGCGACTAATCAACTTCATACAGAACATGGATTCTATCTGAAGTCAATCACAGATGCGTTGATACTTCTGAGGACTATAATGTTCGCCTCGTATGAAAGTGTGCCGGCAACCACACCCTTCAATCGAAACGCAAGAACTGTTTCACGCTTGAAATAGGTGTGGCGGTGGTACTTCCCCGGTCGAACAACACTGGTTCTACCACCTTTAAACGCTTCGCTTATTACGAAATATACAATTACGTTTACGATGAATTTTGCATAGGTATAATTTGTTCTTGTTAGAACAGAAAGACGTGGATTCTGGATTTAATCATCGAGTTTGGATAAGCCATTCCGAAAATTAACATTAAGGAAAGTTAGCTGAAGCACACATGCGTTCAAAGTAAATCCGTTTCAATTCGCCATCTAATCGGATTCATTGAATTTGTCTGTTCAGTGGTTCACGGTATCGGCTCATATCGCGATAACGTATCGCTGACTCGCTGGTTCGGTTGCGACAGCGGTTCGACGTGCCACCCAACTGAAAGGGTATCTTAAGATTTCAAGCTTTCAGATGGTATAAACAAACGAACCGCGTGAATATAATTTACAAGAAAAATCCATGCAGTTGTGTATAGTTGGAACTGTATGTATGGAGTATTTTAAGAGTTTAATGCAGAATAGTCGAGAAGGTTGCAGTTATTAATTTAGTTTAAATTCAGTTTGACCGATTACGTCGTCCGCTTTGCATTTACAGACGAAAACTAAAACGTTAAAATTTGTCGTTCAATCTGTTTTTTTATTCGATACAAAAGGCTATTTTGAGTATTCACCTGAAATTTCGAAAATATGGAATAATAATGTATAGTACTGTCGACGCATATTTCAGTGGTTCACATTGAAATATGCGTTGAGGGTACACGACTGTAGCCGAATAAGTGCAGATGAAGTTGCGACTATGTGCAATTCAATTTAAATCAGTCAACACTCGCCCGTATAAAATTTACGTATCAACTGCAAACATGCAGCCCGTCTGAGGAAGCCCTAAGAGAAATTCCGAACCGAGGAAAGCCAATCCGACGGTTAAATGGAGAATTTGTATAGCGAAAGTGACAGACAGGCCCTTCAGGGCGGTACTTGGAACTGTAGAGATTTAATGGATTTAAACAGTTGTTTCATGTATTATCGTGAACGTTGAAAAATATAAGGTATCTTTACTTGTAGGATATGGGATACCTTTATTTTTTATGTTTGATGGTCCTCAAATAGAGTAGGCATACGATTTCTGCCACTCGTCAACTATCTTTAGATAGTTGTGGAAATTTGGACGATAAGAAAAATTTTATCACACCGATATGTCATTGTTACAGTAAATCATGTGTGTAATTTAATCTGTATACAACACAGTATTCAAGCAACGCATCTAAAGTCGAACTTGGGAAAGATTCGTCGTGAACTCTTTTTAAGTTTTTAACCCATAGTCCACGCTGGCCAAGTGCAAAGTGGTAGACTTCGCACCTTTGAAAACTTTTTTTATAAAACTCTAGTTTATTTTAGCGGAAATCAGTGATGATTGAATTCTAATACACACCACATTTTAGAAAAATCCATGGTTCGTACCTGGGATTCTGATCGAGGTCAGGTCAACGGAAGACCCTCCGTTGAAAGGCCGAATTACAATCATAGACGACCAGCTCATATTACAGTAAATATTCTGATATAACTCGTTATATACGAATTGTGACGCAGAATCGGATCTGTCGTGTTGTAGTTTCCTGCCCTTGAGATCATCAGCGCGGAAAATAGATATTAAAATAAAATAAAATAGCAATAAAACAAGAAGCTATATTTTATTTTAATAACAAAGTTTTACGGGCGCATCGAAGAGTTGGCCTGAAAATAACTTTGATGAAATAAAAGTTCTGTGTAACGTAAACATTTCACATTGACCTTGACTATGAGTGAGCTGAACGCTCATCTGGACTTTTTAACAAAAAGAACTCCAGATTATTTTTCAAGCAACATCTTGGCTTAGCCATTATGAAAAATGATGAAGATATTTACAGTTTGCAATGAGTATGAATATATACTTAGAACGTATACTTTATATATCCATTTTTTTATCTGACTGAAATAGCAAACGAGCATCCAGTCCACCTGATGGTTAGTGGTCACTGCCGCCAATGGACATCAGTAATCAACTTCATACAGAACATGGATTCCATCTGAAGTCAAACACAGATGCGTTGCTACTCCTGAGGACTATGATGGGCGCCAAATGAGAAAGTGTGCCGGCAACCTTCACTCGAAACGCAAGAAATGCTTCACGCTAGAAATAGGTGTGGCGGAGGTATTTCTCTGGTCGAACTACACCACCTTGAATATTGAAGATTGCCAAAAGGGGTGATTACGAATATTGCCAAATTGTGAAAATATGTCTTATGAACTCTAGAAATATGCATGTACATCAAGTAGACGTGTTTTCCATTCATCAATATCTGAAATTCATACCATACACTAGTCATGTAACGAATATTCGCATTCGTACGTTTTTAGATATTCGCATTCGCAAGAATTGTGTGCAAATGTTTTGCGGATATTGAATTGCAGCGATTTGCAAAAAAAGTTCGCCAAATCTGCCCAAAATTAAATCGAAGTGCAATTCGTTGACCATAAAAAAATAGTTAAATCTACACCCTCCCGCCTCCTACACTAAAAACACAAAAAGAAACATAATTCGCATTCGCGAATGTCGGTAAGGGATATTCGCGAATGTTCAAATAATAACATTTGTTACATCACTATCACACACATCTTACTTACTTACTTACTCCGCTGGCTCAGCGGAGCCCAAAGTGAGTCTTGGCCTCCGATACGAGGATTTGCCACTTGTCCCGGTCTTGTGCGTTTCATGCCATTCGCTAGCCTGAAGCTCGCGGAGATCTGCGGCAACCATATACACATCAATAAATTTAAATGTTGCTTACCAGGGACATTCGTAATATACTAGAGATGTATCGCAAAAGTGTAGTCGTACAGCTCTACGAAGCATTTTGTGTAAGGGAAATGAAGGACTGTTAACATGAGATATTGTCTAATATAAAATACTATATGTATAAGGGTTTTATTTGTCCGTTTGCTTAGACTTTGATGAAACAGTGCATTTATTTCCATGTACCAAAATTTACGGAAATTATACGAGAGTCAATTTTGCATAACATAATTAAGTACTTTTCTGTTTTAAATTCAGTTTGATATGTCTTTATAATTCTAAAATTGTGATGTATGTTCGTAATACATATGTATAACGTCGGTATCGCAGAAGCCGGTCGAAGCCGGTCGGTCGGGTCTGCAAAGCGCGCGTTACGAAATCTCTTGTCAGAATATCAATAGCCGAGTTTCCAGTATTTCAAGAGTATTGTGCTCGCGTTTCGATATTCACTGCGATCTTTGTTAGTGTTTCACAACTGGAAGTTATCAGTACATAGAGGAGTGGGTAACTGATTTATTTTATGACATAAATGTGTTAATATATATTCGTGTGCTCTAAAATTGTTGTCTGTTACAATATTATTTTAGAAAAATTATGCCAAAATGTTGTGTATTGATGCGAAAGGGATAGATATAAGATCAATCAGGCGTGGAAAATATATTTGTTGTGTCATAATAGAGGTGATTAGAAAGGAGTAAAATGACTCTCCTTCAAAGCCGGCGATGCATTGGCGACTCCTTTGATGTTGCAAATGTCCATAGTGCACGGTGACTATTTTCCATCAAGTTGCCCGTCTGCATTATAGTTTGGTACAACTTTAAAAAAATGAACAAAAGAATTAAAAGTGGCCTAAAACTAAAAACTAGAGCCAAACAAAAAAATAAAAATGAACATTCATTAAATGAATATGAATTCGCGCTATGAGATTGTCTTAAACGTCCTCAATGTCAAATGTTGTTTGTTCACATAACTTCATAATTGTTTGAAATTATTTTATTTGTTATCTTGCGGTTAACCGCTGGCGAGTATAAAAAGATAAAGTGAGTAATTAACTTTATGTTCAGCGTCGACTTGTTACCATACCATAAAACTATTCTAAGTAAGCGTCATTTCGTGTTTGGTTATGGCAGTTTGCGCTCGTCTACAATTAACACGATAGTTGTCATAAGTGCCTTTTCAATTATTTGTAATTTATTAAAAAAAAAATTGAAAGCTCTAAGATTTGTATGTCTCTACATTGCTTAGGATTCAGATGTCGTTTATTCCTTTACTAGCTGAACCCCACAGCTTTGCCCGCGGTACAAAACCGATGCATCGATTATCCCTTAGGAATAAGACATCTTTCTACAAAAAGTATCATATAAAACTTTAAAAGTAAGCCTATGTGTTAATCCAGAGTGTCAGCTAACTCCATACCAAATTTATGATAATCGCTCCAGCCGTTTGTACGTGAAGAAGTAACAAACATACACAAACATACGTATGGTATTCCTATTCCTATTATTTCGATTATTTGTATTCTTATTGTTATACCTCTAAGAATATGCGTCCTTGTACGCATGATAATCATGCTTCAATAGTTTCATGATAATCGATGGAATAGTTGTGGCGTGAAAGCGTAACAAACAATTTACATTCACATTTATAATATTAGTAGAAATTAATATTATAATAAGCGTATATCCATGAGCTGCATTAACCACTTAATATCTCATTGCTTTCTCATTTGCTACTAACGCTTCAAAAAGTGAAATTCAGTATTCGTTACTCAATAAGATTGCAATTAAACTTTCATATGAGAGTTCGTTGGAACAAATATGTATTAAGGTTAATCTATCCATGTCATCTGTCACTACTAATGTTAAGACTACTAATGTTTTTGTATTAAATTTAATATTTTCACGTCTGCCAGACAACCTGAACAAATATTTTGCAGTATGATTTTTTTGAACGTCTACGAAACCATTTCATATTTTAGTAAGAACCGCAAACGAGACTTCTCGGATAGAGTGCTGAATATTTAAATCGCTTTAATGTATCGTTTTAAATTCTTTTGTTGCGGCCATAAAAGCGACTAGAGACAGCCCATCGAGGAATTTACTGGGTATTCGTAAAGTATGTTTGTAATAGAAATTTCAACACAAGCGTTTTAAACATATTTATTCCTATAAATAGTTTCTCTGTTACTAATTTTCATAATACCTACCTAATTTTGGTCAAGTGCTATTAAAATTAGACCTTGCAAATCTATATTTTTTTTTCCCGAAGATAAGATGTTATATTATTTTATCTTTTATAATTAACTTAAATTTGCCTAGATTTTCAGTGAACAAGAATATTTAGGAGCCTATGACTCTACATCACCTTACAATTAAAATCCATGTGACACTCATTGAAGAATGTTATACAATACATTTTATTAGAATTCATTTGCTTATAATAATAACATCGTTACGTAACATTCCATTAATATTTAATGTAGCCGGTCAGCGATAAAATGTAAACACACAACGAACAGTACTGTTAGCGAAGCACATTAACGTGTGTTCAATGGAAAATGTTTCAAAATAGCAGCGTCAGATAAATTTACTCGCCGTTTCGAAGTGGTCAAACAATTCTGCTTAAACACTACATATGCAAATGCTGCGAGCGTGTTGTTGCATCTCCATAAGTCTACCTGTTGGCAAGGTCAAGGTGAGTGACGTCACGCCCGTCGCCTTGGAGCCGTGTTTGCTCGCCACTCCACCGCCACTCGCTCGCCACTCGCCCGACGTTTTTATTGCGCTTTTTGTCAACTCTCCGTGGAATTATGTTTTGAAGTTTGGAATTTATTGTATTTGTCCGTGCTACCGTGTGTTTATTTCTTGAGTGAAAATGTTTTCCAGCGATTGGTCATCGGAGGTCGCTGCACTCGGTTGTAAGGCGACGGTGGGAAAATTTGTTGGGCGTCGCACGAAACAAACGCTTTACCTGGATGGCGGGTTGATGACATTTTTTATTCCAATAATCAATAAATTCCACAAAATAGCTGCTAACAACTGATTGTATATAAAAATAACACAACATAACAAAAGTTTCAAAAGGTTTAAAATATAAATGTCTTGGAATGCATGAAAATTAAGTCACGGAGATGTTACAAAGGCAAATACAAATAAAATTACACAACTCAGAAGTGAATATTATCATATCGTGTGCTTGAAATGTACGTTGTAAGCACGTTTCAAGTAGCGTAGTGCGATTGTATGAACAGTAGTTTCTCGCGACTGTACATCTGTTCTGTTCGCATGTTGGATATGAGCATGAATTCGATCTCCGTGCAACTGAGCCAAGGTGAGCGTGAATGTAGATAAAGGTGTCAATTGCACTCGCGTTATCATAATCGCAATGTTAAGTGCTCAAGCACCGTCGGGACGGGCAATGTGAGCAATTATTTATATCGTCGGATGATGTATCGTCGCGGAATGTTTCCCGGTGGGCAGTCGGTGTGTGCCGTAAAAATCCAAAATGGTTCCCGTTACATAATTCTGATGCGTGACGCAACGTAATTGAGGCCTGCCTTGGAGGAAGGGAGGTCGATGTGCGCGCCTCACGTTCGCTTCCATCCTATTGCTTTACGATAGTTTGGGTTTTCTTTGTGTGGGTAAATTCTTTAGCTTCTTTCTACTACAAATTGAGTTAACCCATTTTTGTTTCCTTGTTGGATACTAGAGCAATTGATTTTGTGGGAGCTTGAAGCAAAATGCATAGACAATTCTGCATTTTAAAATTCATTGTGAATATAGGGAGAATTTTCGTTATTACAAAAAGGCTTTGAAAGAAACCATTCGTGAATTACCGTAAAACAAATGCTTTATACTTGCTGTGCATTATACATGTTAGGGAACAAGGAACTATCAAGGAATGAAAGACTAAAAAGAAGCTTCGACCTTCTCTTTAAGAGTGACCTATCACGTTGTTCCACTTGAGTTGGTCCTTTGTATGAATTAACAAGTTTGTACGCTACTGCAACGTGCTCTCACGCGGTTCAGACTGGATTTAAGTACTTACTAACGTCGTATAACTTCACAATGTATTGTGAGCTTTTGGTTTGTTTAATCAGCACCATTTTAAATTATACTTTATTCAATTTAGCTTTTGGAGTTCATTAAAATCTTTAAATATTTACAGTGCGGGTATTTGTTAGTAGTTGTGGTTTGTTTTGACCGTTCGAAAGTGGAGCGGTCGACAATCGATCTATACTGGACATGGTAGTCATTATGTACTAAATTTTAAGTATGCCAATTCTAATTTCAAGTGTCCGCTAATCAACCACAAATTTCCATAATGACAGGATTAGTGCAAATTATCCATTTGCTCAATCACGTTAATTTGCTGACCTTTACCACTGCTGTCTTAGACTTGTGAGCCTTCATCGTCAATCAAATTTATTAACATAATTAATGGTGCATATATGTAGATTTAATTGGTTAATTTATCTTGTTTACTCATTTACCTAATTATTTTGTTATTATCATTATTATGATACGTATAGATTACTGTCCAAACTCTTTAAAAAAAATACGATCGAGTTATATTATTATATAACTCGATCGTATTTTTTTTAAAGAGTTTGGACAGTAATCTATACGTTTCTAATCACAACACGATAGTCTTACGAAATATTTGTATGCTATGATACTGGTGTCCCTCTTTATAGTTTAATCCGAACACTTAACGAGACAGTGTCGTCCGCGACCTTGGTAGCGATTGTCTCCGGGCAGGAAGCGCTCCCCTGCCGTAATTCCTTCGGCCTAGAGCGTCTGCCAGCGCGTTTACGCTTCTATTGAACATCCCGCTCAGCGGCTTGCCCGCGTCCGCGCTCTGACTGCCGGTGGGTTGTGTAATGTTACTAAATTGCTCAGTTGCTAGACATAACATATGTTGTTACTCGACTTGGATAGTAACTATTCAATGAAATTCTAAAACTAATAGCTGCAATATTTTATCAATATAGAATAACAAAACAATCGAGCTTTGACCCCGATGATCATAAACTTCTCATCGAATTCTTGACTGAATTAGTAAGCTTCCCAGTTTTTAAAATAACAGCTCTTACTTTTTTCTTAGCCGATTGGTGTTTATTTTCTCTTTTGCGAACGCAAACAGCATCGATTCTATATTTAGCTGTTGGCAAGCTCTTCCAACCAACGCTCGGTCGGGGTTAAAAGCCGTCCGAAGTTCACCTCTACCGATCTATTTGTTTATGTTGGTTCATCCCCCGTATTCCTTTGGTATGTTATATCTGCCGCATGTCTATCAGCGGGTTTGCGCACGCCACCTCTCCGTGAACCACCTCCACAACGAACACTTCTACATCAAGATTAACGCGTCAACTGCGTCCCCAATTTGTGAAGTTGATCTATGTGAGTGATTCTAAAATATTTACTTTAGTGCAAGTTGTATTCATCTAAGAAATATTATTTGCGACGAGTTCGTTAAATACCGGCGAATTCGGACGTGTCCTGCTATATTAAGCGTGCCGACATAACAAGGAAATGTACGTTCAAGTAAGCCTTCCTGAGTGGAATGGAATTCATCGTTTCAAATTTGTGCGTTTAATAAAGCGTGCTAGTTTCTTAGGCAATACATTAAAACGATTTCTTTGTTATGTCACCCTTTTGCTGGTAACAAAGAAATGATCTCATCTACCACATGTGCATGGAATCATATTGGACCAAAGTTTATTTTTGTTATTTATAAATTTGTTACACATATTATGATCTTTGATCTGTGAATGTCATATTTAGTAATGTCTTTGTGGTTATACAAATGTATTATTGGATGTCTCGTCATTTATATTTGGCTAGTTATTTGGAATTGTTATCATATGATTGAAATCATCTTCAAAGATAGCAGAGGTGAACGTTATTTGGGAACAACATCTATTTGTAGGAATTAGTAATGGGATTGGAATCGGGAGCGTGAACTAATTAGTAAGGCACGGTTGCAGCGAGCCGCGTAATGCCGTTTCCGGGCACCTTTGATCACTCGCCTCGCGGCTAACGAAATTGCACCGAGAGAATATCTCATGTACAAAAAACTAAAAGATACTTCTCTCTTTTTTCTATTTACGCCAATAATACAGTTTCTGCTGCCAATTTTTATGAAATGAATGAAAATTAGTCTCAATAAATATTATTCAGTGGACTGATATCAATGTTTCATTAGAAACAATTTTGCCTAGTGTGTATTTCATTCATAATTAAGATAGATAAAGGATAAATTCGTAACCTCGTAATTCGTATGACAAAATGACTGAGATTTAATCTTTAAAATAAAATTAATACGTTCGTAAAAAGTAGTCAATTAAAAATACTGGCAAGGAAACATGTTGACAACTGCATCCTTTATTTATGGACCGGTCTCTCTTTAGACCTAATTAAAAAATATTAAGAAAATGAGAAATATTACTCCTTCTCGTGTTTGTCGCTAAAGTGTAGAAGACAAAAGACGTTTGAGTACCTTTGATCAATCGCTTCATTAAGGAGCTAAGGCCTTTCATACAAGACTATTTAAGCGGAAACTAAACGTGCCTTCTTAAGCACACATGTATAATGTACACTTACCTTATTTGGATGTTGTGCTATACTGGAAATTTTTATTCAATGCTGATAGATTTTTGATTATTTTAGGCAAAATGTAACAAATTAGAAAACCGTCGTTTAAATACGTATTTCTTGGCTTTGTTTGTATTTGTTCGAATTCCATGAACGCAGTTAAATGAGATGTATAGTGATTCAGTAAATTAAGTTTAAATTAATCAGCTGTCCGAGTTACGACGACTGCGATACGTTAATCATTCATTGACTTTGACAGAGATTTCATTATTTAATTCAACCATGTTTAATTTATTGAACTTATTACCTGTATCAAATAAACTACGAAACGCGAAATTAATTCTGTCTTCAATAGCAAATATGATTGTAGATACTTACGCAAGTATTTGGAAATTCACACATTTGTGTGTGTAAATTTGAAATTTAATAATGCTTACATAACAGCGACTGTAAATAAACTGGCGCGGTTGCGGCATTCGTAGGCTTCAAGTGATTTTGAATGATCTAGCTCAGCTCTGTTCTAAGTGCGAAAGGCATTCATTCGAGAGGTTTTAACGAACTTTTGCAACAGTATAGTAAGTGCACCTTGGCACTTACTGTAACGACTGCGGATGTAATCAGCTCCGTAAACTCCCACAAACACGGTTGTAATGATGTTTGTGTCGAAATAACATTCTACAATTTAATATCTCATAAAGTTGTATTCCATGTTTAAGTGAAATTCTATGGCTCAACGTGACTTGTATAACAAATATTATACAAGTATAATTTTGTCTTTTTCGTTCTTTACGGTAAGCTGCATGAGGCGTGTGATTTGTGTTTTATGTTCAACTTATTTATAGTGCTATAACTCTTTACGTAGCTCACGACCGGTTGCTCCCAGTGCATGCGTCATTTGGGTCAATTGGCCAACTTATGTAACTGTTTCTACCGAGTTCACGTTTGTCTTGTCTTTTTATGTTGCTATTGCCATCTCCTTTAGATTTCTATTTTCGTCTTTATCACCAAAAAAATGTCTATAATACAATCCTGGTTAGCAGAACGTGTAGCTGTATTGTATTGTATTGTAACTTTATTTATATCATGGTTTATTTGACTTAATTCGTTATAATTATATTCTGCAGCCAATTTGTGAAGTGCCCTATATGAAAGTAATTTACAGGAGAGAGTATGCGCATTTCCTTATTACGGCATTCGCTCACCATAACTCTTTTGACGGCGCGACGAGGCCGGTTCCCGTGCATGCGTCATCGGGGTCAACCGGCCGCCTTATGTAACTGCTGTCACCGCCTCGTGTGGTATACATGCCTTGCCGGTGTGAATGTGTGCGTGGGAAATGAACTATTTCGTAGCGATACCGTAAATCCTTGTTTGAGCTCGTTAGTGACACGCTCGTATCCTATTTAAGGAGTGTTTTAGTTTGTTTTAGGTCGGTATTGTGCGGTGAAAGGGCTAGAGACAACATACTTCAACGTCGAATATGGCGAGGTTGAGGTAATCCTATTACGTTATATTCGGTTTATTATCCTAGCTTAATCGGTGCACCACAAATATGTTTGCACGTGTAGGCTATAATCAGGTCACAGTAATCCGTTTTGATATGCCCAAGAAAACCGCTATAAGAAAGCGGTTTCCGCAACCTGATATCTTCCACATCGCATCTGGCTCGAAGATGTATAATCTATATCGGTTAACTTAAGTACAGTTAGATGTATGGTATCTCATTATTTGCTGTGGCGATGTCGCCGCACTGCATATTTACTCGGCAAAACACTGATGACTTAGTTCCCTTGATAAGATCTTATTGGCTACAATTTACTACGACGCTTACAGTATATTCATCAGAATTGTGGAACTGGCACAAGTAATGCGTTGAAGACGCATTTCATTACCGTAATTTCTGTCAGAGATGTTGTGTGCCAATTGTGTGGGATATGAAACGGTTGCAGGTAAATCTGAAAAGATTTATTAGATCCAAAATACTATCATGAATGATTGAGCAGACTATGATTTGGGGTTTTTAAAATTAATGCTGACGTTAACTTAACGTTAGGACAAGTAATTTGACCTTGAATAAAATTACAACTGTCGAAATAACCGTTAATTAGACACACCTCCAATTAATTGACCTAGTAAAATATACTCACTTCAATCATGTCGCTATGTGTGGTTTGGTCTCTACAAAACCGGTACGCCCTTCAACAGATGTTTGTGTCCACTCCCTATGACTGAAAGTAAGAGGCAATAATTAAGATCGCGGCACGAGATGTTTATTGTGTGAGATAGCGTGCACCGTTATCACTCGTGCGCTGAACAACCATAAATCCGACTTTCTCTCCTATGGTTACGTAACATAGGCGCTTTTAGCTTCAGTATTGATTTAAGGACAATTTTAGTAATATCGTAATATCCTATGAAGGTATAATATTAAAGTAGCAAAACGACCACCTGAAAATATGTCATGCATGGACATTTAGAATCAACCAAATGCAAAATTAGTCTTACCTAATGTTAGCCATAGATGCGGACTAAATTACAATGATTTGGATAAGTACCTATTCCTTACACTGTCAAGACCAGAACACAACGTATAATAATACTGTTATTATTCAGAAATAGTTGTGGCGTTGGTGCTTACGGAATCAAACTACGGAGGGTTCTACCAAAAACGCTATCGTTTTTTTTATTCTCTATCCACTAACATGACAAGAGACTTGATTATTACTTATTCTATTTACAAAGTAACATTTCTGATGTGTATTCGATTTTCAATAGCACTGCACCATATTAGAAGTGTTATTGGTTATCTTGTTTTATGAAAAAGTAAACGATGACAAATTAAAATATAAAGCGTACAAGCAATGGGCGGATCTATTTATAATCTTGAAATATGGAGACGGGATCTGGCACAGAAGCATAATGCAGACCAAACTGGAAAGTTGCATTGCGTGTTCCATAATAGTCTATAGGATATTGCCGCAGGCTCCCTGCTTTCTTTAGATTTCTATGTCGGTGTTTAACTGATAAGAGAGAAAGTAAAAGTAGAGAAATATATGGTGTTTTCATTTCGATTGATGATGATATTCAATGATAACTTTGAAATAAGGACTTAAGTTTCATACTATGTAAGATTTGTTTCGTTGAATTCGATGTATTTCGATACATTTTTTCTTCGTGACCTGTTGCCTTATATATTTTTAGCGACATACCCAATTTATCCGCCTAAGTCCATGAACTTTTCACGGAATCCCGTCAAAAATAGCGGCACATTCCCTGCACCTGTTGCCTCATTCATAACGAATGCCTGCCTGGGTGTTGGCAGCCGCCCAACTGACTTCCTCTTAGTAGTAACGTTTAGAGAGTAGTTCAGACTCGTCGCCACAGGATATTACGAACTGCCGCTATGCCTACATGCCATACGGAAGTATGTTCGGAATGTAGTCATTTCATCTTTTGATGTATTATAGTGACTTCGTGCAAGTTAGTACGTGAAATTATATTGCAAGCATATGCAAACAAATTGATTGCTGTATTTTTTTCTGTTAAATTACTATGTTTAGCCGTTCTGTAAGCAAATAATCATTTTAGTTTGAGTGATTGAGTCACATTGTATGTAGAGAGGAATTAAAATTCATCCATAATAATACGAACTAACATTGTAAATATGAAAGCTACTTTGTCTGCCTGCATTGTATCGTGTTGGCGACGAAAAGGCCGGGACAATTTGATTATTTATACCTTTTATACCTAAACCGGCTACTTGTTCTAGATTGAAATGGAGAACAACTCTATCCCATAACCGGTGTTGATTTTCTTTTAACACTAATATTTATGCGTCTTAAATCTTTGATTTATAGATTTTGTTCTTTCTATAGTAATGATCTCTTTTCATTTAGTTGGCCGCTCTATGCAAGGGATTTTGGTCTTTGTAATCTCTCATTTACGGCATTTTTCTTTTACTTTCTTTCCCCCCTTTTAAATGTAGTTTAGAAATATTTTAGGACTCGATTTGAGCTGGGTTTATTACTTATGCTCCCATGGTGAACATTCTACACCATATAAACAAGTGATATGAATTACTTCGATCATATATGTATATTGTTAACATGACGACTGACTACGAATATCTTCCATAAAGCCGGCTATAAAGCTATTATAACTATTTATTCATCTGTGAAAGTAGAATAAACAAAGTAATAAACAATCTTACTTGACATTTACAACAGCAGTAAGGATATTGAGAGTACATCAATCAATTTTGATTGCAGTGCCAGGTAATTTCATAGGATGCGTGGGATGTCTTAATGCAATCGTTTTGTCAAAGTACACAATAGTCAGACTGTAATGTTTCTTGATGAGATCTGAGATAACGTGAATTGAAATTAAACAATCCTTACCGGATTTTAGAATAGCCTTATCTGATTGAATTTTCCCATGCTTAAAGCAATTTTTATAACTTACAATTTATGATAAAATCTTTTGGTTTAGATCTCTTGAAATCCGCAAATAAAGATAGATATTATTAATAACAGGTATTACATATTAGGTTATTGCTACCTTTGAAATTATTTATTTATTTTTGTTATCCAGACTACATCTAACGTGAATTATAATCTTAGATTACAAATTATTTATACAAACATAACATTGATATTATCATTATCAATGTAATGTTTGTTATGAAATAGTTATAGAACTATTTTAAGTATCTTTTACTCTTTGGATAAGTTCCTTGTTATTTTGTGTCTTAGTCCTCTATAACATGTTAATTTTCTATGATGTTTTTTATCTTTATATAAAAGAAGATTACGCATATGACTATAAACACGTCGTTATAACCAACAAATGTGGCAGCTCTGACGGCGAGTAATGTGTTCTCATAATATTCGAGTTCCGGGCCTCGTGTGAACCACCGAAGCGAGAACCGCATGTCTTATTTTACAAAATCATGTGTTTTTCTGCTCATAATCACAATAAAACCTTTCGAGGCAATAGTAGTTTTGAGAAATGTTTTTACAAGAATAAGAACCTTGAAGAAGAAGTAGAAAAAGAAGAGGAGAAATTTTATCATGTCAACTTTGCTGCTAACAATGTTCAACTGAAAGTCGGCAGTGACATCATAATGTTCCCTTTCTTTGTGCCCATCATTTTCCCTCATATATTTTCAAAGTGCATAACTGATACTGAATAACATTATAGTGTGTGGACCGACCTCTATACTGTTAACGATTTGCATGTCCTGTGCGCTGTAGCGATGCGCCCTTCGCCTTCCGTGTCGCATGTTGTGTAACGGATCGTTCTTCCGGTGCCAGGACAAGTATCATACAACTTGATAATGTTGTGTACTGCGTTCTTACTACGGGGCTTAATAAAAACGACTGCATTCTTAGAATGTTCATCAGTTCAAACAAGTTCTAGTTAATTAAAACACATAATTTCCAAAAAAACAAGCATGCTGTTGTGGTGGAATTGCAAACATGGAAATGGTAATGATTTTAGCGCTATTAACTTGGCGAATCAAAATGTAACAATTTAGTATAAGTTTATTCATATATCTTTCAATTAATCTTAGACTAAACTACATGCGAGACGGCGTCTAAATACAGATTTTATGTATTTAAAGATGCCATGAATCACTTTAATAGATGCGATCTCGATCAATCGCTAGATTTAGTAGCTGTTACCGATTACAGCGGCCGGTTTTGTTCCGCGTTTTTTCTCCGCACGTTTCCTGCATCGCGCCATTAATAAAACATAATAGCGTTCGGATAAGATCAAGCGGATTCATTTTCGCTTTGGATCATGGAGTCACGTATTGAAGGGTCAGCAGTGTCTATGAACTTTATTACGACAACGTATGGTTCAGTGTTTATATACCCCGTTGTTGCTGACGTAGCATTCGTTGCATCATCGTCAGAGAAATTTGTTTCTTGGTCAATTGCCTATTGTATTTTGACTTGACATGGTTTTAATGCAATTTAAATTTAATTATTATCGTATGTTTTATGTCTGGTATAAACAAATATTATGTAATCTCGCTGATGATGAATATTGTTTTTGTCTGTCGTAGCTTTAAAGCAGTTTCCTTTGTATTCAGCAATATTTAGATGGTTTATTTTATTTGTAATAATTAGTTTCTCTTTGTTTTTGTTTTTTTAATTGATTTATGTATTAATATTTGTTCTGTATTAATTCTTATCGACATAAAATAGTTTTGATTCATTATGTCATTACATTATTTAGAATTAATTATAGATTTTTATTTATCCCACTGTATTTACTTCACACAACGTGACCCTCTACATTGGTGCAATATTTCGTCTTACGAAAATTCGCAACTACGTATATCACTTTAAATTGATTTATTACAAAGTGTGTGTCGTTTATGTTTCAAAATATACTGTTGTTATGTTGATTGATCACGCTGTACCATTACACCAGACACGGCCCATTAAACACATTTTCATGAGGAAGCCATTCCTTATCGCTTGCAATTCGTTTTACTAATGTAATGTAAAATGCAGTCGCATTAATTCGCGGAAAGCATTCGGTATTCAGTAGCTCCGTTATACAATCGCTTTCATTAATTTTGCTATTTGGTTGTATGATTGAGTTGTTAAAATTGATCAAATTCAAGCGATTATCACCATTTCACATGATTGCGTATGATCGGTTTTATGTTTGTACAATTTTATTTTTGCTGTAGGCGTCTGCAAGGTTTAATGATTGGACCTCCAGTATTACTTGATGAACCGTAGGTAGATAAATTAACATTCAAGTCTATTGTTCGTTCATGTTGCGTGGTGGAAGTAATGTTAAAGAGACGAAGATTTATTAAATCCGATTGGATGCCATTACTTGCACATAGGAATGCGATTTGGCGATAATAGTATCGATTATTGAATTGCCAAGGAGAGTTATGGTTATCGTTTTGGTGACTGTAATAATTACATTTGCTGTGTTTTCAGATTTCTAAGACTATAACAATATAACTGTTGCTGTCTTCTCACCCATCAAGAAGCAATTCGTTTACTGCGTTCTTCACACTTCACTTCTAACGCAATAAGAATCCTTTTAGTGTTCATCATAGGCGGTCGTCTTTTAAGCATGCATACTCTTCAATCGATGTCCGTAATTAAGCCTAGACGTACTAGATTCCTAGTAGCAGACAGGCCCCCTAATAGCAGTTATAGCTCGTCGCAGCTCACGGCGTCGCCTCGGTCGTCGACCGCAGGCATGACGCCGCGGCGACGCCAGCGTCCACTCTTGCTTTTATTTGATGGTGCGTACGATCCTGCGCTATGTATAGCGGTGGATCGCAGAGTTGGAGAGCTTCCAATGAACGCATTGTTTGCCCCAACCATGAAATGTGCGGCGTCGTTGCAGCTGATGGTGAGGGAATGCTCTTATTAAATTCGTCTATCCGTTGCCACCTACTAAATTATTTATTAACCAATTATGCGATTGATCACGCTATTACTTTATAAAGACAGGTTTCATTTAAAATTCCATTACGATATATCAATTACGGTAAGATTCCCAATCCGTTATAAATGAATAGATGTGTTCAAGAGGTTAATGCACAAAATAAATGATTCTACACGATTACATACCGTAAACATATTTTATTTCATTTCGTCGTCTCCAATTTCTTAATGGCCGTAAACTCATTACGTAGTTATTTAGCATTTAAAATATCATTAATTCCTAAGCAAGTTAATTAAATTTTTATGTTAATTGCGCCAATTATGGAGTTTCTTGTCTTGTTGCATTGGAATTTATATAATTTCTAGCAATTTGTTTTACGCGTCAAAAATGTATACTTCTGTCCACGTTAAAAATTTTATAAACTGATTCCAGGAAAATGTCGCGAACATAATTATTTCTTGGAATTAATGTTGGACGTGTCTTCTCAACATTCGTGTGACATTTTTTAAAATGAGAAATCTTTTCTCGTCGTGTATGTCATTTGTTTTGAGTTTGTTTCCCAAATATATAATTTAATATTCAACAATTTTAAGATTTTTTTTAATCTTCTAGTTAAGCCTTCTGTTCTTACTTATTTCTAGTTATTTGAATGTAATTCTGTTTTGGACTTCGTTTATTACAAAATGTAATGATGATTCTTCTTGATGAAGCTGCGCTGTCTGCGCCTGTGAGGAGTTGACGTAAGGAATTGGGGCGAACTAATCAACGTCGCTTGTCGTCTGATCCGCTCACGAAATGTAAAGAACATAGGAAAACATCGTTGAATAAGAATAGATAATGTCTTAATAATAGCAATCATGTTGTTCTCCGTAGTGCCGGAGAAATATAAACAAGTTGTAAAAGCTTTAGATGAGAGTAATAGCGTTTTAACATTGATTCCAATTAATATTATTAATGCGAAAGTGTATGAGGATGTATGTGTGTGTTTGTAATTCTCTTACGCAAAAACAGCTAGTCTTCTTTTGCTGAAAATTGGCACGCAGATTGTTTATGACCTGGATATGGAATACTCATTATCGTGGTAAACGTGACTAACTCGAGCGAAGACGTGGAATAAAGCTAGTAATTTATATTTAGTTCTAGAATGATTTATATTAAACTCAACTTATTGGATTTGAATTTTAAATTTCTAGGGGTTGGTAGAAAATAAATGTAATGTTAGAAACGATGATTGCATTCGATGTCGATGACCTCATACAAACCTTGCAGTAGATTCGTGCAGCACGCGAAACAATTTGCTATGCGCAGTCAGCAATTGAACTCTTGACACGTTTGCAGTTCACGTTGAACCCTGAACCTGTCTACGTTAAGTTTACACTTTAAGAGACTTTCTCATAATTCTATCTAAACTATACCCTGACAGGTAGCTAGAGATAAGAGCTGATGTTCATTTACCTATTAGTAAACAGATGTGACCACATGCTTACGAAGATGTATGTGGTCACATCTGTATTATTCATTTATCGAAAAATAAGTTCCTGTGGTAATTTTATAAAAATAAAGTAAATAAATCACATCTGTTTTTCATAGAGTATCCACATTCAAGCCCATCGGGCATCGAAATATATTTTAAAACAACACAAATAAGCACATTTCGCTTTATTTTATTCATGATTTTATTATTTAAAACAATACACATTTATATGAAAAAGATAACGCTCAAGTAAGACGAAGATAAGACGAAGAAATTGTTAAAAAAACAGTAAAAAAGAGTTCATTATTACTTAAATTACCCTCCTTACGCATTCGGCTAAAACCATCGAAATCGTCACGATAACACGTGAAATGTGTGGCGTATGGCGAGTAGCGTGGAGCGGCGCGAAGCGCGACGAGGTGAGGTGACGGAATCGCCCTTGGCATTATTAGCGCTATCAGCGCTGATGTCATCTCTGTATACTTTGTAGTTCGCTGTGACAGGTCACACTTGCACACTTGTTGTCCCACCATCTCGAGGCGACTGGGTTAACGTTACTTTTGGACCCATCGTCTTCATCGTAGACGTAATCGTCATCACACTTATTTTGCCGTCCAAATTCAACAGATTGAACATTTTATTTATAAGACTCCTTTGTTGTAAGATAATTGGTGAAACTTATAAAATACAACCTCTTAATACGAATGAAAGAAGTTAGATAATGTTGTATAATTAGTATAATTACATTATTAGTTATATCAGTCAACGGTGATGTCATGGCTGTTTATAATTCTTTGTCGTTCGCAGAGACAAGATATGAATGCTAATTTGTTTATCTTGTTGGTTCAAAAAATATATACACTATATTGCCAATGTCTTGCGTCTTGTTATAATTATGTACGTAGTGTACGACCTTTTACTCGTGTAATATTCGCTAGGTATCATAATGCTCTGGAATGTTAAATTGTGTTGCGGATCTTGGTTGTTTATTTCCTTTTTATGAGCAGCACCGGCGTTTGCATTTTTCAGTATCATCTCGGTGACATCATCTCTGTTTGTATTCGATACGCGTTTTGTGGTCTAGCAAAAACCGCTGCTCGCTTAGAAATTGATTGTAAGTTGTGTTGGAGATGATGCAAAAAATGTTAAATCAGTGCCTTTTTGCTCATGAACACAATCGGCTTGTAATGATTCGCTTTGAATAAACATATTGATTTTGTATTATGTAGTAACTTGTAATATATTCAAAATATTATAATCTGTTTGACGTTGGGTCATTATCGTCATGTTTTAGCTATTATAATTGTATGCTGGATAAAATAAATTTAACATTTGCGGCCATTCAGTATGCATACTGTATAAAACTTGAATTGTTGTTCAACATTAGGTACGTGAAAACTACAGTTAGTCGTAAAATTAGCATTCAATTGAAGTTGTTCGATAATAAATAGTGCAATTTCGTCGTCGGCTAACAGTTGGTTACGCAACTCGTCTGGTCCCACAGCGGAATGTCTATTGTCATTAACATTTACCATTTCCGACCCCGATTCCATTTCCCTTGAAAATTTTCGCAAGCTTTTGTTTCACAAAAAAAGGGATAATAACCATGCGTTTAAAAAAATCGTTAATAATAATTTAGAATGCAAGTAACCTCATCTATAAATAAAATTATTATGTTTGAAACATTATAGTAGTCACATCGATTTATTATAATTTTAAAAGTCTAATGAATCACTTTGTGTACAGTTGATTGCCGGGGCCGTGCTAGACTGGTTCAACAACTTGTTCTCTCTTAGGTTTGAACTTTGCTCGTTATTTTAAGCGTAACTGTTTTTAAATGTTCGTGTCAGAAACGACATTGTTTTTAAGCGCAGCGGGACATTTGAGTTTGACAGGTTTAATTTGTATCAATTCCTTAAAAACGGTTATGACAGTATGATTTGTTTCGAAAATGTTCTTGTTCTGTGTTATTGTTTTATGATATTTTGTGTTTCATTGAGTTTTTATTTCTTTTAAATACTAACCTACTAATATATGTACCTACGTACATCAACAGCTGGTTGCGTCGGAGCAAGATTCATTAGCGTGAAAGATACAATCATTTGTGAGTAAATTGCAAGTTATGGCTGAAAAAGAAATCGTAAATGTCATGCTATTCGGAGGATTCCGGTTGAAGTCGTTTCGAGATCCCGGAGTCCTCCTTTTCAGCGCCGAGGACGGCCACCGGGGGGGTTTTAGTGCGGTAAAAATCCCACATAGCCGTGCGTCGCTCCCACGGCGTCGGGTACCTTTTGAAGGTTTCCCCCTCGAAAACAAAAAAAAAAAAGTGTCATGCTATGGTCATTGCAATTTATGAGCTACAACGAGAACAATGCTTATTTTTTTGAGGAACCGATAAATTCTTACTAAGAGTACTGTTTTATGTTAAGATACGAAAACATTGTCGCGGTTTCGATTTTACAACAGCGATTCGAATGTCAAAGCCACTTTCAATGAATCATGAATATGTAACAACAAGTGTAGAGACGTCTTTATTCGTCGCTATCGCATCGACGTGTTTGTGTGAACGATAAAGTCGTAAGATTATGTTGCAATTTGTTCTGCTATCGGCATCCTCTAATCTAATAGCGTGGAGAACAGGCCTCTGGACAAATATGTACGTTCGTTATCATTGTGTGACCGTTTGTCATTGCTGTTTGCGTTACGAATACTTTAAATGCCTCGATGCCTTTCAAGTTCATATTAATTATCCAATACGCCTACTATACATTGTATTAAATCAAACAGTAGCGATAAGTCTTTCTTGGCCCTCATTGAGGACTCTACCCGAAGAACTGTATTTCCATATTCATTCATAAAACATTTATTCACGTTCGATTTTTTTCTACACCTATACCTATTACTTATATACTTATTGACCCATCTCGCAAACTGTTATTCGATTGGCTCAAAACTATTGATATAATATTACACTATTTTTGAAATCAAATATCAGCAGGAAAAGTTAGATCAACATTATACGAATCAACTGACTCTTGTTCTCTTATGACTGAATTCATTCAAATGAGCTAATTTAGCGCGGACTTCCAGCACAATTGGTAATGGAGTAATAGAGGTCAATAGGTAGGCTGGGATGAGCTAAATACGACGTTCGTGGATTCTAATGTGCTGGATGGACTCATTTATCGAGTTGGCGCGCCCACCCGCTCACACCTACTTGTTGCTACGTTGCTTATTGCTTATATATTTTATTTGGGTGTCAAATCTGCATGAAGTTATAATATTTTTAAACCATATTGTCATTTGACAAAAAGAATATAATCGGTTGTCAATCTTTACGTGATACTCAGGTTATAATTTTCTAGAATTATTTTTCCAAAATAAGGAATGAACCATAGAAGATGTAAAATTAATTGTATTGTTCATATCAAAATATTGACATGTTGTGACTAAATATATTCTTCATATGTATACAAGTTTTGCTTGGTGACTCGGTGACGTCAGTTTGTATATGCCGGGCCTGTGTTTGGATCGCCAAATCGGCCGATTAATAGTCCAATTACACAGCCGATGCATTGACCCGTGGCGAGCTGATGAGGCTGCACTCACGATTGTGTGGACACACACTACTGTACGGGGACTATTTACTTGTGATTTGATGATCGATACTCGTGATCGAGCTTTGATTTCAAAATGTTACGTAATCGTGATCCGACTAATGTTTATTTATAATTTTCTTCGTTTTAATTGTCTGGTGGATTAAATTTACAGCCTGGAGCTGTTGGTTTTGAATTTCGTTTAATAGTTTCTTGCTCTTTCTGTTTGCAGCATTGTATATCAAGATTGCTTAGTAAATTGAAATTTGATCATCGCGCCGCTGTCTAATTGGCTACGTTATGCAAACTGCAAACAGAATTGGGTATCAATATGTTGATCTCTTGTTATTTTTTACGGCCGCGATGCCTGACGCGACAGCCTTCTCAAATGACCCGTTGTTAGTTATGAATTCTACGGGCGCACGTCGCAAATGCATGGATTTCGTTAATATAAAAAGTTCCAGTACCTTATATCTACAAGGAAAACGGTAACTAGATTTCATATATATTGTAGAGGTTAGCTTTTATAAGCTTAAGAATTTCTGATCCGTATTCCTTTTCACGTTTACTGTACAAGAAAACTCTCTAAATCACCGATTTGTGATGATCTAATGTAACATATTTGCACATGGAAAGACTATGAGTACGACATTGAAAAACCTCCACGATCGGATGGAGTAGCTCGTATTATATGTGCAAATGATGGGAAGCAGTTTGTTTTTGCATCAATAAAGTTTTTGCGCTCGACAATGCATAATGTGATATGGTTAATGAATGAGGCGCGTGGCGGGTGCCGCTGTTTGCCAACACGCGTAGCCGTGGCCTGAGTTTGCGGTTCATGTCTATTTTCGTTCTAGAATCTGACGTCTGCTTGTCACTGTTAATCGCATAGCTTGTAGCTAGATTTATTGCGATTTTATTTTCTTGATCAGCTTTATTTTCTTGTACTGTAGGATCACCACTGTAGGGTGCAGCGGTGTCCTACTGACTCCAGGTATTGTAGTGGCGGTTAAATAAAACTACTGGTTCTTCAGAAGGTTGAGGCTTGAATGGAATGCTTTATTAAGGAAGGCACCCTATATTTATATTCCCGGCTACAATTTTGATCGACCAATAAAGACTTAATTAATTATGCAAACCAATAAAATAACAGGATTTTTTACCAATAATTCTTATGTAACTAAGTAAATAATATTATAAATAATGAATAAATAATTCGCTTAATATAATATTAATAATAAATATAAAAAGCGCAGGTACACAGCATTCCTTTTAGTATAATTATAAAATTTAACTGGGTCAGAATTATAAGCTTTGATTTATTTTTGGACGCAATAAGTGTACGTAGCAAGCGTGACTTACCAAAGGTCTTTATTACCCAACCCACTTTATGATATAGCGATACTGTGACCTCATTAGTTTTATACATTTTAACAGTAATTTATTTTGTTTTAGCATAATTTCTAATGTATAAATTCACTTTAACGTTAGTAGCGACAAATACTTTCCAAACAATACGTAAGCTAATGTTATGAAAATTGGAAGTACTCATATGGTGCGGGTATTTGTGTTTAGGCTTAGAATACTAATTGTTTGTTTAACTACAGCTAACCCGGAAAGTCCATTAGGAACGCATTACGATTACACAGGACGTCCCCATGTTAATTTGCGACGGGCAGTTGCATTCAATTTGAGATGGCTCGATAGTGCTGCCCTGATACACGCCATGAATGAACTCCACGTAGTTCCGTCCCTACGCTGCGCGCCGATCAGTCGAACGTTACGTCACATCCGCTTTAATAATAAAACATATCCCGTCGAACGCTCTGTTTATATATATTTGCCCGTTATTTATTCCTGATCTCCCTTTTATCGCGATGAGATATCACAGTCATCTTTCTGCTCGCCGCTGATCAGTTTTAGGTCAGACGCTTCACTCTATACCATTTTTACGGATGATTTCCTCGGCCTCATTACCAAAAGTAATTTCAACACTAGTATATCTTCCCACATTATTCCAACGTTCCTAGCTCTCTACTTTAAATCCTCCATATAATCCGTGAAATTGAAAACGAATATGGTTAGTTCTGCCCTCGTTAAATGTAATTGTACTACTATTGTATTTATTTCGTAATTGTATGCATCAACTCTACACACATTTATCAGCAAGGAAAACTATCAACTTATAATTCGCTTTAATACTCGTAGATATAAAATTGCACTTTCCTGTTACTGTCAAGGCGAAATGATGTCACCATTCAGAGAAATATCTAGTGATCTTTGAATTAGTTTAAGGTTAACTTGTAATAATCAGTTAAGCGAGCTGCAATTGTTAAGAGTGATCCAATTTATTATTATGGTTTTTACATCTGTGAGTTGTTTTCTAGAACCCTTTAAGTATCTATGATGACGCCATGTACTTAGGCAAAGTTGATCCCGGGAAGGATGGCGGTACGTGTGGTCGCATACCGTCGTAAAGACTAGACGGAGCGGTGGGCCCAGCCGCCCATCTGGGAGGAGCCCGATGGGGCAACGCGCTCAGAGGATTCCGGTTGAAGTCGTTTCGAGATCCCGGAGTCCTCCTTATTAGTAGCGCCGAGAACGGCCACCGGGGGGGTTTTAGTGCGGTAAAAATCCCACATAACCCTGCGTCGCTCCCACGGCGTCGGGTACCTTTTGAAGGTTTCCCCCTCGACAACAAAAAAAAAAATGTACTTAGGCAAAGTTGTTTTGAAGGTTTAATGAGTTTCGACGTTGGTCGCGATGCGTATCAGGTCCGTAGCAGCCAGTCGGCCGTGATGCCGTGTCTGTCGCACGTTTCGTGTCCACGTGATGGCCGCGTCACGTGGTCTCGCCGGTCTACCGACTGTAGACAAATATAATCAAGCCTGAACATTTTATTGGATTACCTTGAAGGCCGTAATTAATTGGTATTGCAAAAACAAAACGAAGGAAACCTATGGAACGGAAATAATTATGAGGATGACTCATGATATTACGAAAGATTCAAATTAGTATGTGTTTGTAATACTAAGATTTGACATTCGCAAATAGCTACGGTAAAATATTTTCATTGGCAATGATCATTTCAATATATTCTTAAAATATTTTCTCTTAGTCTTGGGGCTCTGGTTTCGTACAATAAGCCTCCCCTAATAGTGGTTTTTGCCAACAGTCGCCACGCCTGGCATTCGAGTTGGTGACGGCAACATATGCTGATGATACGTAGTAAGACGCTGCGGTCTATCTACTGGATCTTTGAGCCTTAGTCGGCTAGTACGAAATGTACAATAAGAGCGAGTGGTGCTATTGAAGAGCGACGCCATGCTACGTCACAACCTATATCATATAAAATCATGTTATGCTCTTTATATGCTAACACGGTATTATTTTGCATTGCAATCACGTATTCATGAGCTCCTTGCGTCTTATTTTCCCACTTAGCCATTATTTGCTTTCGGAACGTAAATACACGACTGCCTCATTCTGCAAACCATTTCGTCAGTTTTCCTTATAGGTTTTTATGTGGTTACAACATTTGTTTATTTTGTCTTTTCTTATTTGCAGGTAAGCGACAGAACTGAAGTACTGATGCACACTTAACGACTACAAAAATGGTATTGTAAATAATTTGAGTGATGTATACATGTTTGTACGTTATGTATTATGATTTTGTTTTTAAAAATATTAGTCATACATTTATGATGTTACATAAATGTTTGAGTAATATTTTTAACAACACATAACAGTTAATTACAAAGTTGTGTCTGTTTAATGAGTTGCTATTTTCGGGCATATATTCCTTCAAAGGTTTTGCTGTGTTCGTTTTATTAGAGTTTACCCGCAAATCCTTCGTAAAATGCGTTCTAGCTATCTATGCAGTGTAATTTACGTAAAAACAGTTACAATATTCTAGGCGCCAGAAGCTCTGATTAGAAATTTAGTGTTAATGATCTAGTAGCATATTTAACACGTAATGAGAGAGAGGCAGCCTAGAATACTTTTTGCAAGTCTGCGAAATTGAATGGTTGTTTAACAAACGTACCGACAACCAATTATTAGCTGGATGCGCACTGTCAAAATGATGTATCGAGGTTGTGCGCAAAACAGTTATTACAATATTAGGCGCCGCGACTTGGACTTTTTCTTTTGAAGAAAGTTAGCGAGGTCTCGTCAAACATCCGCCATTGCCTTGATTACGGTTTTTTCGACGTTTTCATTTCACTGTAATGACTGCACGTACCGGCACCAGCGCCACTGGCTGACACAGAGATAACTATTTTGATTGCATGCAATAAGACAGGTATTTTATAACGTAAAGATTCAAAAGATTGCGATGTGTCGTCATGTTTTATTTTGGTTAATTAATTTGAATAAAAAGATGAAACGGTGTCCCATGGATATAAAATTGAAATTGATACACTTGGACATTGTACCTGAGTCCCAAATACTGCTGGTTTGAAGAACTCTTTTATTACCCTTTCTGAAAATCTTTATATGATAGCGTTAAAAGGAAGGTTCAATTAGGAAATGCCGTATAGTCATACTTACGAGACATTAGGAACTCTCTAGATTACTTTTCAGTTTGTGGCCGTACATCTGCGGTCGGCTGTAGTTAAGTCTAGGCAGACGTATTTTCGATCGGTCGCTGTTTTCCGTCTGCTGTTTAACTTTACATCCGACTGCCCATTTTCACAGCAGGCACCGTAGGTTTCTGTCAAAAGTTAGTTATTACCGCGATTGCATATCCCAGTATTCAATTACTACGGTTGTTGCATATCATTATGATAGATGATGATGGATCTAGTTTCAATTTTGTAATATTATTGTAATGAATCAAGCCCATGGGCGGTATTGGTATCAATTACAGTGCGCTCGGAGATGAATAGGCAACTGATGAACTTGTTGCAGCCGCAGTGAAAGCGCAAGGCGACCTCCATACGGAGCGAAGGGCACGTGCTCGCTTTCATAAACATTGGACTGTAATTGTACTTGATTAATAATTACGATGTGTTTGACTGTAATGGTGATTGTGATTACATTGTAATATATTACGTAACTTTAGTTGTCATTGCTATCTATATGTGCTGATTCAAAATGTAAGTGCGATTAATGATATTTCTAATGTCGTTACTGATATCTTTGATTAGTATTTCTTAATTTTAAGGAGAGTCACTAACAAACTTTTACCTTGAAACTATTTTAGAACTACGAGCATGTTAGGATTGTATTTATCGAATGACAAGAGTTAATCGATCCTAAGACAATCCACGGTTGCGTCTTGTACATAGTTCTATTGAGCTTTCTATTTTTTGCGTACAATACAGATCGTCCAGCCGTCGCTGAAGCAGGAGGTCGAGTGATGGTAAAAAAGGGCGAGTGCGGTAGAAAGTTCCGTAATGTAATTATGCGGAACTGTGTCTTGTAACTCGGAATTAGACTACGAGTTCCATATTTCTCTGAGAGCTACGATCTTAATGCTTTCTGTTTTGTGCCAGACTCCTGCTATATTTATTGACTAAAGGTAGCTATGATTTCTTTAGGACGTCCTTTATCTGCACTATGGGAATATTTATCCGCAGTATCGTATTTGTGCGTTTTCCCATACGGAAGTTTCAGAGCAAGACGTTTTAATTATTTAATTATAAGATATTTTAATTTGTTGCATATTTGACGATTCTTGACTGTTTAAATTTATAACGATGATATATCTGGATAACTTGTAGTTCGTGAAGATACTTGTCAGTACAAGGTTGCGACAGGGTTTTTGTGTTATGTTGCTAGTTTTTACAGCGAGAAACTCTTGCAAAAACATTCGTTAAGCTGAGCATCACGTCGTAAGTAGGATTTCATGGTGTGCATTCCATCTGAAGAACGTTGCTAACGAACTTGTCTAAGTTTCGTTTCTCTAGCGACGCTCCCCGCTACCGAACCAGCGTAATGTAATCTTATATGGAATATGCCATTTTCTTTTATTTCTCAATTTCCGCTTGCCGTGTCGAGATAGATAAATCTTAGACCACTGCCCGGATGCCGCACTGTCGCTTGAGAAACTGGATTGAAATGAATACAGGTGGAATTATATTTCCATTAGATTTTCCTCTATAAGCCCTATTAATTTCTATGATAGTGGAGCAGATTTAATGAATTAGATGTATGCTTTATCTGCTGTATTTTAAATAAGAATCGTTGGGAAGGCCTCTAAATAAAATATTTTTTCTCTTACTGTTTTTCGTTTAAGTAGAGATTATAAGGTAGAAAATAAGCATACACTATCTGGGATTATTTCTTTCGTGTAATAGGATTTAGGAAAAGTAATGGATTTTTCTGTCACCGCTAAAGACTAATAGTACCCTTAAAGACTAAGTTTTAATGCCTCGTTTGTCTCTGCTATACACATGTTTTCAACCAAACAAGCCTCGCTGTTTTATTGCTCTGGTATTTCAAACAACTGCGGCCGTTTGTGTGGTGGTGTTCGACTGTCGAACCACCTAGGGTTCTAACTATCTATTACATGTAAATGAAGTACATGTCTGTGATACGTTACATATTCGTCCAAGTGTCTGCATGCGCGATAATTAGTACCTAAATAAGGCGATTACTGGTCGTCCGGCTCACGGAGTTGCAGAGACTACGTGTTTGTATTAAGCTCATTAATGCGAACGGTGCCAATTAGCCGGTTCCGGCGTCAGCGGCTCCACTTATAATTATGTATATTATTATGTATTATTAAATTCCAGTTAATGTTATGTTGTGACTGCAGGATTGGATTATGAAAACAAGTTTAATTAATTTTCTGTCTTTAATAAATTTGAGTCAAGTTTGCAATATAGTGATTGGGCTGTGGTTCCTTTTTTCACTTGACGATTTTCTTGAGATTGATTTCTATCAATATTACTTTATGACGATTCATTACTCGTAAATTGTTACAAGGATTAGGAATCTTTCTGATGCTGAAGTTATCCAGAACTCATAACTTGCAATTTACTTGCTCGTACCTATTAAAAAATAAAAAAAATATTGGTAGGCTTGTAATGAGCTGTTTGCTTTTGATTTACCTATTGCTATTTGAATTTGAAATGACTCTGCGAACAAAGGAAGGCGTTTAGTGACTCCTGCGCTTTCTATCTGTGTATCTGTGGAACCGTCAGTGAAAGTGCGAAGGCAGTGCGTTAGGTATTGCAGTACAGTGTGAGCTCCGCTGAATAATTGCCCTTTACGAGCACGGCGCCGCTGCCCGACGTCGGACACGTGCCCGATGCCAGGCTCAGCTGACACAGGCACAGGACGACATTGTCAATGTTGTTGCCCGGTTTGACAATTATTTATCTACGTGGTCGATTCTAGGTCCGTTTACATTTTACACACTTGAGATTATTATGAAAACAAAACACCCAAATGCTAAAACTAAAATTGGCAGTTGAGTACTTTGTTTCTTAAGAATTTATTTAGTTTGACGCTTCTAGATGTAGATCTAACAACAACAACAACCCATTTTTGTCTTGTGTGCCCCCATTTTGTTTTGGTGGGGGGTACAACCCATTTTTAATAGATTTCAATTAACTTTGAAAATATTTCGATTTTCGCGTATAAATTAAAAAGTGCTCTGCGCCGTGTACTAATTACTACGAATACTTTATAATATGTTCCAAATTATATTTTTTTGTAATGTTCGGTGAAAGTCTGAAGCCAATTATTATTAGAGACTGTGACCTAGGCTGGCTCGAGTGCCTATATTAATTATTTCGGATATAGAGTGCATGCTCAAAGTTGTTACAAAGAGTGAATCACCAGTTGATTACAATTATATTAGAGCTAGAAATATCCAGTTTGCAAAACGCTGTGTCACGGCGTCAGAGCTATGTGCTAAAAATAAATACTGGTAGGCTTGTAATGAGCTGTTTGCTTTCGATTTAGCTAGTGTTACTCATTTGCGAAAATAAGCAGCATTCGATTATATTAAAGTTGTAGTTTTAGACAGACTAGTCACACGAAGCAACGGTCAAAATTCGGCCGTAATTCAAGTGCAAAAATTAAAATATTGTCGAAATTAAATTGTGTTAATTTTCAAGTCAATTTAAATACATCCGTTAAAAGAAAAAGTGGTTTAATTAACTAAGCTGCATCTAAAAGCAATAGCAGGTATTCTGACAAAGACATGTGACATTTTTGACAAGTTTTCGTAGTAAGACATTGAATGTACTATTTCGTTTAATAAATATGTGTTTTTGGTATCTTTTACGCATTATTTGAAAGAAATATTAGCATCTGGTAACCCTTCTCTACATCAACTTTAACCGTGCGTAATTTCATATTCCTCCTTCCGTGGCAAGATTCTTAAAAACGGACGACAAGTTTTTGCTTCGCGTATATATAGAAGATATATTTTTGGCTTTGTTATTCCTGCAACTTTAGCCACGTCTACCACGCTAATAAGTATCCTATGTGTATTTAGGTCATAACACAACAACAATAACACGCTTTCTACACTCATAGTCCCTCACTAGAATTTTCTCCTGTGTCGTGGGTAACATGGACACACACAAGACGAATACACAAACACCCAGACACAGAACAGGAATCTAAACGCATCAGTCAGATACCTGTCTAGCCGGGAATCGAACCCGGAACCCATTGCGCGTCAACCGGTATGGTAACCGCTCGGCCACGCGGGTCGTCATAAGCTATGTGTGTGCCTTCAGCGAAATTTAATAGCACTAGAACTTCTAGGTCTAAAGTATGATAAAATTGCACCTACATTTATTCGTTAACTAGTAGGTATTTTTTTCTAAGTAATATGATTTGGTGTTGAACAAAACAAAATTCCACAACATTTAATAACCTTATTACTTAATATGAACTTCCATTGTATGACGCAATGTGAAAATGTATAATGTTTGTGTGTAATCAATACATATGGATGTTATACATTTTTATTTTCATGCGTGATATGCAAATACGATGTTGCGATGATGAGTGATGCGATGAGTGTGAGGCGTGAGGTCACCGCAGCGGGAACGAGCCCATCCTGCGGGAGCCGGCCAGGGCTCAGGGTTCGGGATGACTAAAATACTTTAGCAGGTACTAAGAAAAGGTACTAGATATATGACGAATTCCAGCATGAAACAATGTATGTAATCTATTTCATAATAACAAAACGTAAAAAGTATAACATTTTATAACAATTTTCGTTTGTACTTTGTGTATTGTTTAATCCTACATTGTGAGAGTTATCTGAACAGGATTTTTTTGCATCTTGTGGGTTATTGGAGTTATTTATAATAAGCATTGCGTAGTAACTAGTAATCTATTTTTCTATACCCTATATAAAAAGGGAATACCCGTTCAACGTGAGTAATCAGGAAAGTCCATATCATACATTGTGTCATCTAGGTACTATGACAGATCAAAGAGTAGGGCTGTAATTATACATAGCGATTCTTGTCAGTAAACTTCCTTTCCACGTTAGTCCAGTTCACGTACGCCTCATCGAGGCACGCCACTAAATCTGGACTAACCTAATACTAAACTTGAGCCTGCGCCTTTCTTTATCCCTACTAACATTATAAATGTGGATATAAGTTTATTTGTTACGCTTTTACGCAAACACTACTGGTTGGATTTCGCTGAAATTTGCCACACACATGTCGTTTATGGCCTAGATTAAAACGTAGGATACTCAATATCGTCGTAGACATGACCGAAGCGGGCTAAGTCGCAGGAATAAGCTAATTGATTAATATTTAAGATGTAATTCTGACTATTGGGAGATCAAAATTGTGTCGTCGTCAACCCATTATTGTCCCACTGCTGGGAACGGGTCTTCTCTCAGAATGAGAGAGTTTAGGCCATAGTCCACCGCGCTGGCCAAGTGCGTATTGGTGGACTTCACACACCTCCGAGAACTTTTTTTTTTTTTATAAAGAACTCTCGGGTGTGTAGGTTTCCTCACGATGTTTTCCTTCACCGAAAAGCAGTGATAATTAATGTATAATACGCACATAAATCAGTGGTGCGTGCCTGGGATTGAACCTCGGACCTCCCGATTGAGAGGGAAAGTTTCAACCATTAGGCTATCACTGCTCTCGAAATTGTGTATCTCTGCTATCAAAATTGTGTACCCGTAGAAAATCCGTGATCAAACATAAAAGAACATGTAAAGAAGGCTGTCTTTTGCGAGGTTACATGCAATATTAGTGCATATCTCTGTAGGCAAGTGACATTTTCAGATTTGCCAGAACTTCGAAAAGAACAGTTATAGTAAATGCTAGACAGACATTTCAATATTATTTCTACGTAATAGATCCTAGTGTCGCCCTGTCACACTCTGCCCTCCCACGTGGCTCCCCGCGGCCATATCCCGCAAGCAAGCGCTCTTTAATTAATTGACCTCCGGCGCGTCACTCTCACCTCACTCGCTTTTCCTGATTTATTGCAATTGATCGTTTAGCTCTTCATCATACGTGTGAATCATTCTGTTGGGAATTTTGTTGTTTATTTTTATTTATCACTTTGACCACAATTGACACGCTGTGGTTTTATATGGTTTACGTGTTATCGCATAAAAACAAACAGTACTTGAATAAAAATATGCCTAACTCATTTTCAGTTATTATTATATTTGGTGAGTAAGAAAGATGATAGTCTAAAAGTATAAGGACAGAAGGTAAGATGAAACTTGTTAGCCAAGCGTAATTTTCATGTATTTACTTATTCCGTAGATTAAAATTTCGCACTCAAAATCGCATTCAGAAGTTACTTATGATGTGCTGACAGCTAATTCAAGATTACTCATTCGTGGTGTACCTATTGCTAATCATGCTTTATTTTGTTCGTCGATATTTTATGAAGGCCTTCCAGAGTAAGGTTAGCCTTCATGGTCCAAATCTCCTGAACAGAATTTCCTGCATCACTTTCGAAATGTGGATACTTCTATAGAACATAGGTTATAACTTTACAAATCTTGCGACGAGTCTTATCGTTTCTAAAGAAGGAAAGCATG
Source organism: Spicauda simplicius (assembly GCA_949699795.1). Taxonomy (NCBI): domain Eukaryota; kingdom Metazoa; phylum Arthropoda; class Insecta; order Lepidoptera; family Hesperiidae; genus Spicauda; species Spicauda simplicius. Next base: position 15,238,090 of record OX453079.1, read on the forward strand.
TCTTATGTTCTTAACTACGAGCATCAATTTCTACGGAGAAGCTTTTCTATCGAATTGTGCATGGAGATTTTTATACTAAATTATGTCGAACTGTTAAACATGTAGCTTGCAATCCCATGAGACGTAGACCCATTGTATTCTAAGGTTAAATCTAACAACAGTGAAGCTAGGCTAATGGTAATATCCAAAGTTTATCCCAGCTCACAGCCCGTGTACGCGTTGCGACGCGCTGCCGACCCATATTCCGAGTGCAATTGCTCTAATAGTTAATTGACTCCCGTCGCCTCTGCACCACCTCAATTACATTTACGGGCGTACAAACGTACATTCGGTACGTTAGGAATTTGACCCCGCCCTGACACCACATTGTGGTATTAAGGATGGTTAATTTTCAGTTTTAATACTGTCTGTTCTTAGCAAATAGCAATCATTTTAAAGGTGGTAGAACCCATTGTGTTTCGGTTTCGGTGGCACCACCGTCAGACCTATTTTTAATTACGTAAGCTATTGTGGTCTGGTCTGAAGGGTCAGGGGGACATACTTATGTGAATCGTTTGAGCTTTATCTTTAAGGGTAACAACATCAGGTGTGACTGATTATTTGGGGTTGATTACACATGTTCGTATGCTTCTGCTTCTTCTTCTTCCGCATTACAAAAAAAATGATAAGGTGATCATTCTAGCTTAATAACACTAGCCTTGGATAGTAAGTCTACTTTTTACAAAACTCCTACAAACAAATTTCTTACACGGCCTATTTTCACCTTGTACGAATCCAGCGTATCTTTCGATTCAGTATTATAAAAGTTTTTATTTACTTTAATGAATCCATCAAACCACCTCAGCCATCTCTTTGTCGATATATACCGTTACTCATTATTAATGGCCCTGGTGACAGCTCCAAAGGCTCGTCAGTATTCGAAAGGAGCGGAGTCGCCCACGAATGTCATTGTTGTGGACAATGTGACATCACCAACAAAGACGATGTCTAAACGCCACTCTCGGCCTTTGTCCGTGCCTCGAGTTTCAATGGAACTGCGTTCCTAAACCTTTTAAGCAACATGATCTAGTAGGACAAATGTATGGCCATGTATTCAAGTCTGAAAAATTATCCGTAATGACATTATAACAATAGATGTCTAGCATAGAAATTTAGTTGTACGGATAATTTTGATTCTTCTTTATATAAAATGAGATTAAAACGAAAATTATAAACAACTTCTGGGGCTTATGCATTCCGTGAATGTAATGAAGTTATTAATGGAGGTAAATTATTCTAATCTCACTAGCTTTTGAATTTTGCTACCGCCAGTCTGCATCAAGCTTGGAAATGCTAACCTAAATAGCCGCAAATCATGCAGTGGCTAATCTCTTGCAAATGTGGTTCTTTATCGCAACCCGCTAACACTGTTCCACATTTCTATTGAAGTCGCCAACCTATTTGACCGGCTGTAGAGATGAGTCGATTTATCTAAATCATCGCGCTGTCGCCGTTAAAGGCGGTTTGATTGACACCGCGATTTGTCGCAAACATTTCTCCACGCGACGGTCAACATGATAAATGGTCTCTGTCATTACTGCGAACGCACCTTTCTTCCACTACGGATAGCAAAAACTATGATTTGCATTTCGCGCGACAAATAAATAGGTTTGCAGCTACTCATAATAAGACCTAAATTTCTTGATGACAATCCTTAAACTTATGAGGAGGAGAAGAAGACTTGGAATCGATATCTCAGCTGAGAAATTCGGGCAGGCATGAAAGTTTATGATATTTTAACATTAACTATTGTAGTACTGATCTTATATGATGCAGTGTTTGTAGAAAGTAAGATTCACACGTCTATTGTAGAAAATGACTTGAACTTCACCCTTCGTGGTCTCGTACGAAGCGTGCATTAACAGCTTGAGTGACGGTTTGTACGCGTGCAGCGGGCGAAAGTTCTAACGTTGCTGCGCTAATTTCCATAATGACGGGCCGAGTGGCCGATAATTGTCTAAGGTCTGCACGTGCGGTTTGATGGGCAGCCACGCAGGGTTGCAAAACTTTGTGTATCACAATGTTTGGAATGGAGTTACAAGTAATTGTGATCTTCGCACGCTGAATGAGAGCTATTCCCTTTTTTCGAAGTTATTTCCAGGATGGTAATAGATGAAGAAATCACATAACTTTGCCAAAGTGGTGATCCCAGACAAAGAACACGTCTCTTCCGATGGTGGTGACTTAACTTCCTGGATGGACCGCAGCATCTCAACATCAGAACAGCGGCTCATCAGGTGCATTGCAGCGCATCCGGACAACGCTTCCGGCGCCTGGTCGGTTTGAGCAGCGATTGCTCGCCTCTACGCTTCGCTCCAACCTCACATCCCGACTCACCGAGGACAGAGGGCATCCCAAGGCCTCACTTCGCCCTCACATCTCGACTCACTGCAGATAGAAGGAGATCTCCCTTTGCCGAAACCTAAAATTTATCAAGAAACTAATATTACTGTTTTGGAGTATTGGTTTCTCTTGGTTTACTCATTTTGATACTGCGGAAACCGCATAAAACACACACCTGGTGAAACTTATACCCAGTGATCGGCTATCAAGAATTCTAAACACTATTAAGCTAGACGATTATTGATGATAGTTTTCAACATTATTCTGAGCAAGTCATGAAGCAAGGTGAAAGTATCTGTCCGCTAATTTGCCTAATGAAACCAGCGCCATTGTCTGGGCAGAGTGATGGGTCGATCACGAATGTTTTCGTATATTTCTATATCAGACACGCTATTAAACATTTTCCTATTGACTTTACTTTTTATTTTACTATAATAGCATTACATAAAATCGCTGATTTGTCTAATATGTATTTCGAAAAAGCTTCATGAAGGACCATGTAAATTCATAACGTTTTCAAATCTTACTAATATTGTAAAGGCAAAAGTTCGTAAGGGTGGATCGATGATTGTTACAATTTAACTTAAAAACTAAGACTCGTATTCAGACGAAATTTGACAAGCCGGTAGTGTTTTTATTTTAAACCCATAGGACACTTTACAGTGTTTACTATTTCCAGAGATGTATAAAGCTACTTATATAGTACTTATGTTCCTCTGTCTTGCGTTGTAAACAAGCGCTTTTACTATACACTTACATTATCTCGGGAGCTTTGTTTGATGCTGCGATCGTTCCAATCAAGTCAGATGATCTGAAAGGAAAGTTAAAACGTGTTGCAAATTGGTCGTCAATCAGAAGCCTTCTCCATTACTTGATGTATCGTACCGAAGGCTGCCTGCGATCGTCTATTAGCCGATTCTCGATACGATCGCTCGCTTGTATCGCCGCCCGCTCTTGATGATAAGGAGAATTTTGTGATCGAAACAATCTATATAAAAATAAAATGTGTTCGTCTGTCATTACGAAATCCTACGTTTATATATTTACTAGCTGTCCCGACAACGTTGTTTTGCCATATAAAAAATAAAAAAAATGTTAAGGGTGGACAACCCTTAAGGGGTATGAAAAATAGATGTTGGCCGATTCTCAGACCTGCTGAATAAGCATATAAAATTTGGTAAAAATCGGTCAAGCCCTTTCGGAGGAGTATGGCAACAAAAACTGTGACACGAGAATTTTATATATTAGTAGTTTGCTTGATAAATAAAATAAAAATCAACTGCACGCAATTTATAAAGAGTTAATCTTCACTTAGATCTATCGTCAACCCATTATTATTGTCCCACTGCTGGGCACGGATCTTCTCTCAGAATGAGAGAGTTATAGGCCCTAGTCCACCTCGCTGGCCAAGTGTGAATTGGTGGTAGATGTGTCTATCTAATTCAAGTGGATAAATGTCATTGTTACGTTTAATATTTTTTCTGTATAGGATAATGTTAAAAAGTTTAAACTAATTTGACATTAGTTTTCATAAACTAAAAGGGCGTTACAAAGAATATCGTTAACAATTTTATGATCTCTCAAAAAAGAAATAACCGACTCGTATATGTCTACCAATACCGTGTCTACCAATTTGCACATAGCTAGTGCGGTGAACTATGGACAAAAAAACCCTTTTTCTGTGAGGCGACTCGAGCCCAGCAGTAGTACAGTAAGGGTTGACGACGAACCGACTTATTTAAATAGCTGTGTGAATGTGTGTCCGTAAATTTTAATTTTGTGATTTTCTGCTATAAAAGTAATTTAAAGCGATAAGAATTTACAGAATGTTCGACGCGGCTTATTTGCTCCAGTTGTTGGGTGGGTACACAATGTTCTTGTCACAGATCGAATCGAATCCTTTTCCGATATTTTTGTTAATCTGGCGATCGCGCGGCGGAACTAATGGGCCGCGGCGCCGCGCTTTGATATGAGATCGCGATATGTCAGATGTTCCTAGGGTTGTCCATCGAAACTATAAAATATAAGTACATATTATTGTAATTTGGGACTTTTTTATAAAATTGAAGCAAACGAGCAAGCTGTCCACCTGACGGTGAGTGATCGCTGCCGTCCAAGGGCAGCTGTAAGCAACTTCATATAGGATAAGTTGTCGACCTGAAATAAATGACAAATGTAGCTACTCCCAAGGACTGAGATGGTTGCCTCTAAAAGAAATGTATTTTATGCGAAAATACTATATTTCAGTACAATAGGTATACTCATTATATTTTACAACATTTTGAGATATAAAATAAGAAAAAAACATATTCTGCAATTTATGTATGCGCCTTTCGTTCGACTGATGTTGTATTCAATTTTTTTTAAAGAATGCGAGAAGTGCAAAAGGAAATCATCACTTAGTAAAAAAAGTTAAAATCATCACTTAGTCTATCCTTTATTTTCCCATAAAATACTATATTTTTTATAGTTATAATTAGACAAAAAATGTTATCATTGTCAACCCTACATGTCCCGGAGGCGGCGGTAACCATGGTAACGGACAAAGGAAGGATTTCTTTATGCCTGGTTCCACAATTTGCGCAACTTACTCTAATCTTAATAAAGCAAATCGAACAATACTAACAATGATATATATTGCGTAACGGGACTTGGTTGAATATTGAAATAATACCAAGAATTGAATAAAATATGTCAAATATTAAGTATCTCCAGGCTGTAGAACCAATGTAGTTCGACCTGAGAAGTACCACCGCCACACCTATTTAGCGTAAAGCACCAGCGTAAAGCAGTTCTTGCGTTTCGATGGAAGGGTGTGGTTGCCGACACACTTTTATTTGAGGCGACCATCTTGGTCTTCGAGAGTAGTAACACATCTGTGATAGACTCCAGATAGATACCATGTTCTGTATGAAGTTGCTTACAGATGTCATACCATCATACCATCAGGTGGACTGCCCGCTCTATTGCTACTTCAATCTTATAAATGTTATTTTTGCCAGGAAATAGTAGAGCTACGAATTTACTTTAGTAAAGATTCCATAAACAAACTAAAGGCATTTACGAAGAAAACCAACGGCATAAGTTTATATAATGATGTAATGAAAATGCTTGACTAAATGTTAATATTAATAATAATCGCACGGAGAAGCGCCGCGTGAGAATGAATTTGAGGCTCATTAAAATGAATTCAAAGTGACTCAACTCACAGTACGGATGTGCTTGACAACATCAATTATGAGGCTATAATTATTGTACCACTGTGTAGGTATACATATCAGTTTTTTGTGTACAAACACACTAATATGTTGGCTAGTTTAGGTACTTTAGAACGATCATTAAAATCGTTATCTTCGAAACATTAAGCCTAATAAGAATTTCCGATGATCACTATTTTAAAACTAAGAATAGAACTGCAGAATAGTCACACGATCCTATAGTAATTTTCTTTTGGACTATTTGTACATGCGGAGTTAATCGCCTTAGGTATTAAATATTCAATTCAATTCAATTCATTTATTTGCAGAATAACAAGATATACAGTCATAATCATACTAACCTACTAGGGTATGCAAAATTGTCATATTACAAGTCGTCAACTCAAATTGTTATAAAAACGTGCAAAAACAAGTGTGTCATCTGCAACTAACAATTTGGGCAGTTGAGATCCGAACGAGGAAGTGCCGGACCTAATTATTTACTATGTATAGGTATAATAACGTTTCATAAAAAATGATAATTTTTAACACTTGAACGCCAATAGAAACAAATCAACATAAACCCAGTGCTTCTAATATTAGTTGAGAATATTTTTCACATCTAATATTAGTATCAGTAGTACCATTGTTTCATTGAATTGACCTTGAACATGATTGTGTTTGTTGTAACTTCTAATTTGATGTAAATATTCATTTATGAATAGAAATAACCATTCTTATAAATTCGTCGATTGCTTTCTATTAAAATGGCTCTAAGCAAAATATGTGTTCTTTAAATATGTTATATTGTTCCGTCTACAATTACTAAGTAATACATAGTATGACGAACATTTATAATGTTTGATACCAAATAAATAGTATTATCCCCCTAACGGAATCCTTTATAGTGCGTGACCCGATACACACTTGGATGCGTTTTGATAAAGAAGTCGGTTACTAACAATTGGCTTCACGATCCATTTTTTGTATCGAAATGACAGCGGAGACGCAATCCTCTGAAGCCAATTACGGAGTTTTTGGCAACGATAGCCCGCTCCATGGGAACGAACCCTGCGAGTTGTGACGCTTTTATGGACGTTGTTAGCGTGCTGGCGTTCTTGTTCCCACGTCGATATTGGCATCAATAAAGTATATGGTAGTAGTAAAGTGAGAAAACGATAAACTGGTCATGGGCCGCCTAGTATACATTTTGTGCCGTATTTTTTGGCACGTTCGCACACAACCTGCTAACTTAGTCCCATTAACCGATGACAGTCATGAAATAAGAGCGTAGTCCAATTAAGAATCTGAGTGTGTTATTGATTTTATATAGGTAAAAGTTGAGGATGTAAATGTGTTTGTTATTATTTCGTACAAAAACGTGAGATTGCATTTTGTTGAAATTTGGCACACAGTTTATGATCTGGATTAACATGTGGGATATCATTACCATGGTAAACGTGGTAAAAGCAGGCGGAGCCACGGGAAAAAGTTACTTAATTATAAACATGTTGTAGAATACACCTGAGATCACCATGATCTTGCAGCCAAAAAATAATATGTAAAATTGAGTGTCATAAAATTTGAAGGTCACTTAAATTTTCTTGTAAGTATTTTATATTGTCCAGCTCATTCGTACTAATAGTTGTATCTGATTCATCGGCCAGTGTCACGCGCATTTGTGTCGCAAACAGCAATGATTGTTGTCTATTTCGGTTCTTATTCGTATGATACAGAGTACAGGCAAAAACTAACACGGCGTTCTTATGATGTCTTGCATTAGAAACGCATTAAGAGCAATAGTTAAATTTATTAATTTGCTTTATTTTTACATACATGACACATTCGAAATTTAAAAGTACATTAGAAATTTAAAAGCATATGAAAGGCACATTTGACATTGTTCCTGCAATAAGTTCTTACACTTTACATCCACATTATTTTCTCGTTCGATAAATGTTAGATGTTCGATAATTGTATGATCTTCATTATTTTGTTATCCGTGGTCTTGTCATACAATACTCATGACTTAAGTACCACAAAATCCGAAACGTCTTACCTGATTGTTTTAGCATTCACACTTGCTGTATGGTTTTTCAATCTCGCGACATTATTAAAGTTAATAACTCAAATGTATTTTGTTTGTCTGTGCCGTACGTGACTGCAATTTGCGAATCGGGCGAGTACGTTTTGGTCGTGTTTTTCATTTTCATTCCAAGTGTTTTTCCACAAATAGCAGCCGGCATGCATTCGCGGCGACTAACTCAGAGGACAAAAGGTGACTTACAGGTTCATTGCACGCGTAATTTATTTAAATACTTACGTAGTAGCAATGTTGCGAGGCAAAACATTTTGACTGTGAATTTTGAGGTTGCTAACTTTAGTGCTAATTTTTACGAAGTTGAATTAATAAGCGAGTAGGCGGTTAACGTGTGGTGACGTTGTTATTTATATCAATATCCATACACATTGGTATATGAATATTGGTATTAACAAAGAACTAAAATAAACAAATTCATGTTTCTTTGGATCTCAATCCTATCTGAAACTGTTTGCAGGTGCATTGACACCTCTTAGAATAAATTGAAATCAAAAGAGTTCTTGTGTAAAATTAATGAAATGAGTATCCTATGTGTTAATATCAGTCATAAAATGTGTGTGTGCCAAACTTCAGCTAAATCCAACCAAAAGGTTTTGCGTGAAAGAGTAACAGACACATCTACATCTTCGAAAAAAAAAAAAAAACTTAAAACGCTTTCTACACTCATAGCCCCACAGTAGGATTTTCTCCTGTATCGTGGGTGCCATGGACACACACAAGACGAACACACAAACACCCAGACTCAGAACAAGAATCTAAACTCATCATTCAAACACTTGTCTGGCCGGGAATCGAACCCGGGACCCACTGTGTGTCAGACCGGTACGGTAACCGCTCGGCCACGCGGGTCGTCGTCAAAGTTTATAATATTAATAAGATAAGATGTATAATTCTAAATACGCATCTTTGGATTTCATAAGACATCAATATATACAAACCATAGTTGAGCGTAACCTTTTTTCTTTTTTTTTGGTTTTCGAGGGGGAAACCTTCCAAAGGTACCCGACGCCGTGGGAGCGACGCAGGGTTATGTGGGATTTTTACCGCACTAAAACCCCCCCGGTGGCCGTCCTCGGCGCTGAAAAGGAGGACTCCGGGATCTCGAAACGACTTCAACCGGAATCCTCCGAGCGCGCTGCCCCATCGGGCTCCTCCCAGATGGGCGGCTGGGCCCACCGCTCCGTCTAGTCTTTACGACGGTATGCGACCGAACGGTTCGAGCTCCCACTCTAGCCGCCTGCAACCCCGGAAGCCCCTTTTAGTCGCCTCTTACGACAGGCAGGGGATACCGTAGCCCTATTCTGACCCCGAGGTTACAGGGACGACTTGAGCGTAACCTATAACTTTATACAGAGAATACGATTATTATCTACCAGTAATCAACGTTCGATCCGTCGCTGTAATTACACGCACGATGACTAACTATTGTTCAGCTAATTAGTCCCTCCGTAATTGTTCACAAATTGGCACGCATTGTGTTGCTTTGGTTGTGGATATCGTATTATAATCAGGAATTAATGTAAACATGGTTAAATGAAAATAAACTTGATAGCTCTTGATATTAATCATGTTACTCTTCACGAAGAGATAATTTGTTTATCTCAGTGATCTGCTCTGTTTACTTCACTGGCTACTTGGCGAGTGTGAATATAGCTTATCGAGAATGTGGATTTCTTTACAAATTGGCAGTTTCTTAGATGTTGCTGACTCTCACAGCTATTGAACCGTGTCAAGAGTTTCGAGGGCCCTTCTCTCCAGAACAAGGTTCAGTGAAGCTTTCAGTGGAACGCTGAACCTTTCAATTGTTTATTTTATTTTGTTATGCATTTGATATGGGCTTTCGATCTTTTTCATTAAGCCCGACAGCAATTTATTTAAAAAAAAAAGTTTGTCTTTAAAAAAAAATCCTCATTTTAAAAATCAAATGACTATTGGACAAAAAAATCATTTTTTGTATCAAAGAATATTGTTAATCGTAGCTTATATATATCACTCGTTAATGTCAATAATCAACTGTTATAATATGTAGTGTAACTAAATTAACATATCTTTTAGTTTGATATCTGTCACAGTGGTCATGTTGAAATTCGCTAGAGCAAGATTCAGCTCTAGCGACTAACATGATAATGTCCTTGTCAAGTGTAATTGCCAGTGCGCATAGTAATGACTCATCCGCATTCCGCTCGGGATGGTTTTTGCAGTGTTATTCGAGTTTTGGCTCTTAGATCGTCTGAAATTGAAGAATTCCACGGTTTATTGAGACTAACTCTGTAGCGGATTCGCAATCTGAAGCGAGATATTGAACCCGATTTCTTGGTTTATTTGTTTTGGATGGACATTGCCTGGAAACGTTTTAAAATATGTTCGATAGTGATGTAACGAATATTCGCATTCGCATTTGCGAATATTCGCCTGTTTTTAGACATACGCATTCGCAAGAATTGGTGCGAATGTTATGCGAACATTGAATTGAATTGCATCGCTTTGCAATAAACTTCAGTTTGTCGACCTAAAAAAAATGTCACCAAATATCTTCCGGCATTCGATACCAAGAACTGACAAAACCAACATTCGCATTTGTGGAAATTGGTTTGAAATATTCGCATTCGCTTTCGCGAATGTCAAATAATGACATTCGTTACATCACTAATACTCGAGATGAATTGCTTTGATGTTTTCGTTTCTTGTATCAAATGAAAGGACGTTTAAGTATAATTACAGTCTCTTTGAGTTCACACTTATCATTAAACGATCATTACGTACTGTTATCTCATGTGATTCTTTTATGGACACTAGTACAGCTGTGTTAATGTTCATCGCAATTTGCCGAGATGTTTCTAGTATACCAGCATTCCAGGCCGTGTAGCGCCTACTTAACTTGCGATATCAATCCATTACCATGTAATAAAGGAAACTTGTTGGCTATTTGTATGCGGGGATGTGCCGTGTTGACGCGTGGCTGTTTACGAGGGCGCCAGCTTCAATCGATTGTTGATCTTGTTCGTGTTTATATCACAGGCGCGGTTCGCAACCTTTATAGGGTTTATTAGCTAACTCATATACGCCTATAAACATAAACGAATGTTTTATGTGCTGTTCATGTGTTATTAGTTGGTATGAATTTGTGTAGAACAGCAAGTTCACTGATGCTTTGAGAAGAGTAGAATTTATTTTTAAAGTTATTGGATATTTTGTGATTTGCAACAACGCAGTGTAAAAACTCTTAAGGCTTCTATGATGATATAGTAAACCGCTATAATAAGAGATTTATTTTAGTAAAATACATTTAGGTTGTACAATACACTAAGGACTACAATGACGAGCAACTTGGCTGGAGTTTAGTGCTGATGGCGATTGTCCCTCAGAGACGCGCGATTTGCGATGCTCTTGTGAAATGGCTCTGTTTGTTCAAGTGTTGGCCGTACGTGTTGCTCGTATATTATTAGTGCTGTATTGTGCAAACGACGTTTATAGGTTTTCCCTGCGTTCAAATAGTCGTACTCTAGAACATAGATGATACGTTATTGCTAAATCGTAGCCATTGTAAGCCAGCGTAATCTGCTCGTTATATTGCAACGTACAAAAGAGTCTATCTGGTATATGGTTTGCTAATCATAGAAAATTAGTCCACCAATTTGCACTTCGCCAGCGCGGTGGACTTTGGCCTATTACTCTCTCATTCCGAAAGAAGACCCGTGCGCAGCAGTGGGACAATAATGGGTTGACGACAATCATAGAAAATGAACAATGTGTTAAATTAAATAATACTACAACTTGTCCGAATACGTGTGATATTTCAGGAAAAAAGAATACAATAAAGTAGTAATGACCTGCTATATACATGGAAATCTACTACCGAATGAACATACTTTTCTACGTATGTTCACACTAGCTTCTTGAAGGCTATGTTAACGACGCTTCAAAATAGTATTAGCCGTACTTCAGCCTACGATCTAGGGTAGAATTATTCTTATTGTAACCGTAATTAAACGAAGAGTTCCATCACCTCTACATCCAAATTCAAGTTAGCTCCGATACTGCGGTTCGCTAAACGATAATGAAGCTCACCGAACGCCACCTGCCGCGGTTTTTATCGCCGTACGTGTCGGTGAGCCGCCGTGACTCACTCGCTATCATAGACAGGTTTTTGTCTAACACTTTTTGCCCGGACGCCGCATGCGATGTTTTTTGTGTCTCTCCACGTCAGGAGCAGGCCTACAGTCTATCTGTCATACTGTCGCACTTGCCAAAAACCGTTTGACAGATATCTCGTTGTATCGTTTTATTAGTGTCAGTACTATGTTAGATGTTGCTTGTTTGATTTTGAATATTATGGATCGTTGTATTTTTATTAATTATTTTTAATTGCAATGAAAAAAAAAAATAATTTGACGAGAAAATAATCTGACGAGAAACATGGGCTTAGTTTTTATTTTATTTATTTTTGGTTACTTGCAATAGCAATATGTAAGGCGATATATTTGTTGTGGTAGAAGGAGTAAATTAGGTCTTGTTATACTCGTAGCTATACAAAATAAATTAAATGTTGTAATTATCTACCAATAACTGAATTTATATAAGAGGCAAACAAATTTTGAACCGTGTGTACATAAACACATATCACGAGCTACGTACACAGCGATCGTAAAGAAAAAGTGTTCATCATTAGCTACGAATTGCCTCAATTTGCGATTGTAGTATTACTATCTAATAGCTCTGCGCGATGCATCATTACGTTCTCACAAATAAAATTTGATTGTATGATTGCTACGAGCGTTAAGTTTTGGATAAAAATGACCGTGGATTGCTACTTTCCATCGCCATAAAATTGTACACGGTATATTGCTTTGCAACTTTATTATCATTGCTCTTTAATACTTCCTCCCCGTAATGGATATGATACTCTTGCCACTAATAGAGATATTGATATTTCCGTTTTAATATCTTTATGAGTGCGGAAAGTATACACTGTACTGTATTGAGCGCAACTGCTAAACTTTTAACGATGATGCATTTATCACATCGCTGTACGGAAGTTTTATCTGAGTGGAGGTTTTTCTGTCATACCCAGTCATAGAACTTGAAACATCTATCTTCCTAGTTGTAGTAGCAATTTTCTTTTACATATTTTTTTTCAAGAATGATGTGGCAATAGTTCATTTAATCCATTTGATGCTAAGTTACAGATGTGGCGCTACTATTCAGGGCACAAAGCGTAAACGAATGAGGTTTCTATTTTAGTCCTTGCAGTTTGTTACGATTGTACTGCTTGTAAGTGAGCCGATAATCACGCCGTTCCAACAAACTCAGCAACTTCAGACTAGAGAGCGTAGCAGAAAGACAGTGGTACCTCCCCGGTTAAACTAGGCTCGTTCTGCAACTTAGCATATAGTTAATTAAGTTGGCGATAATCATACGTGTGACAAACTGAATATATTCAGAAAATGTCAAAAGGGAATGAGCCTGCTGTATCATCGATGCTTTTTCATAAGATTGAAGTGGCAAACGAGCATGCAGTCCACCTGATGGTAGGTTGTCACTGTTGACCATAGACATCTGTAATCAACTATATACGGAACATGGGGTTCTATCTGATGTCAATCACAGATGCGACGCTACTCCCGAGGACTAAGATGGTCGTCTTGTATAAAAGTGTGCCGGCAACCACACCCTTTTATCAAAACGCAAAAACTGCTTCACACTAGAAAGAGGTGTGGCGGTGGTACTTCCCCGATCAAACTACACTGGTTCTACCACCTACAAAACTGAAAGGAAAACCATTTCCGCCCGCTCCGCGACTGCGCTCCAACCTATCTCAACAGGATGTCTCGGTGACAATGTGCGGTCATAGCTCATCTCGGCGGCTGGCGCAGCGCCAGACTCTATATATACCGCATTCCGTCTGCCGCTTGGCTTATGGCGTTCACTAATGGTGTTTGCGCGATCTGTACGGTGGCTGTGCGCTAGACGGTTTGTTTGGCATGTCGTCTCTCGCACACTTAGATTAGGGATACTTAGTAGTTGAAATGAGTTGAATTAGCTTTGGTTGAGTCAATTTTTATACAATTGAAGTTTTTTTGTTATCAGCTACGATTCCACAGACGGATCGTCCGTGGAGAAACTTCATTCGTTTACGTTTTGTGCCCTGAATGGTAACTTAACATCAAATGGATTAAATGTACGATTGCCACATCATACTTGAAAAAAAAACGTAAATATGTAAAAAAATAATGCTATTAAAACTACGAAGATAGATATTTCAAGTTATATGACTGGGTATAACAGAAAAACCTTCTCCACTCAAATAAAATTTCCGTACAGCGATGTAATAAATGCATCATCGTTAAAAGTTTAGCAGTTGCGCTCAATTCAGTACAGTGTATACGTACATTTGAAGTTGGAAATGAGTCTGCAGTCCACATGATGGTAAGGTCACTGGCGCCTATGGACATCTATAAGCAATTTATCTGGTCTATTGGGTGGTGTGTCTTACCGGGTCTATTCTATCAGGTGACGGCCATCATTGTTGCATTTCTACTGCCGAGGACCGAAATGGTTGCCTCATTTGAAATTGCACGGGCAACCACACCCTTCCACAGAAATGCATGAGGAATAGGAGTGGCGATAATACTCCCTGGTTCGTACCGATCTCATTCTACCACCTTACAAAATTATGAGTGATTTTATATTTAATTTAAGGTACAACTTTAGCACACATTAACGCTATGACTTGGTAGGATTTAAAAAAAATACTTCAAAGTATGAAGAATGATTGGATTTGAATGCAACCCATTACCAATCAAACGATTACACGTTTCAATCAAAAAGTATTCGTTCTACCTCTTAAGCACAAGGACTTAGAAACAAAGACAGTAAATAGATACACGTTGGTGTATTCGAGTGGTTTCCAGGAAAAGCAGTTGACTCAGTAAGTGCGGAGACGCCGGCTATCTCCGTATGTGGGGTAAGAGTGTTATTAGGAGCGGCGCCTGATCGATCGCTAAGCAAAGCTCATTAGACATGCGGCGGTGTTTGAACTGCACTGCCACGCTGCGTGTGTGCCTTTCATCTGCCTTGATGGTTCTCGTGGGGTGGCATCTTGGTAGCATCTTCCTTATATGTGAAGAACAATTTGGTTTCATATTATGTACAAAATATGAAACAAATTGTTTAAAATATGTACATAGAGCATGTATATATTTTAAATACAACAAATATTGAATTTCGTAGAATACTAAAGTAGATATACGAGTACATATACCCGATAGTAATAAATCAACGTATCTAATTCTTTACCCATTGATCCAAATCTGTCGTTTCTGCCCTTTTTATCTGACTGAAGTAGCAAACGAGCATGCAATTCACCTGATGTTAAGGGGTCACTGCAGCACATGGACATCTGTAATCAACTTCATATAGAACATGGGTTTTATCAATCACAGATGAACTGCAGTGCCACACGCTGCGTGTGTGCCTTTCATCTGCCTTGACGGTTCTCGTGGGGTGGCATCTTGCTTTCTGCTTACGAGCAAACGGCCGTTAATCAGTTTGCTAAAAATTAAGATCAAATATCGTCATTAAATATCTTAGAGGTCGTGTTCCGAACCGGTGGTAGTGTAGAATGTTGTAACGGAGAATTCGTAAGTGCCCCGAAGGCCTATTCAAAAGAAACATTTCATTTATTACGAAGGTTGAAGGTTTATTGTCATTGTTCGGGGTGTAATAATGTAGTATGAAATAATTCTAACAATAGCTTTAGTTTCCTTTATAGTGAAGTTAATTATTGTGCATGAACACCAAGATTGGGAAGGATGTGGTGGGTACCTACCGTCGATCTTACTTGTCTCAATAAATTAACATCTGGACACCGCATCAAGTGTCTAAGTAGACAAAGAGGCCGTTGACATCAGAAGTGTCTTGACAACACATTGACAAGCTCGAAGTGATGAGGAACAAGTTCTATGTAACAGTAACAATAAATTGATAGTCAATTACATTATGTAGAGCGGTGACTCTCATTAAATTTGGATACGTGAATGTGTGGAGCTTCTTATTTTGATGTTATAAATGCGAAAGTTTGTAAGGATGTATGTGTGTATGTGTTTCACGAAAAAACTATCGATTGGATTTCGCTGAAATTTGGTTAAAACATAGGTTACTCGTTACCGTGGTACTGGTACCCGAGAAAGACGGTGTCGAAGCGAGTTATTATGGGGCCTTTTCCACTAGTCTTCAAAAAAAAAAAACATTTACTACTAAATTACCTTTTGCCATGTCAAAGTTGTAAATAAAATTGTATCTAAATTTCTGTATAATTTCAACTGATCTGGCAATAAATGTTTATTATTATTATTAAATGACAGTTTATTCATCACAATTAAATTTCAGCAGAAGTCTATGGCTTATTAAGTAATTGGCAATACCTTCACACGAAGGAGTTCAAAATCTAACTAAATGCTTTATTAAAGAAATATGTAATTGTAAATTTCGCTCACTGTGCAACCTCAATTTGATGAAATGTTCCGCGTGACGCCCTAGCCTAATTAGCTTAGTAACAAGGGTTATAATATAACAGAGCGAAGCCACGGGAATATTCGTTCCGCCTAAATAATGTTAACTTTTTTAATCAGGGATGACTGAGAGTGTTATAAACGTAAGAAAAAAACCAGAAAGCTTCGAACTGCTAAGCTATCAAGCAGTTACACGTGGGATATTTTTTATATAATTTTAAGGAGAACATTTCCGTCATACATGACTTCCGTGTAGCTTTAACCATTGCACACGTGACGGAAGCTTAAAAAATGGAGTAACTTCTCCCGTTTTCCCAACATTTCCCTTTACTGCTCTGCTCCTATTGTTTGTAGCGTCATAAAAAGTATACTATAACCAGCTTAGGAGTATGAAAAATAATTGTACCAAGTTTCGTTAAAATCCGTCGAGTAGTTTTTGTTTCTATAACGGTTATACAGACAGACAGACGTAAATTTTACTGATTGCATTTTTGGCATCAGTACCGATCCCTAATTACCCCCTGATAGTTATTTTGGAAATATATTTCATGTACAGGATTAACCTCTCTACAGATTTATTATAAGTATAGAGGATAAGTGTAGAATAAACGTAAATAACTTACTTCTTAACGAGAAAAAAACCAAATGCATAAAATTCTCACTGCCCAACGTTAGGCAGGTTGAAACCAATGTACAACTCAATGGAACGGTTTTGGACCTTGTGGAGTCAACTGTCTTCCTAGGCGTTACTTTAGATGCCAAATTGCAATGGGGTCCCCATATTGAAAAATTGTCGGGTAGACTCAGTTCAGCGGTTTATGCTGTAAAAAAAATCAGACATTTCACCGATGTAGAAACAGCTAGAATAGTTTATTTTAGTTACTTTCATAGCATTATGTCATACGGCATACTGCTGTGGGGGTGCTCTTCAGACCTCAATACTGTCTTTATACTGCAGAAGAGGGCTGTACGAGCCATTTATAACCTAAGTCCGAAATGTTCACTAAAAGAATTATTTAAAGAAATAAATATACTTACTGTTGTATCCCAATTTATATACGAAAATTTGATGTATGTTAAGAAAAATATTAATAATTTTGCTAAACATTGTGATACGCATAACATAAATACAAGGAACAAGCACAATCTCTCTGCACATGTTACTCGTCTTCACAAAATTAATAGTTCTTTTATGGGTCAATGTATACGCTTTTATAATAAACTTCCTGTTGAAATCAGAAATTTGTCAATGAATAAGTTCAAAGCATTGATTAAGATTAAACTTTGCCGTAAAGCGTATTATAAAATTTCTGATTACATAGAAGACAAAACAGCTTGGGACTGAGCAATAATATGCATTACTATAGTATATTTAATAAATGTCAAAGTGTAGCGTATCTTACCAAACAGGGCTCTCTTTTACTGAACTGCAAGGCAAGATACTGGAGCTAACTTTCATTACCATGTAAAAAAAACATGATTGTAATAATATTAAAAAAATGAATATAAATAAGAAAAAAGACAAACCCGCTGAGTTTCTTGCCGGATCTTCTCAGTTGAGGTCGTATTCCGATCCGGTGGTAGTGTAAGAAAAAAAAATGTAACTGACAATTTGTAAGTGCCCCCGCAGGCCTATACAAAATAAAGACATTTCATTTCATTTCATTTCATTTCAATAGAAAAACTCCTCCGCTCTTCGCTTATTTATTTATTTCACATGGAGTGGGGTCGCGAATTGCTCCAACATTAGCTTTAGACAAGCGTGATGGAATGCCTCGGTCTGTTTTGTCTCGGCAGAGTTTAAAATACACCGGCGTTTAATATCTCCCTTGACTTTAATCATCTTGACCGTCGGTTTATTGATAAACGCGGCCGGATGTACGATTCTACTAACATCCGGATACTAAGCATTATGTTTATAAAGATGTAATTGGCGAATGTTACAGAAGAATGCGATTGTTTTGGCGGCCGGAATTCTCTAGCCTTTACGTGTTATGTTTGTTTATTAAAGTTCTTTTGTACTTACTGTAAAGTTATTTAGTACTAATGCTTCGTTAAAATATAAGTTACTTGATTCTTTCCGGTAAGGCATTGGTATTGGTGCAGGATACGGGGTATCCTGCGCCAAAGTAAAAAGTCTCAAGGTGGCGCGCGCAGTGGTCCCGCGCCCACCTTAAAGACTTTGGGGTGGAGAAACTCTAGCTCCATTCCAAAAAAAGACGGGCCCTGTTATGGGCAGACGCCGCCGGGAACGCGGACGAATGCTACTAGCGTACCCGCAGTCCCGGCAAAGGGCGTACAGTGGAACACCGTGGGTTTTTAACCGGTAGGAGTCCGGCATATCCTCTTAGCTGACCCCGCGCAGAGAGGAACCCATGAAGGGTTTCCCCACGTAAAAAAAGGTACATAAACTATGTGTGTGCCAAATTTTAGCGAAATCTGTTCGGTAGTTCTTTTCGTTAAAGAGTAACATTAGCAAATACATATTAATTGTTACCAAAGTTAGCATTTATAATATAAATACGATTTAAGCGATGAATTTTAGTGATTCAATGCTAATAAATCATTGACATGTGCGTGTGTGAAGGCAAACGTAACTTAAACGGATACTTGAAAGAGAAGGGGTTTTTAAAATTTAAATATTAATTATCGACCAAAATACCCTTAAGAAGGGCCGCATGTCGTCCATATGGTTACCCCTTTGTTATTCTTTCTTCCTAAGTACTAGTTATTACTTGCCCTAAAGAGATAGGGTGACACAGGGTTTATTTTCACTCCAGTTCCGCTTGAGAGGATTGTATGTATGTGTTTTTTCTAATATGTGAAGAACAATTATTTTCGTATTATGTATTGTTAATTTTGAATTTCGTAGAATACTAAGGAAGACATACGAGTACATATACCGTACTAAATCGTGATAAATCAACGTATTTAATTCTAATTCTTTAATCATTGATCGAAATTTGTCGTTCTGCCTTTTTATTTTACTGAAGTAGCAAACGAGCATGCAGTCCACCTGATGGTAAGTGATCACTGCCGCCCTGCGACATCTGGACTCAACTTCCTACAGAACATGAGTTCTATCGGGCGATAGTGATGTTACACGTCAGATATTGCGAATACACCCTAATACATTAATTAACACTTAGAGCTTGACTATTAGTTTGGTCGTAAGCTCGTAGGGCTACTATATCCGGTGATTTCAAATGTCCCGTCGCGTCGTCCCAACACCTGCTTCCTTTGACTGACGACAAACGATAAATATAAAATACGATTAGGCTTCTTCTATGCCCTACACATGTCGACATAAGTGATCCCTCCACCAGTCCTGCTAGCTGGATAGATATTAAATAGAGCTTTTTGTTTTGGATTAAGGCGATAATCTTGTTTAGGTATTCAGTTATTCACGCCAATATTTGTACGGCCGCAGCGTAGAATTTATTATTTTTATACGAATAATAAAAAGTGCAACTTGCAATACGATTGAATAATTATATTTGCATTGAATATGATTATTATCTAAATTGTAATTTATACAACAGGTTTTTTACAGTTTTAACTGTAATCGTCATATTTCTGTTTTTTAACTGCCTCCCAATTAACTTTGTTTTACCTATATATTTCTCTGTGTAGTTTTTTTATTACTTGGTCCCGTTAGTATGTGCCTTTTTTCATCCGTAATATATTGTAATTACTCTTATCAGTTTCTGTCTTTATTTTTTGTAAATATTCTATTTACTTCATTTATCAGCATATCTGTCTCCTTTAACTGATCATTAGTACTGTGAATCCAGTGGCTAACTTCTTCCCTTTTCATGCAATCGGTACACCTCGTTTTTATATGTTTTTAAAGATCCGGTCGAATATAGAAAATAAGTTCATCTACTAGAACGCAAGAAAGTAAAATTCTACGTATTAAAATTCTACGTACTAGTCACATCACAAGTAAAAGCGAATTTCTAGTGGGAATGTTTAACATTCATAGTACTACTGCGAATAGCTAGGACACCTGCTGTTTTTATGTCAAATTCCTGATGCTAGTAGCATATTTGAATTGCAACCAGTACTACTTAGCAATCGTAATACCGTTGGTAATTGGTTTCTGTCGTCTGTGCGTGCGTGTGGCTGTTGTTATTGTTATTAGGGTAGGCAATACGTGTTAGTTAATGCTCTAGGTAGGAAGTAACATTGACATTTCTTTCATATCTAACGATAAACTTAAAACTCGTAGAGCGGCTTTTGTTTATATGCACACTAAATTAATTAAAACATATTTATATTTGTTTAAAGATATGTATTTTGGCGTTTACTCTACAATAAATATAAAATACTAGATAGGAAGGTAGCCAACTTCCGTAGCGTTTATCACGGTAATGAGTACTCTATGTGTCCTATAGTCTATGTATAGTAGTCTATGTCCTATCCTATAGACTTTGTGTGCCAATTTTTAGGGACTATCCCACTAGTAGTTTTTGTGTTAAGAATAACAAACACACATCCTCACAAAATTTCGCATTTATAATATTAATAATAAAAGATAAGACTGATATTCATAAAAAGCGTAGATCTTATCCTACCGTAACTGACATAAATTATATATTTTTCTTTTAGTGCAGGACAAGGGCGTACTTTTTAGCTTTTTTTTGCATTTTCTTCTTTCCCCAACGGATCATCCTCATTAGTATCAGCTGTCCCGGTGCGCACGAGCGGGCGTTGCTTGCGACGTGCGCACGCGCCGCCAGATGCGGGCTTATCAATGGAGCACGTTGTTGAGAGCGATGCCGCTGTGTTGCGAGTTAACGGCTAGATACCGTGGACCGATAGTAGATTTTAATGAATATCGCATCTATTCAATTATGGTCATTGCAAATGAACTGGTGTGCTCGAGTAGTTTGTGTAAACATCGTAATTTTTTGCCTTTGAAAGTTCTCTGTTGGACTCTCCTAATTTGCGCCACTTGGATCGATTCTGAGTCGTCTATGTCCAGCGGTTACCCGCCGTATACTTCATATTATCGATCCACCAGTTCGGGGGCGGCCTATACTGTTTATTGCTCAATATTATGCAAATTGTTGTAATTGAAAGCTATTTTTTACGCGAACCACGTGATTAAAGCTATTAATTACCATGAGTTTTGAATATTTATTTGTATTACCATTTTAAATAGTTATAAAACCAACAAGAATTAAAATATATTTTTCATTTAGTTATTTACCTCTGAGTCATTTACAATATTATCGTTTTGCCTGCCTTTTATGGTTTAAGACGAACTTTATTTCACATAAAGAATTATATAATTCACTTACTGAGAAATCGTAACATAAAAACATTATAATATTGGTAAAGTTATAAGTTTACCATCTAGTTACTTCGATAACAAACAAAATAAATGATATAATTACAAAAGTGGGTTAAAGTTAAACAATTAATATTGTTATAGTTTTAATTTAGTTTAATCTTTCGAGTGGTTGCATTACGATTACGACCTTTATGTTTTCTTCATTAGCTTCTCGTAGGTACGTGCAGATCGCATGCGTGCGGTGAAAGGTGAGACACTGATGTCTCCCTAGAAAGCAGAACGGTTGAATCGTGGAAAATCTGACATATATGACACACGTTTGAAATTTTAACCATAAGCGGTTGCGATTATATTGACTGATTCATAATTTATTTATCCTATTAAGGCTGATGGAATGAAATAGATTGTTTATAAGTGTACGAAGAATCATTATTGATAAATATTTTAATATGATACGCCGTAAATGCCTCTCCTTAGGTCTGGTATTAAAATGGGACGACTCAAGAAGGGGTCTTCTTGTGTGGTCCCTTTTTAATACAACACCTTCAACCTTCAAGGAAGAAATTAAGAAACAAAAAAGAACAGTGAAATTAAAAACTTCTTCCTTTATTTGAAGTCGGTTAAAACTGTGCCTAAAGATATTGCCTACTTCTATAATAGACCGCAAAGTGGGCGTGTTATAGAAGATTGTTCGGCAGAGACCTCGTAACAAAATGAAATGTTTGTGAGATGAGAGTAAGATATTTACGGGGGGAAGGGGGTCGAGTCAAATTTCATCTAATCTCAAGTTGAAGAGGGGGTTGCCCCCCCCCCCCCCCCGGCATGCAAATATCACGTAATTTTTTTAAGCAATTTATTTTTTTCTCTTTACTATAATCCAACTCGTTTACAAAAGAAACCCACATTTAAAAAAATCTCACGTGAGATTGGGGACGGGGGGAGGGATATCTCACCCGGGGGGGAGGGAGACAAAAAATTTAGAAAAAACACCTGACGTAATTTATGGACGCCCCCTTACTATATAGATATTAGCGTAGCAAGGCAACGTCCGCCAGTCGCCAGTTGATTTCGTAGCACAGCATTGTTATTTATGTGTTAGCGTAGCAAAGCAACGTCCACCCAGCGCTTGCGTAGCGAAGCTTATATCCCGAGATTACGTCGTAGCAACATAATGTTTACTTACAATTAGTTATAGCGTAGCAAAATAATGACCATAATGGCCATGAGTACTAGTTTATTGTGTTTCCTCAAATAAATTTAATTTCCTTAAATATTTCATCGGATGACAAGAAAAACTCAATAACTACAATATTGTATAATCCCGGATTTCTCACTTAATACACTAATCTTTAACAATACATTATTATTAATAAATGAAGTTTTGGGATCAAAATATTTTAATTGCTGATAACTTCATGTTGCATAAATTCTGTAGTTAGTGAGTTTTTCCTGTCACCCGACGATTTACGTTTTTGCCAATATTTATAATGCTCGTTTACGTTTTCTTTTTTGACCATTCCTGGGAGTATACTCTGCAATGATGGGGGAAAACATAAACAGTGATTGTTTTAAGTAAATTCGTACTAAGGGTACATTTATTTGCGTGGGGACAATGACGATCACTGGATATTTTCGTAGCAAAAAAAACTCCCAAAAACGTTAGCGTAGCGAAGCAACTTTCTCTAAATCCAATTAATATTAGTCTACATAAGAGCAAAGCCAAGTTCCCTTACAATACCGTTCTGAGTTTGTGCGACCGGTTGCTATGATAGTATGACCTCTTATCAGGTCGTCGGGAATTTCCCAGATGTATTGATTTGTTGTGACCTACATGACATTCGTTGATCTACCTGCAATGCGTTTTGAAGTTTTTACGTTTAAGTTTTATTTTTCTATTTATTGCAGTTTTTTGTGTTTGAAATAACCTACCAATCAGCTCGTGCCCACTTGGTTTGGGAGCTTCAACAAGTCTTTTTACATATTTCTTTATTTTGTTTTACTTTTGATGTAAGGGTTTTGGTAGGTACTTTTGATTTAAGAGTTATCGTACCTGAGCCAGGCGATTTTCGCAAATTGATAGCCGTACATCATTATGATTCGTCTTATTTTTCTTTCATTCATTTTGATGTAATCATCTTACGATCTGGATATGTTTACCAATCACTTTTATGTATATGATGTATAGGATGAATGTACGATCATCTTAGTGATCGGGAGAAGCAACTCATCTGTGATTGACTTCAAATAGAATCCTTATTCTGTATGAAGTTGCTTACAGATGGCATTGCCGTTTGACATTGGCAGTTGCCATTTATTATCAGTAGGTTTTATGATTGGTTGCTAGTTCGAACTTATACGAATGTAATCATGATGACTGTCATAGGAGTGAACACAAAAAAATAATGCCCGGAGGTATATTTATATATTTATACACAGTATACATACATATAACTCACGTTTAGCGTTCGATTACGGTGACGCGACTTTCATGATTTTTGTTCACCCAAAAAGTGCTCAACGCGCTCAAAGAAGTTTTCAATTCAATTGACAAGATTGTTTCAAGTGTGTATGTTCGTTGCAGGCAAGGTGGTGTGCGGCGCGTGCGGCGGCAAGTGCAGCGGCGAGGTGCTGCGCGTGTCCGACAAGTACTTCCACACGGCGTGCTTCACGTGCCGCGCGTGCGCCGCGTCGCTCGCGCGCGGCGGCTTCTTCTGCAAGGACGGACACTACTACTGCCCCCAGGCGAGTACAAGCACGCAGACATGCAGACACACACACACACATATACTCATGCGCCTACAAACATGCACACACGTAACACACACACTTACCTGATCGTAAGGAATACTGTAAGATATTTAAAACTAGCAGAATCCACGCGACTTCGTTCGCGCAGACTATAATATAATATATTCAACCATTATAGCCTATGTAGCTCAGGGATAATGTAGCATTTTAATAGTGAAATAATAATTAAAATCGATTCAGTAGTTTTTATGTTAATTCATGACAAACATACAAAAATACAAAAATTTCCGTGAACTACTATTAATATTTATAACACACGAAAACTACAATTTCCACAAAAGGTAAACATAAAAAATAATAACGTTAGCTTCTGACCCAGTTAGTGGTTACTAGTTATAGAGTGATGTTAAATTACATTCGCTAGGCTTGTTTATTTTACGGCCGTCATGAATGTATCTTCCATCGAAACTGCAGTTTTATATCACCGCAACGAAGCTTATAGCCCTCGTTATTGCAATGTTATATAGCCTGAGCTGAGGGAAAGTTATAAGCATAGTAAAAGATTGGATTATAAATGCAATAGAAAAAGTATGAAATTATTACTTCCTGTTTGTTTTTTTGTTTAGTATTTTTTTTCTGAAGAAGATTACGCGTAGCCAATGTACATACGTGCAATGATTAAAACGATCTATGTATTAGAAATTTCATAATAAAGTTAAAAAGTATATGTTTTTATCACTCATTAAAATTTAGTCCACCAATTCGCACTTGGCCAACGCCTGTGGTGGACTATGGGCTAAAACTCTCTCATTCCGAGAGAAGATCCGTGCCCAGCAGTGAGGCAATGATGAGTTGACGATGACACTAAAATAATGTAATTTAAATTGATTTTGATACCATGAATGCTATGTTACGATGTATCCCAATATTTTATCATTAAAGCGGGTTAAACGCAATCACTTTCTATCCAACAGCGGAAAATAGATACCGAGTAGTCGCCCTGTAGTTCCGGGATCAGAATAGGGCTACGGCATCCCCTACCTGTCGTAAGAGGCGACTAAAAGGGGCTTCCGGAGTTGCAGGCGGCTAGAGTGGGAGCTCGAACCGTTCAATCAGGCAATCCCGGGAAGGACGGTGGTATGTGTGGTCGCATACCGTCGTAAAGACTAGACGGAGCGGTGGGCCCAGCAACCTTTTGAAGGTTTCCCCCTCGAAAAAAAAAAAGATACCGAGTAGTTTTATCAATAAGGTTTTAATCGATGATCATTTAATATGATTATTGCACCGTTACGGTCTGTTTCCGATACAAAAATTGTTTCCCGCCACTTTTTCCTTTCGTAACGCGCCTAAAGAAAAAAATTGGTTAAATAAATAAAATTCTGTGTAAGACCGTACGAACGGAAATAAATGTTTTGACATATAAATCCTTTCTCCGTGATCACGGGACACCGAATAAAATATTTCTCGCTTAAAATGTCAACTAAAAATACGAGCATTGCCACATAAAATGTAATTATTGGATAGCGAGTGTTGGATTAGGAAAGCTTATTTATATTCTTACCAGGTTTTTTGGATAACTTAAGATAAAAAAAAATTACGTGCCTCAATTTTCCTCAATCATATTACATACTTTTGTAAATACAGACTGTTTAATTTATCGATAGGCACTCGACACGGTTCGTTCAACAGAAGGGTTGATAAAATAAGAATATTGCTATAAGTAATAATAATATTTCCTGAAAATATGATCTTACAACGAGGAATTATTATTATTCATAGCACTAATACTCTCCCTTATTAAACATTTAACCGTAGCATATGAATTCTTCACACTGCAGTTACTGCCGCTCACTAAAGGTCATTCTTGTCGCGCGTGAACAAGTAGCACCTGCATGCGTTTCTTATTCGCACAGTTGCTTCTTGCATCATCCTATCATTTTATCCGCACAAGGGTCGCGTCGCAAAGCGACTGCAGCTAGACTATTCGTGTCGAGGTAAGAGTGGGACGTACGTGCGGGCGTTAGCATGCGTGACAGGAAAATCGTCCTAACAGCTATTTCTTGTGCGCAGGATTACCAGCGCGCGTTCGGCACGCGGTGCGCGGCGTGCAACCAGTACGTCGAGGGCGAGGTGGTCTCCGCGCTCGGCAACACATACCATCAAAAGTGCTTCACGTGCGCCAGGTGCAAGTTAGTATGCAGCTCTGTTTAGTTGTATCGATCTATATTATAATTAAACAGTTGTGCACACGTTGTGTTTGAAGTCTACCAATCTACTCTCGGTCAGGTTGATTCCGAGGATACTCAACATAATTATATTAAGGTGGTAGAACCAGTGTAGTTCGACCGGGGAAGTAACACTTATTTCTAGCGTGAAGCGTTTCGTTGGAAAGGTGTGGTTGCCGGCACACTTTCACAGGAGGCGTCCATCATAGTCCTCGGAAGTAGCAACGCATCTGTGATTGACTTGATATAGAAACCATGTTCTGTATGAAGTTGCTCACAAATTTCCAGTAACTTACCATCAGGTGGAGTGCATGCTTGTTTGCTACTTCAAACTTTAAAAAAAAGGTGGACTTCATGCTCGTTTGCTATTTCAGTCAGATAAAAAAAAATTTGGCGATTACGATAATCATGTTGTAAATAATTATTGAAGTATAGTCATTAATCAAGTAATGCAACGCAACTTACCTGAATAATCAGTTGCTTTTGCGATTCTTGTGCATCTCTCTTGGAGCTTCTTTTAAATTGATCACTCGTGTTAAAATGAATTACAAAGGTTATATAATTTCCATGAACGATGATGCATACCCGGTGGTGTTGTGTTGCAGGCGCGCGTTCCCATCGGGCGAGAAGGTGACGTACACGGGCGCGGAGGTGGTGTGCGCGGGCTGCACGGCGGCGCCGCAGCGGCACACCGCCCGCGCCGCGCGCTCGCCCGCCGCCTCGCCCGCCTCGCCCGTCTCGCCCGGCTCGCCCGTCTCGCCCGTTTCGCCCGTCTCGCCCGCCTCCGACCACAGGGACCAGGTCGATAGGCGGCAACCTGATCCAAATGGTGAGTGTTGTACCAGTAACTACGTTAAGAATTTTACTACGAGACATGATTCGTAATGATGAAATCCGTAGACGAACTAAGCTTACCGACATTTCTGGCCATATCGGTAGAAGAACCGATAACTGATGGGGAAGAACGGTCCTAGAGTAGCGAACATGTTTAGACAAAATGAGTACACGTGGGGCGACCCGACCAGGGGTGCCGATGACCTGAAGAAGATAGTTGCTATGTTACTCACACAGGTTACCTTTTACATGTTTCTTCCTCGATAAGAAAAAAGTAGCAGTTAGGTACAAGGTGGTGTTCACTTAAATGATATGGGTGCATATGATCATAATGATGGTGCAAAATAGAAGAACTGTGAATTCTGTAGTCGTAGTCATTAGTCTTGCTCACTTAAATGTAATTTATTTTGTCCTTTGCTCAGCAGCTTCTTCGAATGAAATTGTCCATTGGGTTCCAAATTAATAGTGGACTATTAATATCTTATTAATGAGTCTATTCCATTTTAAGTGGATCCCCTAAATGATCAAAATGAAAGTAATATAAAATTTATTAGAACTGGAAACATTCACGAGTTAAAGTCAATTGAAAGTTTTATCAGTTGTAATCTGTTTCTGTAATTCTAAACGAATCGAATTCAAACATTAACTATTCATTCACCAAATTTATTTTCGATACGTAGATATATCAATTCCCATTCAACCGTTCCCCTAAATTCCATTTCATTGAAAACCCACGCATATTCAAATAGCGCAATCTACTGTCTAGCCATAACATTACAACATCGCTCCTTATTCTGATCTGTATCTTACTACGAGTTTATTATGTTTCTTTAAAACAAACATTGTTCCTGTTTTCGCTCATACATTGCAAGATATGGCCGAAAACGAAAACGTAACACACACACACACAGGCACACTTTTATATGATTCGGTCATCATAGTCCTCGGGAGTAGCAACGCATTTGTGATTGACTTTAGGTAAAACGTATGTTCTATATGAAGTTGCTCACAAATGTCGCAGGGCGGCAGTGACCACTTACCATCAGGTGGACTGCATGCTCGTTTGCTACTTCAATCTTATAAAAAAAACGTAAGCGTGCAATGTGCATTGCAATGTATGAGCGAAAACAAGAACAAAGCTTGTTTTGATGAAACATAATAAACTCGTAGTAAGAGTACTGCTAGTTAGTGACGTCATAGAACATATGAATAGTTTCCGAGTGTCCGGTTCCGCGGCTGACGCCAGGATCAATTGTGTAAACACTCGCTCGATGTACGTTGAATGAATGTTTGTAATTGGATTCGCGTTCTCAATCTGTTGTTTGTTTGCGATGTCGGTTGAGATTTATTGAGGTTGTGCTATGACTAATATAATTTCATGGTTTTGAATAAGGTACGCGGTCTCTGTACAGCATACTATATCTGCGTTAGTAAAACTTGAGTTCGATTGTTTTATTCCTGGCAAATTAAACCTTGGTTTATTAAGCAATGATGTTTGCGTTTTCATATTTAAAAGTTAGTTTGACAAAAACATGGACGAGGGAATGTCCAACAGTGAATCCTTAAATTCTAATGAATGGATTATGGTTCACGCGAACGAAGTCGCGGCTTCTGCTAGAACAACCACTGGTCTGATTTACATGGAATTTTGCATTTATTGGCGTTGCTAATTTAACTGATCATTCTACTGGTACTTATGATTTCGATATTTTGCATTATTTTAATATAAACTATTTTTGTGATATTAATTTATTTATGTCCTGTAGCGAAGCATGATTATTCAGCTAGTACCTTCTCAATATAATACATATTGAGGAGGTACTCAGGAGGTTGAATAGAAACTTAATTAAAGGCTAGGAAGAAAACCTCCATAACTTACAAAAGTTAGGCAACTTATTATATTTGCGCATATGAAATAGCGACCAGTACTATAACTTTCGATTGGGTACGTTAGGTCGTTTCCTTTTGTCTATGTAGTTCCGGGACCAGAATAGGGCTACGGTATCCTCTGCCTCTGCCTCTCGTAAGAGGCGACTAAAAGGGGTTTCTGGGGTTGCGGGCGGTAAGAGTGGAAGCTCGGACCATTCAGCCATGTGACCCAGCTAAGGACGATGGCATGTGTGGCTGCATGCAGTCGTAAACACCGAGAGGCACGGTGAGTTTGAATCGGTCAACAAGGGCCCAAAAGGGGCATGGCGCTCGGAGATCCCGGAGTCCTCTTTATAGCGCTGAGGACGGCCACCGGGGGTTTTAGTGAGGTAAAAATCCCACATAACCCAGCGTTGCTCCCACGGCGTTGGGTACCTTTTAAAAGTTTCCCCCTCAATAACAAAAAAAAAGGTCATTTCCTTTGGGTGTAGCGGGACCAGTGACTTTTGACGTGTTAACCTCATTCCGTGTCGTTCCGTGTGCGGCAGAATGCGCGGGGTGCGGCGCGGCGCTGTGCGAGGGGCAGGCGCTGGTGGCGCTGGAGCGGCAGTGGCACACGTGGTGCTTCGCGTGCGGCGAGTGCGGCGCCGTGCTGCAGGGCGAGTACATGGGCCGCGGCGGCGTGCCCTACTGCGAGCGCGACTACCAGCGCCTGTACGGCGTGCGCTGCGCGTACTGCCAGCGGTACATCTCGGGGAAGGTGCTGCAGGTATGTACGCTACTCATAGTCACACTACATACAATGTAATAAGAAAAAATAGAATGGCCGGCCAATTGACAGTCGACCACGTGATACTAGGTACAAAGTACTAGTCGTAATCGCGCACGAAACACCTTACCATTTTATCTATAAAAATGGCAAATAAATTACATTAGTTGTATAGAACACTACATCAGGTATCTGCACCACGTGACATTAGATACAATAACAAAGAAAGAATGGCCGGAGAAGTGAGAGTCGAACTCGCACACGAAGTACCTTACCATTATGTATAACACGGCAAGAATAACACGTTAATTGTATAGAAACCCTGCCTTGAATATGTACTTTATTCTGTTTTAAGTTTGTTGTGATAGCAGCAACAAAAATATACCATCCATAAAAATTTCAACTATCTATCGAAGTTCGTAGACCTGGTGACAGACCAGACAGACAGCGTGTTAGTAAGAAAGTCCCATTTTTACTCTTTGGAAACGATAAAAGTTTGATAACGTGTCTGTGCTTCACCGCTAGGTACAAAAATTTAACCTAAACTTTGAGATATCTTGACGCATAGGTACTTGACAACTGTCTCGTAGAGTAATTTTATGAATACTCAGACATTATTATATCGACCAATTCTTTTATAAATTTTCATTGCTGGCTGCACTTTAAGAAAACTTTTTGTTTAGGTACTCAACAGCGCTGCATTAGAGCGAATTAATTAAAATCCAATCATACATCGACCAATTATAGTATTTATGTAGGTTGGAGTGTTTACTTTCCTTAGAATTTTTATATGTATTTTCGTCGCAATTTTTGGTCCCTCGAGCCAGATTTATTATCAATTTGGCTGAAGTGACCAAAGACAGCAAAGTAAGACTTCGCAAGACAATAATCACAACACCTGTGTAAAATAATATGGATGCTTGTTTAATAACTGAAGTAAATACAGAGCGTTCTAACTACAAAGGGAAAGGTTACACAAACAAGCAAGCGACTGCGCAGATAAATTTCAAAACTAAAGCCACGGCCAAACAAACAATAAGAACTCTGAAGGTATTGATCAGTGATGTAACGAATATCACTAATCAATACCTTCATTTGAATATTCGCGAATGCGAATTGTTTTTTTTTAATTTGACGTCATCATTTCCGTCGCTATAGGAGTAGTGTAAGTAGGTAAAATGTAAAAATTTGGCGACTTTTTTTGTCGTCAAATTGCAGTTCTACATTCGCAAAACATTCGCATAATTCATGCGAATGTGTAAATACTTGCGAATGCGAACGCGAATATTCGTGACATCACTAGTGCCGATACATTACGAAGCAATAAGATATAGAGTTTATTGGTCATGTCGATGTCGATACAGAACAGATCGGTAACAAAGCGAAGGAAAGCGCAGCGCTATAAATGGATCAGCTGGACAGTAATGACGCACGGCGGCGGGTACGCGGTACTTCACTGATGGAAATATAATTGTTTATACTCTACATTAATTATTTGGCATCGGCTCTAGGTAAATATCTGTACTGTTTGTTGGGATGTGAAATATGTATCTATATTTGAAACTATTGAGGTATGTACAAACAGCACAATCTATTGGCGCCACTCTACGAGCATAATGGTTTTGAAGTACTTTTGCGTATGTGATAAGTATATAAGTAAAATTATCGTTAAGTCGAATTTATGCCGTTAATTAAAAAAAGAACGGCATTCACAATATAGTTTGAGCCGCTTTCCCTTATGAAATGTAAAATAAAGGTGGTACAACAATATAGCTTGACTGGGGTCTCCAGGCGATCCATCCATCGCCATGTATTTGCTACCGTGAAATATTTCTGCGTTTCGATGTGGATAAGGGCTAAGTTACATGTAAGGCGATTAACTTAGTCTTCAGAAGTGACAACGAATTTGCTATTGGCTTTCTGTAGAATCACTACATTACATTGAGTCCCAGATGTCTTTGGATGACCGTGGCCATTGTGCAACAGGGGGCCTCAAAAGTCTAATGGATGCATGAATGGACTGCACGCTCCTTTGCTACTTCAATCTTATAAAAGAAGCAGTCCCAAAGCTTGTAGTACAACGCCCTCAATCAATCATATCGCATTCCGTGATGTAACTACGATAATTTGCATCATAAATTCACCGTTGTTAGCCGACGTAATTTATATCTGGGCTCAACTGCACCATTGTATGCGGCTCGGCGGGAGTGAGCCACGCGACCGCTAGTACGCCCATTGATAAGCGAGATGCGCGTATGAATAGCTTTGGATTGTGCGATTATAGTCAAGCTGATTGAAAATTGCATCTGTGCGATGTACAATGTTTACATTGAAATAATTGGATCGCAAGGCACAGTGACTGATGTTGTTGATTTCTACGAGTTTCTTCAGGCTATCAATAATTCCTTATTGTAAGAATTTTCGTTTATATCTGTAGGGTATGTAAAATTGATAAGATAATGTAGAAGATAATGTAAGATTTTTTGTATTATTTGATCGAACCTGATTCTATATAGACTATTCAGCTATTTTGTGAGGGTTATAAAAATGGGATATCCTTTTCATTTGTAACTCTGTCTAAAATTCCACTTTTATATACTACACTCAAATATAGTCAAAACTTAAGTTTGGCTTCCAAATTCGCGTTTTCAGTATTCGCGAGTTAAAAAAAACTTAATAACCCCGGGATTAATGGGAGAAGCCTTAACTGTTCACGCAAAAGAACCTAGAAAAAACCTAAATATTTATTTTAGATATCACGTCCGATCAAAATCGAACCCCGGGCTGAAGGAGGCTAAAACGCAAAAGATAAGCATGGTGTCACTGTGTCACACATTATTCATCGCATAGATTATGATTCACCGTAACAGTACCCGTGTAACATAATGCATCGTGTACGTAGCGGTCCGTACGTGCAACGCGCGCGTGCGTTGCATACTGAGCGCTCGGTGCAGTTATGAATTATGACCTGGTGAGGGCTGTCGGGGTCCTGTATGCTGGTGATAATCACACATGTAAATGAACTGACAAGTGGTAAAACCAGTGTATTTCGACCTGGGAGGTACCTCCGACAAACCTAATTCTAGGGAAAAGTAGTTCTTGCGTTTAGGTATGATTGCCGGATAACTTGTATAAGACGACATCTTAGTCCTCAGAACTAGCAACGCATTAGTGATTGACTTCGAAAAAAAGCCTTACATTACATCACGCGAAATGTATGCTCGTTTGCTATTTCAATGATATAGAATAGCTACAGAAGAATAATTCGGTTATACCAACCGTCTTCTCCGAATGGTCGAATGAAAAAAAATGTCTAGACTTCGTGGTTGGTACCTCGAGACCTGCAGTCCCTAGATTAAGTTATGGAATCACGCGACGTAACACCACCGTTGTCGTGACGTATTAAGCATAAAAAAATACACGACGACTAGATAACCTCTTTCCTTTGGGAAGTCGGTTAAAAAGTAGCTTTGTAAAGCCTAACTCTATCTATTCTTAGATTAAATCAAGAATGATACACTTTGTTATGTTTTGATCGTTCGTTACCAAGTTATGTTCATAGCCAGCCTTCTCTGTAACAATTTTAACTTTTCAAACTTAACTAAAATTGTCAAAAGTGTTTAATTATGTAGTTTAGGAAATAAGTCATATAGATTTAATACTAAACATGTAATGTTTTCGTTCTTTTATTACGTAGAATCCAAGTCAATTTGCGTGACATATCATGATCATCGGGAGTCTATTTATCTTACTTTGTACCTCAAGAGATGGAGGATACATAGTGCTCGTTAGCTATCTGAGGTCAGCTTCGGGCGCTGGTCAGCTCCGCCTGCGGTTTATCTCCGTTGATCTTTATGGCCCTTCATCATTTGTAATGTGCTCTTGCCTTATTCAGATAAACGATGATATGCTCAAAGATTAACGAGTTTATATAATTCCTTTCCTATTGTTATGTTATTCAGATGTAGAGGCTGAGGTCACCGGTTCAAGTTTAATAGTTTTTAACGCAATAAAATATTCGTCTGCAACCTCGCGGGCTGAGGTTATGGATTTAATATGTTAGTGTTTATTTATTATAACGACGACTTTGTTTGCTGATTAGTTTCCTTGTATTACGTTTGTCATCCGAGATTGTGTATTACTGGTTTTTAGGGTTCCGTACCCTAGGAGTAAAACGGGACCTCATTAGACTCCGCTGTCTACCTGTCCGTCTAGCTGTCTGCCGGTCTGTCTGTCGTCAGGCTGTATCTCATTAACCGTGATAGCTATAACATTAAATACTCAAATCATAATAAAATAATAATTTTAGGGTAGCTCTCATAATTATAACGTGATTTTTTGCTGCTTTTTTATAAAAATGGTACGGAACGCTTCGTATGCGTGTCCGACTGCCACGTGGCTGGTTTTTTTATATTATTATTAATTTAAATTATTGGCTAGTTCTATTTATTCAATTAGGTAAATTGTGGTAGTGTTATTATCATCATCTTTTGTTGATACTAAGAATGATCAAGACATCGGTGTGCTGTCGCAGCTATTAACGCTACGCATCGCGTTGCCCGTTACACTACTCTTATGTAATGTATGTGTATGTAGAGTATCGATACCGTAATTTTTTTCATAATTGTATGTAACAATGAGGCAGAGGGGTCACCTGATGAAATGTAGTGAAATGTAGTTATCGTTGTCTACGGACATTTGCAACGCCAGAGAAGTCGCCAATGAATCGCCGGCTTATCTTTTTGCAGGGAATCAACTTTCTATCGAGGTATCCCTGTGGAAATTATCAAATACATAGTTTTTTAGATTTTAAATTGAGCTGTACAGTTTTATGGTGTATATTTTTAATTAACTGGAAAATTATTAATAATTCATTGTATTTAATTAATAGTTCATTCTTATAGTTTCATATATTTTTAAGTATAACTATATTAAAGGTTTTTTTCCTGTCCGTGATATTTTTCCCTTGAGTAATATCCACGATAGTGTTGCATAATGTATGTCGATATGCACAGGCCGGCGAGAACCACCACTTCCACCCGACGTGCGCGCGGTGCAGCAAGTGCGGCGACCCGTTCGGCGACGGCGAGGAGATGTTCCTGCAGGGCGCCGCCATCTGGCACCCGCGCTGCGGGCCCGCGCCGCACGACCCGCGCGACCCGCTCGCGCTCGACCGCGCCTCCTCCGAGCTGCAGGTGACACGGACACACACCTACACTGACACACAGGACACCGACACGAAGAGAGAGAGAGACAGCATATACACACTGACACACATACAGACACGGACACGAAGAGATAGAGAGACAGACATATACACACAGACACACACATTCACGCGCGCGCGCACGCGCAAACACACAAAGTGTTCAAAGAGAGAGGAACGCTGTTAGGCACACATAGAAATAAAAGCACGTACGTATAGCATACTGAGAGAGAGAAAGTCAGAGACAAACGCACGCACGCGATCGTACACGAACGAATCCGCGCGCTCACGCAAATACGACATATACACACATATACTCATAAATAGAGATAGACAGACAACCACCTTCGTTCATGACAGGTTCACGAAAAATTGACCTGTCACGAACTGACAAACATACGTGTATGAGAAAATTTTGTCTAGTGGTAGAACCAATCTAGTTCAACCTGAGAGGTGCCATCGCCACACCCATTACTAGCGATTCGGTGAAAGGCTGTGCGGATTGCCTGTTCACTTTTATATGAGGCAGGCATCTTAGTCCTCGGAAGTAGCAACGCGATTGCGTCTAACTTTAGATATGATCCTTGTTCTATATGAAGTTGTTTACAGATGGCAGTGGTCACTTACCATCAGGATATATTCAGCATGCTCGTTTGCCACTTCAATCAGATAAAAAAACACAAACTACATACCAATTTATGACTTTCAGGACCTGCTTTACAGTTTAGGGCACGACAATTTGAAACATACACAATTCTTAATATAGTTTCATGAATCTCTTTCCTCGTAATAAATTATTTCTTTTCCAGTAGAAACCATAGCATTATTAATGTTTTCTTTATTTCCACAGTACTTTATGATGTTTGTGTCCTAGAGTGCACCCACACTGCATTTTAGTGCATGTTTATGTGTAGAAGTATTATTTTATTCATTTGCAACTTTTAATTTATCAGCCAACCTGTTCATTTTCCGATTATGTTTAAATATCTGTGGTTGTCATTTATAATAATTTTTCACAAATATTTGTAAATTTAAGCATAAATATATTTGTCCTTAAAGTATCAAAGATTTCAATTTTTTTTATTATAAAAGACAACTACAGAGTTTCCTAATGAGTAGCAACAGCAACTATTCCCGTCTCCCTCGCACGTGCGATACCGCGTGGCGTGCGAGCGAGACGGCTGACGCGGCGTTTGTCGACAGTTCTCGCTGCGCTCGCGCACGCCCAGCGTCAACGGCTCCTACTGCAGCCCCTACAGTAGCTTGACCAGGAAGGTCCGTCCCTTTTTTGTTTTGCATTTTTGGTTTATTTTCTTTATTTTAAGTTTTTACTTTGAATGAAATAAGAATGATTACTGTTATCGATTGATTGACGTGGATGTTTCTAACATACTTCTTACTTACATTGTTAAAGAGCTTTTGGTCAAGTAAACGTGTTGTTATTTTATAGAATCACACAAAGATCCCATAAATTCATGTTTCATTCAAAGCTACCCTTCCTTTTATTTGTTTAAGTTAAATGTGCTCTAGGACGATTTGGCGACTGTATACTATACTAAAAATAACAACTTTACAATATATTATAAATATAAATCTGAAAATATTCGGAATCATATATTTTTGTCAAATCTATTCAATTTATTAACATATCGTTCATGGGCGCAATTCCTTATGTTTTAGTTGACACATTTACAGGCTCATTTTTAGTTTTAGTCGCCGACCGATAGTGGTGTTTATCGTGTAGGTCATAAGTGTCGTATTCCCCTGTACCGTGTTCAGTGCACCCAAGCATGTGGATGTGTTGATTAATAGTAGTACATGTTCCGTGTTCACTTTTGATACACTGTTTTTATTACTTTTACACAAATATGTCACTTTACCTTGGTCTGTTATTGATTTTGATTGTGTATTTTTAAATAAAATTCTAGTGTTGACATTGCAAGTGATAAATAGATACATTTTTGAAATTGAAATATTTTCGACTTTCAAAATAATATTTATGATTATTGTTTTTCTGTCGTCATGTAATTTTCCGTATTGATATAACTTTGGTGTTCTCTATATTCCAAAGTCGATAAATTGTCTGTGAATTGAGCGACGAAAAATAATAAAACAAACATACTCTTTTATTTTTGTGTTTCTAATATTTACAGTGTAGTTTGATAAATACTATGTAAGTATCGTATATCGGCTTCGAATATCGCTGAGCAAGACTTATTGAATTCGCTGTCGAAGCGAATCAAATGTACGTAGTTTTAATTTGTATTCGGTGCTCTAGCGTTGGTTTTACAAAGTAAAAAAATAATAAATTATTTTCAAATTACATACGTTATATCTTGCAAGTATATATATTAAGTAAAATCGTTATAATGTTGGTAAGTATAAATAATAATAATTTATGTGACACAAAAAAATATATATTGACTTAGGCCCTAGTCAAAATAGGAATTACATATGTTGTTAAAGTATTTTTTATATGTATCAATGTATCAATTTTGTGTGCATAAAATTTGCATAGAATCATAAATAAAGATATTATAATAAATAAATTGTTCTTCCAACTAGCGTAATTAGCCGTTCAACCAACATTCTATTTTCTTTACTAAACGGGACCATTCACCTAAGTAGCTAGACAAATAACTTCAGTTAATAACGTTTAACAACTAGCCTAGTTAAGTCATTAAATGATTAAATTGTACTTGGTTGTCTTGTTAGTGTGACCATGAATATAAGGAGATCTGAATTACATAAATTCAGTCCACTTGCTCGCAGAATACTGTTGCAAGTACAAGAATGCAGTCTACGGTTACATATTTGGCGAAGTGAGATCTCCCGTCAGGCTAGGTGATCATGTCTGGATAGCGTCAGAATTTGCTTATTATATGTACGATATTGAGCACGAAATTTTCGATAGCATGTTCAGAAATGCTAGTGGCGCCATCTTTGATGAGTTGCGGAAGATCGCCACATCCTACTAGCGCCTTCTTTTGACGAGATGTGTGAGGTTGCCTGGTTTAATTGTATAAATTACTTATTTACCAGTTCGCGTTTTCATAAAATGTTTAGTAATGAGGGTAGTTTGTTAATTGAATGGCTTATTCAGGTACTTCGATAGTTACTTGTATCGGTGCAACAGTGACGTAAAGGTCCCCCCCCACAGTACGGGTACCGCGAGTACCGCGCGGTGTCCCCCGGGCTGGCGCTGCGCGACGGGCGCGAGCGCGAGGCGGGCTCCCCGCACCGCATCACCACGTACTCGTACCTGGCGGGCGAGCCGGCCGCGCTGCGCCGCTGCGTGCAGCCCGCCGACCGCCCGCCCACCTCGCCGCACTTCCACCGCCCGCCCTGTGAGTACACGCCACCTGCCCCGCTCCCCGCACCGCATCACCACGTACTCGTACCTGGCGGGCGAGCCGGCCGCGCTGCGCCGCTGCGTGCAGCCCGCCGACCGCCCGCCCACCTCGCCGCACTTCCACCGCCCGCCCTGTGAGTACACGCCACCTGCCCCGCTCCCCGCACCGCATCACCACGTACTCGTACCTGGCGGGCGAGCCGGCCGCGCTGCGCCGCTGCGTGCAGCCCGCCGACCGCCCGCCCACCTCGCCGCACTTCCACCGCCCGCCCTGTGAGTACACGCCACCTGCCCCGCTCCCCGCACCGCATCACCACGTACTCGTACCTGGCGGGCGAGCCGGCCGCGCTGCGCCGCTGCGTGCAGCCCGCCGACCGCCCGCCCACCTCGCCGCACTTCCACCGCCCGCCCTGTGAGTACACGCCACCTGCCCCGCTCCCCGCACCGCATCACCACGTACTCGTACCTGGCGGGCGAGCCGGCCGCGCTGCGCCGCTGCGTGCAGCCCGCCGACCGCCCGCCCACCTCGCCGCACTTCCACCGCCCGCCCTGTGAGTACACGCCACCTGCCCCGCTCCCCGCACCGCATCACCACGTACTCGTACCTGGCGGGCGAGCCGGCCGCGCTGCGCCGCTGCGTGCAGCCCGCCGACCGCCCGCCCACCTCGCCGCACTTCCACCGCCCGCCCTGTGAGTACACGCCACCTGCCCCGCTCCCCGCACCGCATCACCACGTACTCGTACCTGGCGGGCGAGCCGGCCGCGCTGCGCCGCTGCGTGCAGCCCGCCGACCGCCCGCCCACCTCGCCGCACTTCCACCGCCCGCCCTGTGAGTACACGCCACCTGCCCCGCTCCCCGCACCGCATTACCTGGCGGCCGAGCCGGCATCTATATATATTGCAACAGGTGGTAGAATCAACGTAGTTTCATCAAGGAGTTACCATCGTCACAATTATCGTTATGCAGTTCTTATGAAACGTGGAAGGGTGCCGTAGCCGATTCATTTTTTATGCGACCATCATCTCAGTCCTTGAGAGTAGCAACACACTTTTGAGTACCGTGAGTCAAATAAGACTAAGATCCCAGACAAACAGGCAGCAGTGTCCAGTTTCTATTGGGTGAAATTTAGACTTTTCTAATACTTCCAAATAGTAAACGTGTAGTTTATTTTACATGTCCGTGTTGCAGCGTCAGCGAGTACGCGCGCGAGCTCGCGGGCGGGCAGCAAGGCGTCCTCGCGGCCCGGCATGCGCGCGCTCGTCGATTCCATCCGCAGCGAGACGCCGCGCCCCAAGTCGCCGCACATGAACAACGAGGTGGGCGCGCACACACACACACACACACACAGTGACGTCACACACGTGGGCGGAGTGAGCGGATTGAGCGGAATGACCGGAGTGAGATGAGTGAGCGGAATGACCGGAGTGAGATGAGTGAGCGGAATGACCGGAGTGAGATGAGTGAGCGGAGTGACCGGAGTGAGATGAGTGAGCGGAGTGAGCGGAATGACCGGAGTGAGATGAGTGAGCGGAATGACCGGAGTGAGATGAGTGAGCGGAATGACCGGAGTGAGATGAGTGAGCGGAATGACTGGAGTGAGATGAGTGAGCGGAGTGAGCGGAATGACCGGAGTGAGATGAGTGAGCGGAGTGAGCGGAGTGAGATGAGTGAGCGGAGTGAGCGGAATGACCGGAGTGAGATGAGTGAGCGGAATGACCGAAGTGAGATGAGTGAGCGGAGTGAGCGGAATGACCGGAGTGAGATGAGTGAGCGGAGTGAGCGGAATGACCGGAGTGAGATGAGTGAGCGGAATGACCGAAGTGAGATGAGTGAGCGGAGTGAGCGGAATGACCGGAGTGAGATGAGTGAGTGGAGTGAGCGGAATGACCGGAGTGAGATGAGTGAGCGGAATGACCGGAGTGAGATGAGTGAGCGGAATGACCGGAGTGAGATGAGTGAGCGGAATGACCGGAGTGAGATGAGTGAGCGGAGTGAGCGGAATGACCGGAGTGAGGTGAGTGAGCGGAGTGAGCGGAATGACCGGAGTGAGATGAGTGAGCGGAGTGAGCGGAATGACCGGAGTGAGATGAGTGAGCGGAGTGAGCGGAATGACCGGAGTGAGATGAGTGAGTGGAGTGACCGGAGTGAGATGGGTGACCGGAATGATCGGAGTGAGGTGAGAGAGCGGAGGGACTGGAGTGACGAGTAAGCGGAGTGACCTGAATGAGATGGGGATTTTGTATGGGGTAAAACCAGCGTAGTTTGACCGGGGAAATAACCCCGCCACACCTATTTCTAGCGTGAAGCATTTCTTGCGTTTCGATGGAAGGGTGTGGTTGCCGGCACACTTTTATATGAGACGACCATCATAGTCCTCAAATGTAGCAACGCTTTTGTGATTGACTGCATATAGAAGCAATGTTCTATATACTTGTATATTGCAGGAGCCGATCGAGCTGTCGACGTATCCGTCGGCGTACAAGCCGGCGCCGGGCACCAAGCCCAAGATCGAGCGGGACGACTTCCCCGCGCCGCCCTACCCTTACACCGACCCGGGTATGTACCGCATCTCCACATCGTTTACTTCAAGATTGTTAAGAAGTGATTGTATTGTGACTATGTTTTTACTCGGCTGCGTCAGAGAAAGTGTGGTGATGCGATCGACTATCTTACTCAGAGAAATGAAATGAAATGTCTTTATTTTGTATAGGCCTACGGGGGCACTTACAAATTGTCAGTTACATTTTTTTCTTACACTACCACCGAATCGGAATACGACCTCAACTGAGAAGATCCGGCAAGAAACTCAGCGGGTCTGTCTTTCTTCTTATTTATATCCATTTTTTTTTATATAATTACAATGATGTTTTTTTTACATGGTAATGAAAGTTAGCTCCAGTATCTTGGCTTCCATGATGATACAGTTAGTGAAATTGTGTATTATTGAAATGAATGTTTGTTATTCGGTCGCGCCAGAGCGGCGGCGGCGCTGGTCGGACACGTACAAGGGCGTGCCGGACAGCGACGACGAGCGGGACGGCGCACACAACGGCGCCGTCAACGGGGACGACAAGCTGCGCCGCGAGGAGCGGGAGCTCGCCAAGATCGACACCGGCATCGCACAGGTACGCCCGCCACTTCGACCATTGCCTTTAGTTTGGCTAGTGTAAATGTTTGTTCGTGTCTGATCGGGCGGGTGCCGGCAGCTGCGACGATTGCCTCGACGAGACATCCCTGCATGCGTGGAGTGCGGAGCGTTGATATTAGGGGCCGATATTTCACTTCCGACTGTGGAACGCGCGCGAACTTAGCCCGAACTATGGTCGAGAGTGACAGGAGTTTGCGAAGGCTGCGGCGCAGATAGCCAAGGAAGATATACATCTTCTTTGCTGCTTCTTCAGAGGCGTATAGGACGCCGGAGAGCGGTTTTTGCTGATAGCCTCTCCTTTCCAGTTCCATAAGTCCAAGGAGGCAGATTTGGGGGAATCCAACTCCTTATTAGGGCTCAAAATGTCGTCTGTGCGTCTTTTACGCTCATCTTTTAAAAGACACAGAGGAGACCCACCCTCTTGGGACGTGGCTGGCGTTAACACCAGCGCCGGCTGACGTCGGGCCGCGAATGTAATGCTAACATTTTTTTCGTTTTCCAGTACCGAACGTCCTGAAGATAGCCGCGGAGTATTAATCGTTATAATTATAAATAGTTATAAATTATCTAGTATGAAATTTACTAAATGTTTAAATAACTATTTAATAATGAAAGTTTTTTTTAGATAAAAAAATATAATAAATTGGCTTTGTATAAATATGTCTATTTTTGTATCATTTCAGGTGTTCTTAAAAGAAGTTAAAGAACGTGAAAAATTACAACAATGGAAAAGACAAAACCTTGATCCCAGAAATGCTAGCAGGTACGTGGTTTTTAAGGATGTTATTGTACAGTTAAGTTATTAAAGTATATTTAAATGTGTAAAAAGGAGCGAAATGTTTTTCGAGCGTATGAACGACGTAGTGTCTATGGCATCTATGACACGGGAAAATCTCACTGGGGTAATGAGTGTAGAAAGTTTATATGTATGGCGGTTTCCCATAACACGTCAAAAGATAGCGCTACTAGTGAGGATTTTCCAAACAAAGTTTTCTCAATATTTTGTGTACAAGTTCTGAACAAAGACTGTAGGAGCAAGGATGCTCCGCAGGTATGATCACCTAGTTTAGAGGGAGATTTCTCTTTCCCAAATGAATATTTTCTGTATTTTTGATAACTGGCGTGGCGGTGGTGATAACTACCATGCAGGTTGACACGCAGTGGGTTCCGGGTTCGATTCTCGGCTGGATAGAGATTTGAATGATGAGTTCAGATTCTTGTTCTGGGTTTGGGTGTTCGTGTATTCGTTTTTGTGTGTGTCTATGTTTTTTTTATTTGATTGAAGTAGCAAACGAGCATGCAGTCCTCCTGATGGTAAGTGATCACTGTCGCCCATGGATATCTGTAAGCAGCTTCAAATAGAACATGAGTTCTATCTGAAGTCAATCGCAGATGCGTTGCTACTTTTGAGGACTATGATAGTTGCTTCATACAAAAGTGTGCCGGTAACCACACCCTTCCATCTCGCGCAAGGAATGCTTCACGCTAGATAAGTGTGGCGGTGGTACTTCCCCGGTCGAACTACACTCGTTCTACCACCTGTGAAGATGTATGAAAGCCGAGTGCAATTGGTAGCAGCAATCGGTTGTTTTACTTTAATAATAACGACGTAACGCGATGTGTGTCAGGACGCCGTCTGCGGCGCGCGAGGCGGCCCCGCGGCTGCGCTACAGCTCGCCGGTGGGCGCGTCGCCGTCGCGCAGCCTCGACCACCCGCGACACGCTGACGGGCCCTACGACCGCGCCTCGCACTCGCACATACCCACATACAACGGTACGGACGCACACACACACACGCATACACACACAGAGAGAGAGAGACGCTAAAAGAGAGAGAGAGTTAAATTGACGTACACGCACACACACACACACACACACACAGAGAGAGAGAAACGCTAAAAGAGAGAGAGAGAGAGAAATTGACGTACACACACGCACACACAGAGAGAGACACACAAAAAAAGAAAGAGGATTCTATTGCTATATACACAAATCTCTCTCTCTTACCACATACAAATACATTGAAACTACAATGTCTTTTAGCCTGATGCATAACGCAGCCAAATTTTGATTTCAGACGGGGGTTTAAAATTCAAAAATATAAAATAGATGTAATGATAGTAACTCCACAGACAAACCATGTATGT
This sequence comes from Spicauda simplicius, assembly GCA_949699795.1. Taxonomy (NCBI): domain Eukaryota; kingdom Metazoa; phylum Arthropoda; class Insecta; order Lepidoptera; family Hesperiidae; genus Spicauda; species Spicauda simplicius. Next base: position 15,281,878 of record OX453079.1, read on the forward strand.
TCCGCTATGAATTTTAATATTTATACCATTTCAGAGAGAGGGGTTTTTAACCACCCTCCCCCTCAAATTATAAAATAAGACCTTCTCATTTTGGATACCGGCCTCTAAAGGAATTGATGATGATACGCATGAAAGTTAATGATCACACGCCATTTTTATTGTAATTATTTACACATTAATAACGTAAAATAAACCTAGAAATCAAAATTTGTTTACCTATATTAAACAATAGGACAATGTAGTTAACTCCAATGACACAGAGACAGACAAATGTACAATCTACACAATCGTTATTTAAAAATACAGAAACAATTACAAGTTTATTTATATCAACATATTTTATTTTTCACAATATATTAACTTTCACTTAATTATCACACAAAACACAATCATCATTTCACTTTTATCTTCAATCTAGTTATCGTGATTTAAAGTGATAATACATACGAAACATGAATTTGAATTGTTTAAAGTTTTTAAAGAAACTATACTCTAGCATATAAATATATTTCAATATAATAATTTAATAAAATTAATAAGAAGTAAATCACTTTATGTCACTTATCATAAATAAAACGCTATGCAAGACTAATCCGCCCTTAGTATATAATAATTTAAACTGTAAAACATTACAAGATTTTTAAAGTGTATATATTTGTAATAACTAATATTTAATTAGCTATCGAGCGCTGTATTTCCACGGGATGCTCGGTAGCTAATTGTGGAACTAACGAGGTTGCACCCCCCCCCCCCCCTCTCACGTCTTCCTCCCACCCCGCAGCTGTAGCTGACTAACGTGCACACTGTAATTTAAGGGGGTTTCTAGACAGGGTATTATGGTGTGAAATAATCGTAATAAGTATCAATGCACTGTTGCTAATCTTTTAGGTAACTGTAGTTGATTTTCAATCGAATTAGGTTTTAATTCCGTTGCATTTATATATGTTTCATGGGGTATAGTTAGAAAAAATCGGTACAGGGCATAGGGTATCTTTAAATCTCTTAGTAGTTGGTATAACGTTAATTTAATGATTAATACAATTTTATGAGAAAAAAATCTACTCATATAACTTCGTGAGACATTCACATTAACGTTGAGCATTTTATGCAGTTTATTAAAATTTAATACATATTAGTAATTTAGTGAGATATTAAGAGGTATAATAACTATAATTTCCTAATATAAGTGTGTTACAAAAATAAGATAGATTGAATAATCGCTTAGTGTTATTATTATGTGAGGTATGAGGAAGGACAGAGCGTAGATGCGAGTATTAACATCTTGCCTCTCTTGCAGTCCGGTCGTATATATTCGATGGTGAGTGCTATCATACAACTAGATCACTTTTCACCGCACTACTTTGCCCTTCGAACATCATCTTGCGTATTTTATTAAAGTTTTACGTATGTTATACATGTATCTGGGCTTTGTCTTTCATTTTCTTATCAAATTTATTATGAATACGGGTGTAATTGTATGTGCGTGTATCGATTTACTATTTCTATCATCTTCGGGACTTTTGACTTAATTTCAATCTTGAAGGCTTGACGTTTTTCTTCTACACGTTTGTTGGCCACTGTAATGCTAAATTTACATTTCGGGTCATTTGGCTGTTTTAATCGTTTAAATTTATTGTGCTTTTGTGGGTTAATCTTGAGTAAGATACAGTGAAGATACAAGTCAAATAATAAAAGTCATTGAAATTCTATTTTCCTACCTCGTTATTTTTTTCTCTACGGCAAGATACTGAATTATTTACTGCCTTAAGATAGTCGAGTTTTAAGACAGTGCTCAAACGACAGCTGCTGAGACAATATTATGTAAATATAAATAACAGACATACGTAGTTATCAATATATATTTATATATATACAAGTAAACGCGGTCAAGATGTCCCTACAAGAAATAAATGAGTAAATCGATGCAAGGCAGGCATAACGCAGTAGGCCTCGCGCGGAGGGCGGCGCCGGCGGACGAGCTAAGTATACGATACGTACTATTGGCAAAACGCTTTTTGTTTCCTTATTTTTCCAAATTTTCATTATTTCTTTGCCGTGTTTGATATTGATTTGGTTTATTGGTCATTGCTTTATACCTCAAGGGAGGTAGTATATGAGTTGCAGTACGGTAGAAAATGTATAAATATGTTTTATTTGAAGTATCAGTTACAAAATTGATCTCAGTCGAAAATAGTGAAATGTTCGTCGCATCTTTGTTTTCGGTGTACTGTGAGAACGCTTTTAGCTTTGTACAAATTAATAATATTTATATGTATATGTAATTTATTTATGTATTTTGTGTTGGGTTTTTTGCGTTGGCCTAGTAATCAATGGGCGTCGAATGAAACATTAAATATGACCGTAGAAAATATATTTTCCAAATTTTTAAGATATGAAGCTATAAACGCAACAGTTATTATATTTTTTGTTTAATAAGTTGTAATAAACAATATTTTTTTGTTAGAACCGTATATACCGTATAATAAATAGAGTTTAAATGACTTTAAAATGAACATATAGTAAATATTTAAAGAAAATAATCACACAAAGGCTTCCTTCACAACTACAAACATCCATAGTGACACATTTATTATAAACCTGGCCTGTGTCACTATGACACAGGCCAAGTTTATAATATTTCTCTATAGAATCGTTGTGATGTTATTAAGCTCGACGCCCATTCGTTGAAAGGTCAATAATATTTTGAATGCTTTTTGTATTATATGAAATCATTTCATACAAATGTAGCACCCCATACTATTAACTGTATCTAATGCATGCTTCCTGACAAAATAATATATGTTTCATATTAGCTTAGAATATATTTTCATATACCATTCATACACACTTATTTAATTTTAAGTTATTGATTATATTTTATGGATTAAGTTTATTTATATTTCGTATGTGAATATTGATTCTATAATTATGAATAAAGATAATATATCTTTTATGTTTAATATAATAATGTTGTTATTTTTATATTTTATGTTGCTGCTCAATGTTTTTTGTCTCAGCATGTCTATGAAATAATCATGTGGTTAACAATATTACGAAGATTACATTGATGTTCAAGATACAATAATTAATGAAAACGAATAGTGAATTTTAACAATAGTCGTAGTGGTAGTCTTAGTCAAAACTATTTATTTATTACTTGAACATTTTTGCCTACTTCATGGTAACTTTTATATAAATTAAACAGGAGGATACTTTGAATTTTCTAATATGGTAAACCATGAGATTGTTTATTTAAATAGTTATTAGAAATTCGTTCAAAGTTCTCAATAAGTATTGAGTCAATACTCTATATTGTTGTTTACATTACGAAATAAAGTAATGAGCAAATTGACGAATTTATATAACTGCTACGTTTCCATACTTCACGTTGAATGATACAATGAAAATATTTTATTACATTACTAAGTAATTATATTACTTATGAGTCCATCATAATGTTGATAATAACCATTTTCAGAGTGTTCAATGTATCATTCGAAGGAATTTGGAAACTTTACAACTCATTTACTTAAAATAAGTGAAAAAATGATTACGGTCTTTGATGTTACGGGTATAAGTTTATTTGAAACATACAATTAATAACATTTTTATTTTATTTGCGTTGGAAATGTTTAAAGAACAGACCAATCGCGGAAAAAAGTATTGCGAATTTTGTAATGATATGACAATGAATAATATGACAATGCTCTATCAATATGAATTTTGATTGGATTGGATTTAATGGTTAGTTATAGAGACCTTAATGATTTTCTTGTATTTTAAGTAATTGAATTATAGGTATTGTAAACTATATGACTATCACTTTCTATCACTGAAATGTTCCGTTACAAAACGCGACATTTCGACAGTTTTGCTTTTGGATGTCGTAGACTTAAAAACGGTGCGGAGTTATGGTCATATAGTTTTTTTACGTATCAAGGTCTACTCTGTACGCCCGTCAATATAATTCTGGCAATTTCCCTAGGTATCCAAAATTTGAACGATAAATTTTTCCCCACGCACTTAGCCTGAGTGTGCTGTGACTTATATCGTTTATTCTCGAATTTGGTAAAGTATTAAAAAACAGTCTGTATCCGAGGAAAGATGAGATACGAGGCGTACAGAGTAGAGTTATCGCGTGTAGAGGTGCCGTGTGTGTGGGCGTGTGTGTGACGGTGGTGTGTGCGCAGCCGGCGCGCCGCGGCCCGCCTCCGCGCCGCGCTGCAGCACGCTGCCCGCCGCGCACCGCGCCTGCAACGTGAGTCTCGCCCGCCGCCTAGCGCGTAGCAGCGTAGCAGCGTAGCCCCGTAGCCTCGTAGCGCAGCGCAGCGCTCGTAGCCGATCGACAAAGTCTTCGGACACCACTAACTGGTGCCATCAAAAAGCGCCCACTAGTTGTACCACATTAAACAATAGAGTTGATTTTACTTTAGAGAGAATGACATTCACTACATACTTAATATTACGAAGCCATCATTTCTTATCGCGAAAAAAATTATTAGTATATCGAACTTATTTACCCGGTCGAATTTGCCTGACCGAAGAAGAGGACCTCGAGGCCCGAATAATCTAAGGATTATTCGGGCCTCTGGGGATAAGTCCCCACCCCGATGCCGTTGACACGGTCAAAATCGCATAAAAGAAACTAGACTTATAACAAATGAATGTCGAATGAATTAGAAAAAATGTTCAAATACATTTTATACCTTGTAAAAGATTTGAGGTTTTTTTTTTTTTAACATCCATCGTTATTAAGAAACAAAAATAAAAATATCGTAACTGTTTTTTACAAATTTGAATGTAAAATGCGATGTAAAATTAAATAATGCACTATTCTACCTCTATATTCTATCGTTTGCATAGTGTTGCCACACAAAACGTTAGCTACTTATACATTGTTCAAATAAAAAAAAATATACAACAAGTAACTTATTATGTCGAATAAAATAATAATTACCTAGTGGTGTCCGAGTAACAAATACGATTGGTCAATGGCACGCGCGTTCGCTACCACCAATGGCTCCCTACTGTCCCAGAGATGAAGTATGTTGTCGTAGTCTATACAATATGAAATTGTATCACCGTCCCTTATGAGTAAGTACTGGAATGCTTTATTGATATTTTATGCCCATAACGGAAAGTCCAGGCGAATATTGGTCAAATCACAATTGCAGTGTATTGGGTAAGTTGCAATTATTATAAATAGTAATTAATGGATAATAAAAGTATTAAATAAAATTATGGTTTACTGAAATAGGTACTAATAAAAATGAATACGAATTCTTAATTTCATTCAGAAATATAATAAAGATTCCTTTTTATAACAAATATGTAACAGGACAACTAGGTTATGTAAATTAGTTTATAAAACTTATTTTAACGTAAACAAATTTAATCCCTAGATTTTAAAATGGGTAGAAGAAAATAACTAGTAATTTGTTTTACTGATTATTTTAAAGAGTTTTAAGTATTATCAATATAAATTGGATTATAGGTTTACTATATTATTTATCAATATCTATTCGATATGTTATGTTAGGTGGCAATATGGTTGTCAGTATAGGAGTTTTACTAGCGCGGGACCCAGTAGTGCAAAGTATAAAAGCGCAGGACGCATTCTTGCAGAGATAGCGGTATAAGGAGAAGTAACGTGGGACAAAATTCCGTATTTACACTCGGCACGGTGGAACGATTACGATATAATTATGTACCTGCACCGTAATCGTTCCATGCGATGTCGCCGTCCGGGACTATCTAGGCAAGGGGTGGCAGTGCCAGGCGGAGTAGTGCAAAGTACGTGTAGCAACTCAGGGTGTAGGCGTAATACCGAAGGGAGAAAAGATAATAGTAGTATTGGGGGTAGTCATGCAGAGTATAGTAACACAGGGTGTAGATGTGCAGAGAATAGCGGCGCGGGGGTATTGTCGTGCAGTATATAGGTGCTCGGGAGTACAGTCGTGCAGAGTATAGCAGCGCGGGGTGTAGCCGTGCAGAGTATAGTAGCGCGGGGCGTAGTGACGCGGGAGGAGGGGTGCAGCGCGGGGCGGGGTGAGGGCGTGGGTGGGGTGAGGGTGGAGGGTGGGGAGTGTCGGCTAGCAGTGTGTGGTGTTGCAGTGGTGTCGTCGTTGCGCGCGGCGCCGCGGCCCGGCTACGGGCTCGCCGCCAGGTCGCACACCTTCTCATCCAGCACGGCCGTGAGTAACACTTCCTACACTCATACACGCGTTTAGTGTTCCTGTGCTGGAGGAGACGAGGACGGACAGAGACATAAACACTCAGCCTAGCACAGAAATCGATTTTAATTAGATATCTGTCTGGCTGGAGATCTAACCCAGAATCCTTTGCGTGTCATATTGGTATGGCAGGCGTGCCGATACGTGGGTCCTCAGGAAAGTAAGTACTATTACACTGTACCGACACATAACTTTATGAAGGTAGTACCTCTCGTGATTCTACTTTAATGACACCACCGTCGCACCTAAACCAACTAAGTAGCCGAAGAACTGAGTACGCGCTTGCAGTAAGATTCTCGAGTGATGACCGCGTTTGAAGTAAAGGCGGGTGCTCCTCAAACCAATGAATCGATCGCGTGAAAGTAGCGGGTAATTATTGAACCCAAGACACAGAAATGAAGAGGCGTCAATAGACCTCAAAAGGCTAATACATAATGAATGCAGTATTGAACATTACTGTGTTCGGATTTGAAAGGTGCGGAATTTCCTTCTTTATAAGGCTGCGAACACTAGGCATTTTTAACTTACCCATAAGATATAGTAAAGCAGCTGTGTACCAGGGTTTAATTTTGTTTGTTATTTTTACAAATAACTTTATGATGGAATTTTATCGCCATCTACTGTCAATTTTCGTAAGGTTAGCACGCATTGCGCTCCTACCCTATATTGTTAACTTTTGGTAGCCTGTCGGTGGGAAACGATCCATTTTTTTTCTAAATTGTTTGAAGATGCTGCTATGTAAGAAAACTTTTGTTCTTCTCTTTTTAAAATCATGATTGTTCGTTACAATTATTTTACCTGTAATTGACTTAATTTACGGAATAAAATAAAAAATTGTAATGCTTTTTTTTTAATAATTCCGTAAAACAGTAATTTAGCGACATATCATTGCTCAAACGAACCAAGTGTGTTTCATTGACATTCAATTATCTGGCACACTTCTGTGACACACTTTAAAGATTACAAACATTGTGCTCACTACATCTATTGTGTACACAATGCTTTATAAATGAAGTGCTAAAAGGTTTTATGTGTATATTTCAGGGTGACTTCACATTCAGCGGGCTCGGGGACAAAACACACAGCACGGACTTCAGCAGCGGCAAGTCAGACAGTGAGTTACCCTCTTTATATTATAATACTAACAGTAAAAGTATTTCAACTGGAATATTTCTATAATATTTAAATAATAATTTGTTCTATAGGATTGAATATATACATTCATGTATAAATTTATACAATAAAGATAGGCTATATCTATATTCATGTAATTTTTTATACATCACTTACACCTGTATATAATTACATATAAATATATTTTTTCCTTCTAATCAGTATAGAAATAATAAAGAAAGCATGGATATATAATAAATAATAGTAATAATAATACAGTAAATTAGGTATTTGTTGCAAAACAATACTCAGAACAATATTTTTTTAATATCTAATAATATTTTGTAATATAATTTCTTTTAATAAGAATTTGTTTAAAATATTGATTGTATTTACACAAATTATTTCATTTGTAAGATTGGTACTAATATGAGCTAAAGGAAATATTTTTGGGTCTATTAAACAACTTGTATTAGTCTTAAAAATGTCACAACATTTTCTGATAAAGTATTATTGTAATAATAAAGAGTATAAATGATACATAAAATTATTATTTTGTGCGCGCAGTGCGGACGGACTTGTGCAGTAAGTAGCGCCCGCTTGCAGACAGGGACAGATATACGCGTCCCGCTCGGGTGCGAGCGAGACAGTAGCAACGCCGCTCAGCCCAGCTATGAGCTTTCACTATAATTATTTCCATTTATTTATTTATCATACATTTTACGTATTTACAGCACTGTCGGCACTTATTCGTATCTATACATTATTATTATTATCTAAGTTTATTCGTATTATTGATGTGAAACATAAAGCGACGGGTCAGACCCACCGTTAGCGTGGTGACGCGTCGTCACGCTGAAATAAGTTATCTAAATTCTAAATAACTTTGATTTTTTTATTTATTTTACGAAAATCAGTGTTTATTAAGTAAACAGCAATATTAATCCTTAAAAAATATCGTTAAAAATATTACGACATATTTATTTCTTGTCGTAAACTATCCTTTTATGCATAATACCTATGCAAAAGATTTTCGATGTTTCACATCTGCTAGGCGTCTCGTGACGGCTCTTTCGTTTTTACAACATCCAAATTCACGTTTTCATAGTAAACATTTGCTGCTATGTGTAGTACTGTGTCGAAGACTCATTTGAATCGATATTTTTGTATGAGCCACGCGTCGCCCCCCGCCCCACGCCCCGCGCACTCCCATCAGTAGAAATACATACGTCAATACCGTGTACGCAGATTTTTACTAATTTGTCGCTTCACTCATTATTGTGTCCATCGCGTAAGGCTTCAAAGTATTTTGAAAATAAAAGTTCAGCTATAAGTTATTTTGGTATTCAATATAAGCTTAAATTACGATTCAGCTTTAATTTTGGCTATAAAGTTCAGAGACGACTGAACGATCAGTATTTGACATTAAATTTTTGGATTTCTTATTTTTTAACAGTGTAGTGTAGACAGTTTGGGCTTTCGTACACAATTCCTGAAGGAAAACTATTAATATTAAAATACTATATAACTATTTAACGCTATTAAATTGTTCTAACTTATAATTTAATATTTCAGTTTCTGCCGGTTCCATCACAGACGTGGATAGAAGTGCTGTGGTGAGTTACTATTTTAATATTATTTTATCTTATTCTTAGTTACCATTAGTTGGACTGAACGAAAATTAGTCCACCTGATGGTAAGTGGTCACTGGTCACCTTGGATTAGTACATTTTTTTGATGACATCCGTTACATAAAGTTTCAACAAAGTCGTTATTGGACAGAAATTGCCGAGATGAAAGATTTTATCTCCTATTAAATTGCCATTATTGTAAAAAAAATACACTCGAATTAAGAATTACCTCTTTTTTGAAAGTCGGATTAAAAAGCTTTGCACGTTATCGCGCGTGTACTGTCATTCGGCTGCTTCATATGGACTACAGTAGTTTAAGTCTGTTCAGTACAATACGTTAACTGGGACTGCTATTTAACTTCCAGTATCTCGTTGGATATATCTTAGTACCTTCTAGTCCCGTTAATGTTTGTTCCTCGGATTGATATGTTTATGTGTGTGTGTGTGTGTGTGTGTGTGTGTGTAACGAGTGTACCCTGTCCGCAGACGACGGAGGGCGGTGTGATCGTCCGCGGCGGCAGCGCGGCGGCGGGCGGCGGCGGCTCCGTGCTGGTCGGCGGCGGGGCGGGCGGCGTGGGCGGCGCGGGGGGCGGCGGGTCGCTGGGCGGCGCGCGGGGCGGCGGCGTGCGGCGCTCGCTGCCCAACATGGCCACGTCGCACCTGCTGCACGAGCCCGCCAAGCTCTACCCCTACCACCTGCTGCTCATCACCAACTACCGCCTGCCGCCAGACGTCGACCGCCTCAACCTCGAGGTGAGACGCGAACACTCAACGACCGATTTTTAATCGATGTGACCGATTCACGTCGATTAATCGATTTCGTAGATTTAATTATTTAATGTTTACCGTTCCGAAACGAATAGTAATTCAAATATTTTCAATGTTACTTAATACATTATATTGTCAAAACACAATAATGATTTATACACAAAACAATTGTAAATCAATACCCTCAATCCACATCAATCTATAGGTGTAGTAGCTGTGGTTGTTCGATGGGTACCGTTCCGTTGCAAATAGTTATTCAAATATAATCAATGTTTTCTAATTCATTTTACAGTCTAGCAACGGTATCGATTGATTAATTTGGTTAATAATTATTTATTAATCGTTTAATCGAGAACCAATCGATTGGGCAGCAAATGATGACATTCAAACTGTCCAGTCAATGACGTCATTGCAAGATATGACAAGGATAGTTGTTAATATAAAAAAGTGAGAAGAGAAGTGTCATTGTTACCATGTCTTATACCGTAAGTGATCAGGAACCTTATATCCGCAACATAAGGTATAATATTTAAAATGTACCTATATTTACGAACAGTCTCGCTGCTAGGTTACCGCCGGCGCCGAAACAGATATTATATTTCTGACAATTTGGCTGGTATTATCATTATGAGTTTATGAAGGTTCTATCATTTGGAAGTTTAAGATGTTGTCAACAATTAGATCACGTAGGTTGTGCTGATATTATTGAGCACTTTGGTTGTATCTAACAATGTGGACAGTTTGAACGTCACCAACTATTTGCTGCTGACTGTACGAGGACTGCTATATAAATGTCGTCTGATATGTTTTTAGAATTTGAATTATAGTACTTGTCCAAAAACTAAATAAATGGTCATATTTCATCACTATCGATACAAGGGAAAAAACTACTTTCCCTGCCATTGTTAATAACATTTTTAAAGCATAATAAATGTGTATTACATGATGTATAATGGTTTGTATTATGCCCGCAGCGGCACTTGTCGGACGCGGAGTTCGAGGCGATCCTGCAGGTGGCGCGCGCGGAGTTCTACCGCCTGCCGCAGTGGCGCCGCAACGAGCTCAAGCGCCGCGCGAGGCTCTTCTGAGCGGCCGCCGCACGCGCGTGCACGGGGCGCACGGGGCCGCGCCGCACGGGGCCGCACGGGGCCGCGCCGCACCGAGCTACACGCACGTGCTGTGTTGCACGATGCGGCAACGTACAGCGCAACGTGCACGGAGCGGCAACGTACGGGCTTCACTGCACGGAGCGGCAACGCGTGCTCGTCGACGAGGCTTCATTCGCTACTAGTTTTTACCCGGTGGTCAATACTCGACCGTAATAACTATAGAAACATTAAAAACCTTTATAGACGGCGCGTCGATGGCTACCGAAAATCGGTTTCGATGGGTGACTTAATCACAAATGTTCAATTTTTCATTTTCTTAACAATTTTGTCAATATATATAATGAAAATACACGAATTAAATTAACTATAAAAAGTTACAAACATATAATGAATAGATTCCCTGTCACGTGCAGCCGTCGGCCGCGCCCGTAGCCTCGTGTGGACCGAACAATATACATTAAGTTTAGAATTACTAATTCGGTTAATTCTTGTACACTGTACAAAAAGCATATTCAGGTCGTTTACTGTAACTTTTGTAATGGCAAGGAGTACGTTGAAAAGTTTTACATGCATGAAGTACTCTTAGTAACCTTAAAAGGTTGTTCTCCACGGAGGCCTTTGTTTCTACAAGTATGTAGTCTTACGCTGCCTAGAATTTCTACTACATGTAAAATTTCTTCTTGCAGAGCTCTAAGTAGAAAGTAGCTTTATAAATCTTTGAATAATTCCCACATCACAGCCTCGAAGCACGTCTTAAATCGTTTAAATTATATGTAAAAGTGACATGAAAGTCTGTACGTTCGTGCGACTCGCACGCGGCTCGCGCTTGGCCGCGCAGTGTCCGTTCGAGGCGATCAAACACTCATTTTATATTACTTCATATATGTGTCACCTGTATATGTCGCTGCCGAGCGCGAGCTCACTTAGTGTTAAGGTTAATTTAGTAGGAGGCGGAATAACAACATTATATTATTTACAGATGTAGGGAACCGGGAGCTCCCGGTTCGATTGACGGGCTGGTTCGTAACTGTCGAGATGTCATAGATGTATTCTATTGTAATATTATTATGATCACACGTTTAGGTTTCTCGTATATCTGGCAAGATGACGGGGCGTTACAGAATTATTTATTTGTTATTTTTTGTTTATTTATAGAAGATTCATAGAGATAGGTAAGAAGATTTTATTGTGAATATATGCGAAGCCGAGAAAACAAGATTTTATTCGAGATGTCTGAATATTGAATAATAAAACGGCGTCGACTGCGTCGGCGTCGTGGTCGTTGGACGACAACATGTTTCGATGACTGTACGACCGGGTGGCCGCTAGAGGGCGGCGCGGGGCTCCATACGAGCCAGCATTAAACTGCACTAACACTTGTAGATTTTATTTTAGTTGTTGATTTTTAAATAAATTATAAATATACCTTTGACTTAATATTGTAGTGGTAAGTTGACTGAGCGATGGAATGTTGTTTTCTCGGCGCCTGTACAGCCCCGTGTCGCGCGTGAGACGGCGGTCGGTGGACACCCTACTTTATTAATTTAATCATAGTAATATATTGATATTATAATAACTTTCACATAATAATATATTGTGTAGGTATGCGGTGTGATTTTCCTCGTGTCTGTATATTGTGAGTTCATAGAGCTCGCCCGCGCGCGCCCGGTCACCGCTCGGTACACTTCAACTTAATTTTATATATACATTATCGTATCGAAGTCTTATGGTGGCACTAAACCTTACAATATCAAATTGTATTAAAACATGTATATCGATGGAACAGACGGAGATCCAGTCAAATTTACTCGTAACGGACTGCGTGCGTTTCCATGTAATGAAATTGTACTGTAATAGTAGGTATTATATTTATATAGCACGTGTATTGATGACTGTATACTGTAACGACGCCAACATACCGTTCCCGGCGAGCTGGGCACTCGCGTGTTCTATTCTGGATGGCTTGTGTGTGCGGAGAGTGAGAACCAATTGTATTGTACTGCGTGACGTGTCTGCGTTAGTGTAAGCTTGGATGTATACATAGTTTAGGTCGCGGGCTGTTCGCGTTCGCCAGTTGCCTGTAAATAGAGGCGGCTCCGGCTCTCATCGAGTCGAAGGTCCGCCGCGCTTAGTATTTCGACCAATGGGATGGCCAATACGATAACCGTTTGACTTCCGACCCGTGCTTACGTAGCTCGTATGTTGGGTCGCGGTGAAGTTCAGCGGAGTGTGAGAGTAGCGGGCTCCGTCGCCGCTCGACGAGTGAGTATCGGATGAGTGTCGAAAGTTTGAGGGTTTTATTCTTGTCGCAAATTCACGACGGGCACCTTATAAACCGGGTATGATAATAGTGAAGATATTGTTTGGTCAAGCGCGAGCGGCGGCGGCTGTCGCCGGGCGTGTGTATGTTCCTATGGTTGGAGTGTGTGTGTGTGCGTGTGTGCGCCACCGTGACGTCACGTGTCGGCGATGTGATTGCGTGATTGTTTTTAATATTATTTAGGGAGATATAGCGTGTGCCGCGGCCGGGGCCCGCCGGGGCCGCGCTCGCGGACGGTCGGAATGCCTAATTTGTTACCATTTCTTTGAGTTGCATCGATTAATATACATTCACGCCTATTTTATGTAATGGAGACGGTTAGAGCATTTACTTTAAGTTTTGTGTGAGCCGCTCGTGTGCTCGTGGTGTGCGTGACGTGGCTTCGGTCGGAAGGTGATCGTAGTGTAGTGTACGTTATATCTGTGTTATAGTACGGTACGTTTATAAATGTATTCCAAATTCTATTCGCACCCGCATCCCGCTCGCTATCGCGGCGCACCGAACGTTTTAAAGCGCGAGCGGTACAATTTGTATGAATGCGTCGCGTCGGAACGTTGGAGGCGCGACGAGCGCGGCTGTCGCGAGCGCACAGCGGAGTGGACTTTTAAATTATTTATATCGAAGTGTATCTAGATGTATATAAAGTTTATTTTGTAATATCGCTATTATTATGTATACAGAGCGGTCGCTTTCAAATGGTGTCTTTAACTGGTTCTGTGTATGTGTTGCGACGTGCGACGCGACTGGCGACGCGTAGTACACACGTCGCACGTCGCAACATACTTTTTATTAAATTTAATTAAATATCTACATAATAGTGTAGTATACTATGTTGCGGATGAGAGGAGCGGCGTGAGAGCAATTTTATCAGTGATTTTTAACGTGAAGACTATGCTTTTGAAGTAATAAAAATTGCATTTCTGGACGTCGATGTTTTATTTGCAACGGTTTCAGCCGCCGGCGCGTCACGACGCGTCCATCATTCGTCGACACAGCGATTCTTTGATTTCGAACCAACCGTCAGCTGCAAAACGGATAAACACAATCATTTTACTAATATATTTTCATGGTCGTGTTCGTTAAATAATTATAATAAGTAAAAATTTGATAGTGTTAAGTGGTCACTAAATAATTAAATATTACACATAAATTTGTATGTATAAAACCGACCTTAACGTTGAAAATTATTATATTTGAGATACACGGCCGGATAATTGTACTAGTCAGTCACTGCCGTCCTAGAAATATTAACAGGATCGAAGTAGTCAAGTACTAGTGTAAAGGAGTAGAAGGATCTCATTAAGTAGATATGTACTATTGCAACTGCAACTGCTTACTATGCAATTCAAATATACAGAGTCACATATCAGGTGATACAAATAGTGTTTTTCGACCGGAGAGGTACCACAGACGCTCCTAGTCATAAAGTACTCAGTGTCTTATATAGTATGAACTAAGATGGTTATATCTATGATTTCTAGAGAAACTGTTCTCGCGCGAAGTGGAAGGGTGTGTTTGCCTGCTCATACATATAAGAAGGGTTATTTCTTATCAATCCCATACGAGTAGAAACAGATGTCCACGGGTGGCAGTCATCACTTACCATCAGGGGACTGCTCGTATGCTACTTCAAACATTAAAAAATATTAGACGTTGAGGTGTCGGGAAAGGAAAGCCAGGGCTCCGTGTAGTTGCAGTGCGGACGCACCGTCCCTGTAGCCGTGGTCGTCGTCGCAGGTCTCCTTCACCAGCGCGCACACCGACGAGTACCAGTTGTGGTACTTGCAGATGATGTCGCCCCTGCAACATATATGTACCGAATTGAAAGGTCACAAATTCCGTGTTATAAACTGACCGAACTTTCCATACCATTTTTCAGACATCAGAAAAACAGAAAACCAAGGTTTTTAAATGCTAGTAGAAGTCAATTTCTAATTGAATTTAATTTCAAAGTCAATTGCAAAATCAGACGTATACCCGTTTTCACAAGGAATAACATCCAATAGCAATTACCTCAACATCTCAACTAATCTCAAGAGTAGTCTATTGTAATTTATATTTATACCAACGTTAAACGATAATCAACATAAAAAAAAAAACACCAAATAACTAACACCTTTTTTTGTTACAAGAATTAGTAAAGGACTGTGGAATGCACCTGATGTCTACCAGATGAGATGCCAACTACAAATGCGTTGTTGCTCTGGAGGCCTAAGTTGAATTGCTTTGGATAATTTTCCCTTAGCAAATCTTTCAAACTTAGGCGTATTCAAGCGTAGCTAGGTTTTGGTTTCAGGGGGACAAAAAGATAAAATAGGTCTGGTGGTAGTAACTTCTTGGGCGAACCACATTCTAGTATGAATGTTAATATTTTAGCCATTTCGAGAGGGGGGGGGGGGGTGTTCATATCTATAATATGATTGTTTTTAATACACGTACGTCTTGTTGTTACTTCCACATTATTCTAGGCCTACTGGGTATTGGCTAGATAGATGAAGAGTTGATAACGATAAAGTATAAATGTACTGACTTGACCATCTCGTAGCAGTTGAGGAGGTCGTGGACACATTGGCTTCCCCCCCAGGCGCCGCCCAGCTGCGAGTCGAACCACATCAGGTGGTAGTTGCCGGATTCCTCGGGCAGCTCGCCGTACGCTACTACACCAACAATTATTTACAAACAAGAAAATAAATAATAATTACTAACCAGGTACCAGGGATACACACCGACAAATAGACAAACACCCAGAACAGAATTCTAAATTAATCTTTCCGAAATTTGTCTGAACGGGGATCGAACACGGAACCCGTTGCGTGTCAGACCGGTACCGATGACTGGGTCGCCACGGGAGTCGTCGTCAAATGCGCTCGAAAGAATTTTAATTAAACGAATGATATTTCCATGGCCTGAGATAGCGCGATGGACTTCATGCCAGACTTATCGCAGTTTAGGGAAAGATCCACATAAGCGTCCTACAGTTGTGCACCTATAGGACGTACCTATAACAGAAAACGAGTATATATAGAGTTAAGCACCTCCATCGCATTTCTTTGTGTTGTGAGCAACGAACGAAAAACTCGTCGATAAAGTACATGCTCGATTTAGAACACCGTCAAACAATCGAGAGTTTAAGAAAATGAAGAAATAACACAGAAATGCAGATCTTTCTAAAGTATAGTAACAAATTAAATTTTACTAGTTAGGTGTTAAAATACCTATTCGTGTGTGGAATGGTAACAAATTACGAATCTTGTTAGGCAAGAAAAAGTGGATGTTCGTATGAGTTTTATCCAGATTAAAAAAAGAGTTTTTGAATATGGCCAGTCTATATACCTAATTCTACTGAATTTCTATTTAAATTGGTAGATTACGCCATCGCAATCTATCGTTTGCATGGTCCACAAATTGGCGCAAGATGGCTAAGATTATCCTCCACAACTTTAAAAACAATTGTGTCGTGTCAAATGTGTATTTGGTCATCCCGGACTTCCTTGGCAATGTAAGATCTATTTGGAAACGTTGTAAATAGAAAAAAATATTTTGAAAACAGTACTACCTCTTTACGGCTGCTGTACTCTTGCATGTACAACCCTCCTAATTCTGTTACAATTAGACTTAAACTTTTCTCATCAAATATTCATTTGAATTTATAATGACCTCGAAAACGAACAGTCGTTAAAAAATAGGGGCAGTACTGTTTTGCCGCTTTATGGGTTAAAAGCAACTGGGGCATTTTTATCACAATCTGTTTAATAAATTAAAAGAAGACGCGATAAACAAAAGTTTTTAGGGTTAGATACTTACAGGAAGAAAAATATATCACACAAATAAAGAAATCCATTAACAAGAGCTTCACCTTCACGTGCTTTTATCATTCTGCTTACTTTTCTGGTATTTTATAGTTACAGTCATTTTGTCGGCTACATAAATGGTTGGTTATGCTAATTAATGCTGGTTAATGACCAAAACAGGTCAGTAAGACATTTAAGATGACAATTTCATTAATCTCTTAATGTGAAATTTTAATTAGTAATTGAATTTATGAATGCTGCACTATTTGTACCCGACTGCGTCAGAAGGAGGGTAATATTACCCTCTTTCTACGAGCTTATCGAGCGTACGGAACTATGTAGGTATATTTGTATGTATGACCATTTCTTTGGCATATCTATTAATTTTAATTCATAGCTCTAGCGGCTATTGTCAACTAAAGAGAAACCGAATCAGAAATGCTTCAACTATTCAGAATCCAAAAATCCCCGCCATCTTTACGGCGTCATAATAATGCGTGGCAATTAAATTGAAGCCAAGCAATTTTCGTACCATACCACTGTCCAATGATTAATCATTAAGAAAATTATCATAAAAAATGTACGGAACCCACGGAAAGATGTTCGGAATTTCAAAATATATAATGAGCAAAAAGGTCACCAGATGTAACCAACTTATGGCAACATTTTAATTATAAAATGTTGCAAAAATGTTTTTTTAACTTTAAATTGTCCTACAACCGCATTAGGTACATTACACGTCATATGTAATTATGTAGTAATGATATTATCGTACATGTACGATAGTTATCGTGCTGTTCCGAAAAATCTATCAACAATCGACACAAGACACAACAATCATAGATTCGTAAATCATATTAATATACGTTGCACTCTTATTGACCCTTTATTGGCAATAAATTATAAATTTTATATAAAAAATTGTTTCATATCAAACTTTAAAAATGTTTCCGTAGCAGTTTTTATTTTCGCAATAATGACGTAATGTCAAATCTGTAGACTGTTAACAAGACTGACTATTAACAAGATTAACACAAAAAATACATAACAAAAATTAAACTTTTAAGTCCCAAAAAATACAATATTTTTTTAAATGTAATAACCCTAGAACTATATGCTTTAAAGTATGTACTATAATACAAGTATCAAATATGTTACTGTGTAAAATATGAAATTCAGAACTTTTACATTTGTTATCTATGATATTAAAGTATTTTTAACTGCAAGAAAGTTTTTTTTTATTTGCCACACTATTTGGTACTTTTTACGCAAGTGCGCGACGTGTGTCTGGCAACACCATCGCAGACTGCCGCGCGTGCTGGTCGTAGATATCGCATTTACGGAATCAATTTTGATAGTTCGTTCTAAATTTTGAAAGATTTGTGACGAAAATAGTGTAGTGAAAATGACAGTGATAATCGGGTGAATCCATTACCATACCCTAAAATAAGACCTCATCTGTGTTTATTTTGTGTTATAAGTGCTAGTATTCAGTGAGTATTATGAACTTTGAGGACTATGAAACCCTTCCGACCCAGAGCTCCCTCACACACATGACCGCCGGAGCGATCGCGGGGGTGATGGAGCATTGCGTAATGTACCCGCTCGACTCCGTCAAGGTGAGCCCCGGTCCCCGACCAGCGCTGCGCCGCAGACACGGTCTCCTATTTTTCTGCGACTTGACAACCTAACCTAATCGCTCGAACGATATCCGTCGGCTGCCTTATTACGCCACCGATCTGAAACTTGGGGTTATGTAAAGACCAATTTGCCAAATAACATTCCCGTGACCGATCTGGTGGCGCAAATAACGATATGCTGCAATCTTAGCGAATCACTGGGAAATGATTAATTTTCGGGTTTTTATATTTATATTCTATCAATGCTTATTATACGTCCATATGTTCATTCTTAAAATACGATGACTACTTTCATTTAGACTCATAATTCGGTTTTAGAAAATTTCAACCAGTATGACATTTTCCGCAAATGTCAAAATATATTAATTTTCTATCAGCCGATATTCTGAGCTTACGGTCATAATAATATTTTGGCTATGAGTGTCTGAAGGATTCAGCGATGTAGTGTAGGAAGTCAGCATGGTAGTATATGTGAGCAGTGAGGTTATGAGGCCACACTGCAGATGCTGGCAGCGCCGCCGCGACCTTGACGCAGGCTTTCAGGTTCTATTGTTATGACAACAAAACATACCCATATTACCATATCCAAACTATTCTTACATTATCCAATTGGAAAATTATTATTAGATTCCACTAATGTGGTGGACCCAGCAGGATAATGTCAATTTTCAATAAACTAAATGTTGGCATTCATTAATTGTTTACACTCTCAATTACTACTATATTTAAAAGTTCATAGAAAGTTATAATTTTTTATACAGTTTAAATATTATGTTATTTATGTACTTAAACTTTCATAAATGTGTACTCCCAGATCATATGGAAATTATGACTTATTAGAAAATGAGATATTTCTACTTAAATCCTTTACACCTGATTACCATTTAGATGGCTTGTATATAGTAGAAATAGTAGTAGTAGTACTATCTACTTAAATTTTCGTAGTGGTCATATTCATTATTTATGTTTTCATTCATCTGTGGTTGCTAATGTTGTATGCTAAGATGTCACCTAATACTAAGAATTATGCCATTGAACATTTTTCATTAAAATAATGTTTCTTCAGTTGCCATTTCAATTCATGGGCTTTTACATAAACAAGTACAACACCTTAGCTATCATATATACCCAAGGTGTATATCTATAATTAAAGAAATGATTATCTTGTAAAATAAAACATGGTTTTTCTATTGTATGTGATGTATTTTATTCAATCTGCTGGGGAGAGAACTCTTCACAGAATACTTTTCAGTCTGCTTTGAAACTTGATACTTATATTTCAGACTAAGTTTGCATGATGCTTTAGAGGGAATATAAAGACTGTTATTGTTAATTGTCATTCATACATATTTCATTTAAAGATATGAATAATTTTATAACAAGACATAATTTTAAGAAAATAATGAATACTTCATTCTGTTCATAATATACCAGATAATTAAGAAATAAATACATTTTTACAAATATGAGAAATTAATACAATTATCAAAACCTAGGTACATAATATTTCCTCACATAAACTTTGGGATTGTGCTTACAGAAATTGTATGCTGACTGAATTTCAATAGTGTTTTACAATTTTAATTATCTATTACTGATTTTTTGTCTTATATTAACCAATATATATACATATATAGGTATATTAAAGTGCACGTACAATAAAGAGTGAAATCCTAAATTCTATGAATACTTAACAAATATAAATTGATCCATTCTATTCTTCTTTAATTATGATTTCTGCCAAAGTTTTAGAAGAAACATTTTGTAAGATTGCATGAACAATATGGTTAGTTATTTTAATTTGGTTTAATTATTACGTTAATCTTGGCATGTTTGCTTTGTAATTATTTAAATGTATCCAACAATGAATATTAATATGTAAGAAATTAAACACCACTTTATTACTTCTAATGTTCTTATATTTTCCACCTTTAGAGAATACTTTTGTAGAAAGAGTTTATTCACAACAGATTTTGTGTTGTGCTGATTAACTATGGAAAATTAGGCTTTTTGTAATTACTTATATGAGAAAGTAATCAGCTTTGTTGGCTGTCTGCCAGCACACCTGAGTGAGGTAAGCGGTGTCACAGTCATCAGCTCCCTTCTTGGTCCCGCAGGCTCTCAAACTGTCCTCGTTTTTCTTCCTCATGTCCTCCGGCAGCAGTGCGATCACCGCCTCCACATCTATTGTGCCCTCTGACATCATCCCCGCTGTCTCCATGATACATTTGATGTAACATTTTAACTTGTCATCTGGCATTAAGTCTGCTCCAGCATTCACTTTGTCCACCAGACTCAGGTCTACTCCTGTCTCTTCTGCGCAGTTCTCTCGCAGCATTTTTGCTAGTTCAGCCATTTCTTCGTCCAGTGCGCAAACTTGTATCACCACAAAAGCTAGTATGACACTGGCTACAACTCCCAATTTTTCCATTGTGCTGTCCTAATTGGGAACAGAAATAGAAAAAGACTGATTAGTTACAATACTAGTGTCAGATTTATATAGAGATTTTCAATGTCACCTGCCACCATCCTGTGTTTAACAAGCCATCTACCCAAATTACATGCTTTCAACACTGCTATGTTATTAAAAGTGTGCTTTGTCAGAGGTATATTTGTGTACCATGTGTATGGTATAATTTTTTCTCGGATATAATCGAGTCATTTCAAGTAATCACTAAGGTGTCTCTGCACAGCTATTATGTATTTTTCAAAATTGATTGTTTCTTTTGACAAATTGTTAAATTGTGTGCTGTCAAGTAACTGCTTATTATTATTGCATGTAGTAATAGCGAGTAACAAACATGTCCTTGAAACACTATGCTATACTTAGTGCTTGTTTACCAATCGTATTATCTTTATTCTGAGATTTTTGTTCTGATAATGATTTAGAATTTTATTCCATTCTTCTAACAATTCTTTAAGGCCCACTGCTGGACCTATGTCCGGCAGTGGGCCTCAAAGAATTCCCCTTCCCTTTCTTACAGGTTTTGTCACAGTCACCACACCAGGTTTGCATGTTGGTGACCGCAGTAGTTGTTAATGTTACATGGCTGATGCTGTTACTCATCTCCTAAATGTTGTGCCTTACTAACTTTCTGTGTCGCCCACAGGAAGCAAATAATACAAAACATTTGGTTCATTTTATTAGTAGTAGTGAATTGAATACAGTTTTCTGTTTAAGATTTTTCAGACATGTGGCTAATTTACTCCCATTTTTACTAAACTACCTATATCTAAATTATTATGGTAACTGGATACACACTGTTGAAATTCTATAGAACAAAGGAGTTCTTTATTTGCTAAACCAAGAATTATAAGCAGTATTACAGTAAAATAGGATAAGACATTCTGTGGTAATACAAATTTATACACTATATTGTAGATTGACCTCAGGGAAAGCAATTGTTATTGTTATTTAGTATTGATGTCAAATGCTTCTGAGGATCCTGAGATCTAATCATTGACCGCACAATATCTACTCCACTTTACGATAAAACTTCGTCTTAACTAGTCACAAGATCCGTCAGCCATCTCTACCCTTATCCTTTTCAGCAATACCTATCAATGTACTTTGAAATGTTGAGTGAAACAAGAACAATGCCTGTTTTGAGGAAACATAATAAACTAGTAATAAGACTGATTTACCTCTGCTTCAAAACTTGTAGAAATTATACTGACGGATAGAGGAAAATGTGTCGATTCAATTAACATATAGGTATAATGTTATACACTTCTCTCACACACATTATGTTGCAATATTTTTATGCGAAGTTGTTGTCAATAGCCGGGAGGTGGCACTCGTCGACCACAACACGTGCGGCCACTCGGCCAGGCGGACACTCGATACACGCAAGTGCAAATGTACAAATTGTGTCTTACATTACGTACCTAAACCTCAGAACAAAATATGCACAAATAACTAACTGTTCTGGATAGACATTTGGACCAAAATATTCAAAAGAAATCCTACGCTGATGATTTCCATAATAAACTAATTCTAGTGTGAAGAAGTACTTGCGTTTCGGTAGAAGGCTGTGGTTACCAGCTAACATGTATAGAGGCGACCGTCTTAGTCCTCAAGAGTAGCAACCCGCTGTGATTGATTTCAGATAGCACCCTCGGTCAAGCTGAAGTTGATTACCATCAGATGGATTGCTTGCTCGTTTGCTACTTCAGTCGGATGAAAAAAAATGCGCCTAAATGGGCTTGATATTCGAGTATGTACCTATTCTTGAAGTCCTGTCTTAAAAGTGGGAAGAGATATATAAAAGTAAGCCGACAATCAAACCCATCCACCGAAACGCAAGAACTGTTTCAAAAACGTCAAAATCGGATAAGCTTTTATTACGATCATTTCGATCATCATTAAAGTCGCAATTACATCTAATTCCCTCATAGTCTAGCTCGCTCCGAATACATAAAAATAAAATATTCTCAACATTATTGATATAATTGATGGCAGGCATTCAACAAAATACAATTCCATACAGCTGAGAAACTCGTATAATGATATCATCTGTTCTGCAAATAAACAGGAAAAAAACATAACAAATTATAATGCCGCCATAAAAACATAATTGTATACTTTTAAATCCACATTCAAAGTGGATTAGAAAACTTTCTTAATTAGTACGCAGATAAAACACGTTTTATTCTAGTTCAATCTACTTCTGAAATTTGTAGAATAAATTTCAACACGAATAAAGCGAAAAGTTAACATTGCGCACATTTCAGTTTGCACAAAGATTGCAGCTATCAACGGCACATCTCTTTATCACCACAAAGTAGCCGTGATTTACTTGAAACATGAATAAATAGTAAGTAATGAGCGATAAGAATATACTGTAATACTCAGCATTCATCACACATCTCATTGTCATCTTAATTCTTAGTGCAGAAACCATTGCCGACATTCACAAGCGTGGTAATGGTAATGGTCGTCGCTTACGATCGTGACTCTTTACAAAAGGTTATAGTTTATGGTAATTGCATTTGATGACACGTGAGAAAACAGTGCTTGTATCTGGATATATCCAGATTCAAGGACTATTTTCTTTTCTTATCCAAACGTGGCATATCCTACTGCCGTACCCTTGGTACGAGTTTATTTCGTGTCCTCGAAACAATCATTAAGTCTTCGTTCTTACATTTCGTTTTGATTCTCATCATACTTTGCTATTTACATTAAAATGTTGAGCAAAAAAGTAAACGAAGATTGTTTTAAGGAAACATAATTAAACTCGTACAAATGCTACAGACTAGACTTGCATCTTTAAAAATAATATAAATTTTAAAATTGAATATCTACTAATTTTACAGGTGGTAGAACCACTGCAGTTCGACCTGGGAAGTACCACCGCCACACCTATTTCTAACGTGAAGCATTTCTTGCGTTTGGATGGAAGGGTTTGGTTGCCGGCATTATTTTATATGAGGCGACCATCACAGTCCTCAGGAGTGGCAACGCATCTGTGATTGGTATCAGATAGAACCACTTACCATCAGGTAGACTGCATGCTCGTTTGCTACTTCAGTCGGATGAAAAAAAATGCGCCTAAATGGGCTTGATATTCGAGTATGTACCTATTCTTGAAGTCCTGTCTTAAAAGTGGGAAGAGAATTATGGGACAGTTAGGACTGTGGAGTATACTAGATAACGTCTGTACGAATGCCACATGATTACAATTTAAAAACACATCAGCGTGCATTGTATAACTACGTCCTACTTCGTGGCGCGCATGATGCATTTGAATAAGTGAGGCCACTCCGCGGGGTTTTACCGGCCGTCTTGTACCATTGATTAGCGGAAGCAGGAAAATTGTTGGTGAGGGCTTGTTAAGAGGCTGGACGCGCTTCTTGACGAGTACTACTGAGCAATGATTACCTCTCGGGACCTCTTAGTGTTGGGAGATACAGACCGTGGTCAATGGAACAAAAAAATAAAAGTTATAAAAAATCAGTATAAAATTAAGTTAGTACATATTCATTTTTTTTATCTGAATGAAGTAGCAAACGAGCATGCAGTCTACCTGATGGTAAGTGGTTCTATCTGATACCAATCACAGATGCGTTGCCACTCCTGAGGACTGTGATGGTCGCCTCATATAAAATAATGCCGGCAACCAAACCCTTCCATCCAAACGCAAGAAATGCTTCACGTTAGAAATAGGTGTGGCGGTGGTACTTCCCAGGTCGAACTGCAGTGGTTCTACCACCTGTAAAATTAGTAGATATTCAATTTTAAAATTTATATTATTTTTAAAGATGCAAGTCTAGTCTGTAGCATTTGTACGAGTTTAATTATGTTTCCTTAAAACAATCTTCGTTTACTTTTTTGCTCAACATTTTAATGTAAATAGCAAAGTATGATGAGAATCAAAACGAAATGTAAGAACGAAGACTTAATGATTGTTTCGAGGACACGAAATAAACTCGTACCAAGGGTACGGCAGTAGGATATGCCACGTTTGGATAAGAAAAGAAAATAGTCCTTGAATCTGGATATATCCAGATACAAGCACTGTTTTCTCACGTGTCATCAAATGCAATTACCATAAACTATAACCTTTTGTAAAGAGTCACGATCGTAAGCGACGACCATTACCATTACCACGCTTGTGAATGTCGGCAATGGTTTCTGCACTAAGAATTAAGATGACAATGAGATGTGTGATGAATGCTGAGTATTACAGTATATTCTTATCGCTCATTACTTACTATTTATTCATGTTTCAAGTAAATCACGGCTACTTTGTGGTGATAAAGAGATGTGCCGTTGATAGCTGCAATCTTTGTGCAAACTGAAATGTGCGCAATGTTAACTTTTCGCTTTATTCGTGTTGAAATTTATTCTACAAATTTCAGAAGTAGATTGAACTAGAATAAAACGTGTTTTATCTGCGTACTAATTAAGAAAGTTTTCTAATCCACTTTGAATGTGGATTTAAAAGTATACAATTATGTTTTTATGGCGGCATTATAATTTGTTATGTTTTTTTCCTGTTTATTTGCAGAACAGATGATATCATTATACGAGTTTCTCAGCTGTATGGAATTGTATTTTGTTGAATGCCTGCCATCAATTATATCAATAATGTTGAGAATATTTTATTTTTATGTATTCGGAGCGAGCTAGACTATGAGGGAATTAGATGTAATTGCGACTTTAATGATGATCGAAATGATCGTAATAAAAGCTTATCCGATTTTGACGTTTTTGAAACAGTTCTTGCGTTTCGGTGGATGGGTTTGATTGTCGGCTTACTTTTATATGGCAACCACAGTAGCAGCTCGGAAGAAGCAACACATTTGTGATTGACTTCAGATAGAACCCCTTGTTCTGTATAAAGTTGCTTACAGACGTCTATGGGCGGCAATAACCACCATCAGGTGAATTGCATGCTAGTTTGCTACTTCAAGCGAATAAATTTAACGCGGATTTAAAAGGATTTTATTGCGAAATATAGGCCAGGTACCTTTGTCCTGTAAAATAAGAATCCAATGTGGACTGAGCATTAAGAAACGTGGTAGAGTCAATATTGACAGACTGGGGATACATCACCACACTATTTTCTAGCGTGGTGCAGTTGTAACATGGTTTGAGGATATTTTGTCATTTGGCTTACATATGAGGCGACCATGTTAATAATACAAATGTGGAACAATATCTTGTATTGTACAACATTTTTTCCAAGATTTATTGATTAAAGAAGGGACCTTAAGGTATAAATGTAAGTATATTTGAGTAAAATTGAGTTTGTTGTCCTCAGACGCGGATGCAGTCGCTGCGGTCAGCGCACAATGGCAGCATCACAGAGACCTTCCGGTATATGGTACAGCGGGAAGGCCTCCTCAGGTAAATTTATTGAAAAAAAGACCTAGAATGATAACTTGTTTATAACTACACTGCCGTTAGTGGTCTTTTATTATTTCGATATTTTGTCAAAAAATTTAAAAACGCAGGCGTTGGTCCATTTTTGCTTGGCTGTCCTGTAAAATTGGAGATTTATGTTGTGTTATCTAAACCAAGAAGGGATGTGTTTGTCGAGTACTTTCACAAAAACTATGCAACAAGAAATTATATTTTAATAAATTACTTTAGACCACTTGCATTGAATAATATAACATCTCAAAAACTCGAATTATACTGTAGAGCGAAATAAAAACTATACTTAGTTTTTGTTTTTATCTTTTTAGTGAATTAAGTTAAAATAATAAAAACGAATGAAAAGGTCATTATTAGAGGTGTAGTTAGCACAAAGTTTTTAATTTTAGGCAAGTTTTGGATAAAACGGAATCTCTAACTTAAGAAGAATTTTGAAATAACGTATATGTATCAAAACCCATTTTTTCCTTTCTTTGTCTTAAACTCTCGCCCAAAGCTGTCAACAGAATGTGCTGGGACATACCCTAAAAGTTTGTGCCGGTAGTCACGTAGCTTTATTTTACCGCGAAATTCTGGGTTGGCGAATAAGATGAGGAAATTACGCACTAGTAGTATGAGCAAGAGCAGTGATATCTTAATGGTTGAAATTGACCGTTCAATCGATGTTCAGAGATTCGAATCCAAGGCACGTATCACATTTTTTTATTTAATAACGGATTAGAAGTTAATTATCAATGATTTATGATAAAGGAAAACATCACTGAAAGTTGTCATAGGGCCGGCGCACATATGACGGAGCGCAGCGCAGCGCAGCGCATGCCCGCGAAATTTTCTTAACGAATCACACACTAGCCGAAATTCGCGCTAATTACTGGGAAAATGCGCGCGGATGCGCGCGAATGCGCGCGGATGCGCGAGCATGCGCTTCCATGCTCCTCAGAAATAAATTGCTGTTATTTAATTTTGGATATTATTTCTAAAGGGACAATGACGATAATAGTTTGACAGCAAAAAATGCGCTGCGCTGCGCTCCGTCATATGAGTGCCGGCCCTTAACGTGTGAAATCTGTCTAGGCCAAATGATTATGGGTTAAAATTCAATCTGAGAGGACTTTTACTCAGGTAGAATAACAAGTTGACGATGAGCACGAGTAGTGTTAAGGGTTCATGAAAATCTTTAGTAAAGAAATATTTTCATACGCATAATTTAAGTCAGCGTAGGTGTGTAACGTTACGCACAGTGATGTGACATTGGCCTTGTTGTAAGGTGGCTATTAACCTGGTAAGCTTATTTTTTGGCAACTTTTGTTCCGGACAATAACACTAAAATTTACACGTGATATAAGGGAGGTGCTAACTAGCAACATCTAAATTTGCAACGGAAATAAAGTGAAATTAATTGTATCTTGTGTTGGGACCATACATTTTTTCTATATTATATAGTCTACTAGCATACCCGGCCACGCGTTGCTGTGGTTAAAGAAATGTTACATAAACATTTGCAATTAAACCTATAAATTAAGATATAAACTATCCTATCTTTCAAGTTGGATCAAAATGCACACGTTGAGTAAATTTGATTATAATCGGTTCAGAGGTTTAAGAGTCCATTGCGGACAAATAAAGTGACACGTAATTTATATATATTAAGATTTCTAACTATATTACACAATATTATTTACGTGTGATGTGAGGTTATTACCACAGTATAGGTATACTATGTAGTATTCGTCCACCAATGCGCACTTGACCAGCGCGGTGGACTATGGCCTATACTCTCTCATTCCGAAAGAAAACCCGTGCCCTGCAGTGGGACAATAATGGGTTGACGACGATGTAGCATACTATGTTATTACTATAATTATTTATGATCTATATGATTTACACGTGATATGTACTACTAAATACGGCTACTGGACTTTACAAAGGTGTGGGGTGGTGGCTGCCATCGGCGCCGGATATTGCGACATCATAGAGACGTCGGGGCTTCACCGATGCAGTGCGGTAGTTCCAGATAACAATATAAAATTGCAAAAAATAGTAAAGCGACTGATATAACGTTGGATGTGTGAACAACTATAAATTATGCATTTATTCGCACTCGGTAAATCCGATAGTATGTTCTTATTTAGGTTGCTATATGTGTAAAGCTCATTTTAAATTGTAATAATAAGGTAACAATAGATTTTACGCTTTTAGACAACTCACGGGTATAGGTTTACTCACTATGTTACCTTTGCAATAAAACAGAGATAATTATAATAATTTGATGTGCGCACATTTTTTAAGAAAAAGAAGTGTGCCGCGTGTCCCGGATTCGAACCACGAACCCCCGATTGAAAAGTCAAGGTTTTAAATATTAAGCTATCACTGCTTCTTACTCATAGTATTAGTATTATTCGCAAACTCCAGAATTTCGAGGTAAAATATATCTACGTGACTGCCGACACACTCTTTAGGGTATACCCCGTCACATTCAGTCAATAGATTCATATGATAGATTCCTAATGTAGGACGTACACATTTGGTATAACAGAAGGCTTAAGAAAGTTATGTAACATCATGTTTACGAATATTTCCGTTTATACATTCTAATCGGTGTGCCTACAACGAAATAACCTAACCAAGATTTTATTCTAATCATCTTATCTGGATTGCTCAAAATAGGTGGCAGCAGTGTTAAATGTTATAAAGCAAGAAAGCGTGAAATGGCCTCAGTCGTTTTTTTCTGTAGGCCTGTAAGTACAACACAATGCTTAAAGGTTGTCCTGTGACTTCGTGAAAGTGTAAGTCGTTTCTTACCATAGCGGTGCCGTCGCCGCTTGGCACAGGGTTTGTGGTTCTCGAGGAACCCCTCTTGGCCCTGGCAAATCTTTCAGTGGATACACCGTCCAAAAGTTAATCCATAAAAAGTCTTCTGTGACAGCAAATGGCGTTTCTCTCGTCAACCCATTATTGTCCCACTGCTGGGCACGGGTCTTCTCTCAGAATGAGAGAGTTTAGGCCATAGTCCTCCGCGCTGGCCAAGTGCGAATTGGTGGACAATTGGTGCGAAATGGCGTTTACAGAAGACCTTTTATGGATTTACTTCTGGTGGTGGTCGACATCTGCCCCTATAGTTGACGAGGGAGCGAACGCCCGTCGAGGGGTCAATCATGCAGGGGTGCTAAGCCTCTCACGTTTGATAAACAGTTGAATACGGTACTAAGCAAAACGGAACACGTGCCTCATTATGCAATTGTTGTCTTGTGTGTAGCGCGAAAGAATCGTTTATCGCCACAAACAAAGAAGTAACCGCAACAATATATAAGTATTGAATATAAAAATACTTTTAATGCGGTTTTGCGTTTCGTTGATTGTATTATTATCTACAATTTATGTTATTGTGTTTGAGCATGCCCGTCATTGTTTTTATTCGTTGCAATTCCAGGTTTACTTTGTTTTTTTGTCTAAGCAATATTCAACATAACGGCAAACTATAAAAAATAGGACTTGAAATGTTTAAACGACAGTTCGTTTGATTCTTCTATTATAATAGAGGTTCTTCTATGAAAGAAATAGACAATTCATCTAATGATGAGTGGTCACCGCCACCCGTGGAAATTTGTATGCAATAGCCGATCACAATTGCGTTGCCACTCTTAAGGACTAATTGTACAATGATTGCCACATTTTACAACAAGTCCCCAAGTCCACGACGATCCGCGTGGCGGAGCGGTTACCATACCGGTCTGACGCGCAATGGGTCCTGGGTTCGATTCCTGGCCAGACAGGTATCTGAATGATGAATTTAGATTCGTGTTCTGGGTCTGGTTGTTTGTGTATTAGTCTTGTGTGTGTCCATGGTACCCACGACACAGGAGAAAATCCTAGTGTAGGGCTATGAGTGTAGAAAGCGCGTATTTAAGTGAGCTAGAATCCAATCCCTTCAACGAAATGCAGAATTGCATCACTAGAAGGTGGTAGGAGGATGGTTTTACATACCCGGTCGTATCACACTTGCTACCTTCTAGAAATTTCCGGTCCAAGTTAATTTGTAATTAATTTGATAACGCTAGCAAATTTATTTCGCCTTGTAGCTTTGAAAACATTACAACAAAAAGTGTATGACGTAATGACGCCTGTATAAAGATATAACAAAACACTTATTGTAAACGGTGTTATTAAAGCAATTCAAACCATCTTTATACCATTTGTACCAACAGTGCTGTACAGATATTTTAGGCTGGTAAATGCTACAAGTTAATTACTGGCAGTTATTATTGGTGTATTGGAAGTATAAGAGTAGGTTGAGGCCTCGCGCGCAGTTCACCGGATTTTCCTCAAGCGTGTGTCGCTTGCGCGTGCGCATCGACACGATCTCTAATTTCGTAACGATCTTATTATTCGATATGTCTTGCAGACTGTAATTGTGCTATTGAGCTTATTAGTGCTAAGTGGATATGCGTTCTGTTTTTATTAGGGTTCCGTACCTAAAAAGGAAACCCTATTAGGTAGGTACTAAGACTCCGTATGTCTGTCACCAGGTTGAATTTTCATAGATTATAAGAATAAAATATTATGAGAATGGATGAATGAATTTCAATTCATGTTAAAGGGAACCCCCCCCCCCCCCCACCCCAATACAAAAATATCGCTCGATTAAAACCAGTGATAGCGTGTGGCCAAGTTGTACAGGGATTATTTGCTGTTTTTTTTAGATAATTGTACGGAGCCCTTCGTTCGCTTGTCAGACTCGCACTTGACCGGTTTTTATATTTATTTCAAAGTATAAAATCTTCTGGGGTCAAAACTTTTTATAACTGCACTTATTGCATGAAGAGCTCAAAACATAAACTAATTATTATATTTATCACATACAATTACGATGTGTTATAACAACACATCACTTTATTAACACAACTTCATAATACAATATCGTTAACTCTCGTTAATATTATTTTTATTTCCAAGTTTCCAAGAGATCGCGGCAAGACGATAAGTTATCTATAAAAACTGTCTTTGATACTTGACCTTTACCACTTTTGATTAATGTAATATTGACTGCATTATACTGCGTTAACCAGAATGTTGTGTACCGGAAAGTAATATCTATGGATGTTCATGGTTCGACCGGGGAGGTACCACCGCCACGAATATTAGTAGCGTGAAGATCTTGCGATTTGGTAGAAGGGTGTAGTGGCCGACTCACGTTGACTAAACACTATGAGGCGACCATCTTAATACTCGTGAGCAGCAACGTATCTATCATTGACTTTAGATAGAACCTTTCTTCCCATGAATTTGGTGGACTGCGTCACAGTAGGAATATTGGGAACAGTATGGAAACTGCCTACAAGCGTTCGAAAACGGCACACTCACACAAATATACGCATTGACGAGGTCGCTAAGGAGTTTTCGCAGTGCTTCAGTAGCGACGAGTGGTCACGTTGCTATTTATTTCCGGGATCTTTTTGAAAAATGCCACTAGTGTATTGCGTGGTATACGGCGGTTTGAATTTTTTACACTATAAAATTTAATTATAAAGAACTCCGGACGTGTGGTCGCAGAAGAATGTATTTTTCAATGAATAATTTGTAATTAATGAAGAATAAAAATATTTTTATGTCACGGTTTTTGAATTACTAGATATCACACGCATTATTATTAATATTAAACTGTTTTCCTTATTTCAAACTAAGTATCACAATAGTTATCGTCATGCTGGGATTAAAATGCGAAGCTGTGTGATTACCTACTTATATTATTTGAAAATTGCGTAGATATTACAATTTGATTGATTGTTGACTACTTGACAATAAATGCTAAAATAAGTATAGTCCATTTTTCCACAGTTGAGTTATTTAGTAAACAAACCACCTAACTTTCGAAACATCACATTTTCACACAGTTACACGCGTCAAACGACCTGCAAACAATTACATCGGTTCACTTGATGTATTACACTTTGATTCACAACAAAAACTGCTTTAAATTTACAATTTTACTAGATAAATTTATTTAAAGTTGCAAAACCGGCGAAACTAATTTGCACAGATAATTTATTTCAACACAAATTTGACATTTCGGTCATTTCCAAATTAGTGATGGGAAAGACGAATCGATTTGTTACATTGGTTTCATGATTTTGCTAAGTGACATTAATCGATACATTTATTCGTGGTATAAACTCAAAATTTGTGCAAGTTTGCTTTCTTGATGTCGCGATAATAACGAATCATATCGCGATAATTTAACTACTCTGTTAAAGCACAAAAGTATTACGTATGAAAATTGACGAATAGAAAATTATTTTTTAATCTGGCATATTAAAACGTAAACTTCAAAAAATTAAAACTAAAATAACTCAAAAATAAATACATAAGAAGTATTACAGATATATTTTTAATACAAGATTTTAAATTAAAGACTTCTGAGAAAATAAATTTCACGCAAATATGCCTACAAAATAAATTAAGATAAATTATCACAAATAAAAACATATTTTAAGAAAAATATGAATTGAGTGATTAATTAAGAAGTGAAATAATAACAAAATTCAAATGACTTCTCAAAAATTATCTGAGCTGGCAACAGTATAAAGTGGCCACAACAATTTATTTTTATTAATAGAAATACGAGATCAAAGCATTTAGTCCGTAAAAGTATCTCTCGTCTTGTCAACCCATTACTGTCCCACTGCTGGGCACGCGTCTTCTCTCAGAATGAGAGAGTTTAGGCAACAGCCCACCGCTCTGGCCAAGTGCGAAATGGTAGACTTCACACACCTCCGAGAACTTTTTTTGAACAAACTCCGAGAACGTTTCCTCACGATGTTTTCCTTTACCGAAAAGCAGTGATAATTATTTTCTAATACGCACATGAATCAGTGGTGCCTGGGTTTGAACCTCGGACCTCCCGATCGAGAGGGCAAGTTTCAACCATTAGGCTATCACCCTAAAAGTATACCCAACAATAATTCACTATTTACGTCAGGTAAAAAAATAAGATGAAATACAATTAATTTATAAGCGAGTAAAAGATATTTTAAACATCTATGCTACTCTCATTTATCGTTAATATTACATTTACTAGTGCATATTTGAAACAAATACATTGTTTTATTGTTTTATTAAAAATATTTTATTAAATTCGAAAAAAAATATCGTTGAGTATAATCGATGTTGATACGATTCGATACAACAATTTGCGGTAGCTTCCCAAAGCAAGTTATTTTGATACTTCCCAATCCCTATTGATTGACAGCATCTCATTGACATTTAAATGACAGTTCGAGTCGGCCATGTTTATTTACCAAATAGATCAAGTATGGAAAAATGAGGTATACCTAATAACACTTTTACGAAAAAAAAATACAGACAACCTTATTGCTTTAATAGAGTAGGTAATTATTTCATAAACAAGGCTTAGTTTCCATACTGTTCTCTGACTGCATGCTCGTTTGCTACTTCATCTTGTATAAAAAATGTAGAGAAAAGAAAATCATTATGATAGCTCAGAGCGCCGTCCCGACGCTCGGATGACGGCGTCGTGTTTCTATTGTTACGCTAATTAATATTTGCTATCTTAATTTATTTAACATTTAGACACTAATTATATGGGCCGTTGCCGCTTTAATTAGTAAAATTCTAATCTATAAGTAACAATTAATTACGTGCGTCACCGTATATATCTTGTGATATGTTAATTTTTACTTGTTAATACGTACCATAATTGATAGCTCTTTAAATTCAAATTAACTATAAAAAGGACATTAATGTATCTATTCCATATCATCGCTGCGAATTATAATTGTAACCTAATTTGGTTAATTAAACTGGTAGTATAATTTACATTTTACATCTGATTCGTATAATCTCTAACAGTACTGATATAACGTCGACGTCACCAGCGCCTGGTCACGCTTTGATATGGCTATCTAGACATCAAGATCAACTCAATGAGCTAGTTCGCCGCTGAGTGCGTCGCTGACTACGAGCACCTGGGGAAATTAAATGTATTTATTTTGCATAGGCCTTTTTTTGTACGAGGGGAACTTCTAAAGGTACCCAACGCCTTGGGAGTGACTCGGGTTATGTGGTTTTATGTGGGATTCTTACCGGACTAAACCCCCCCCCCCCCCCCCCCGGTGACTGTCCTCAGCGCTGCGTGGGGGACTCCGGGATCTCCAACGGATCACAATGCAGACTTAGACTGACAGACATGGACATACAGACGCGTGAATATTCGACTTTTAACAAAGTTCTCAAATAACCATGTTTCGTTTTTCTATTGCTCGATCAACAAATCGGATTGCGGGGGTTGTAGCTAGTATTGTCTTAAGCAATAGGATGATAGCACTAGTGTTACTAGTTACTAGTAACTATCGCTCTACTATGTCGTAGCCAATGAATGGTCAGCCTAATCTATTTGATCAGATAGATATGTCATTCTACTTATGACGCAAAATTTGCCAAAAGATACAATTCCATCTATATCAACTGGACTCGTGGTGGTCATCCACGTTTCGGTTTCCACGTACTATTGTACTGCCAGTCTGCACGATGTGAAATTAATTTCCTTCTGTGGTATTCCCCTCTTACAGTCTGTTCAAGGAAGATGCAAGTGTTGCGACATTAAGCGACGAAAACTACTTTCCATCAGGTATCCCACCTGCCTTATAGTTAGTTACACGGCGAAAAACTTTTGCTGTCTGTTGTTTAGCTAGGTGTGTAGCCGTCGTCCCTGTAGCCTCGGGGTCAGAATAGGGCTACGGTATCCTCTGCCTGTCGTAAGAGGCGACTAAAAGGGGCTTCCGGGGTTGCAGACGGCTAGAGTGGTAGCTCGAACCGTTCGGTCAGGCAATCCCGGGAAGGACGGCGGTATGTGTGGTCGCATACCGTTGTAAAGATTAGACGGAGCGGTGGGCCCAGCCGCCCATCTGGGAGGAGCCCGATGGGGCAGCGCGCTCGAGGATTCCGGTTGAAGTCCTTTCGAGATCCCGGAGTCCTCCTTTTCAGCGCCGAGGACGGCCACCGGGGGGGTTTTAGTGCGGTAAAAATCCCACATAACCCTGCGTCGCTCCCACGGCGTCGGGTACCTTTGGAAGGTTTCCCCCTCGAAAACAAAAAAAAAAAAAGGTGTGTAGCCGTGGTAGCACTATCACGTCGCCATGTTATGACATTCTTATAGAATTTACTTAGTATATTATATTTCAATAGGATTTGTCACGGCATAGAAATTGTAGATAATATATGCGTGGTATGTTTAACATCTTTGTTTCCTCCTTGTCAAAGCTGATAGTTTTTGTACAGCTGTGCAATTTTCATCCGCATTCCGCTCGGCCCACCACTTTGGGAGCTCCGAAGCACGCACATTACATTACGCATAATTTCAATGATATAACGCCTTTCTTTTGCATTGCGAGTAAAAAAATACTAAATTTCAAATATATACAACCGTTTCCGTAATCCATGCACGTAAATTTTGTAAAAAATTGGAAATAGTTTGGAAAACCGAAAATAAGCGATGATTCTGTGTTTTTAAAATATTTCTCTATGTATTTGAAAACGCATATAACCAAAACCATTAAATTTAATTCAAAATATTATAAATATTTATATGGTGCATACCCTGTGGTAACATTTTGTTAGTATTTCGTTAGATTACGTTATTCCCGCAGTATCGTCGGCTTCTTTATTTATTGATACACAAAGAACGGTTATACACCCATTATAATAACTTAAAATGAGATATCGATACATTTACGGATTTTAAACAAATAAAAATAATAATGATTAATATCGATATGAAAAATATGTATGATAAATATATAATTATTATTTTCCAACTTGCCTTAGACAGACTTTTTGCCACGAATCCGCAAAAATATCAAAATCAGGATAAGCTTTCAGGAGAGCGTTGATAGCCGAGAGAGTGCGAGGTATCGGATAATTTCTTACACGTCTACCGCGGTAACGAGTGTCCTGTGTGTTAGCGTCGGTCATAAACTACATGTGAGCCAAATCTTAGCGTAATCCGACCGTAGTTTCTCCATTAAAGAGTAACAAACATACATCCTCACAGATTTTCGCGTTTATAATATAACAGTCAATTGGCAGCTAGTCATTAAATAATCATTGACTTGTAGGTACTTGTAGTAAGTGTGGGAGATAGCGCGGCCCGGCAACACACGCTCTCGGGCACCGTCGTCACACCATTAATAGCTCGTTCGGTATAATCGATTGTTTATGTTTAGGAAGCAGATAGTGGTGTTACTATTAGGTGAACTATATCACCATGTGATGTGTTACTTCCTATCTTTCCCCGCCTATAATAACTTTAAACAACCGGTTTCTGATTGTTTTATTTTTTTCAATAGGCAGGTAGACATGGTCAAACAAAATTACGTACCTCTTACGGTTCCTTTTTTATTGTTTTACGCGTGCTTTTTTCACGGGCAATAATTTTTTCGCTATTGTCTTAATTACTCTGAAAACAGGAAAACGTTTCCTGTATAAAATCTCTACTAGATTGTTTTGTAAAAAGTTAATAATAATCTTAGGGTTGCCAACTAAACCGTAATATACGTAACCTACCCTATTTTCATTATATTTTATTCACAATTTTGCAAATAATTATTATACATATATTTTTATGCAAAAATTACAATTAAACAGTAATAATAGGATAGTACCTAGGTAATTACTTATCAATAAATGTAAGTACATAGTTGTCGTTGGCAAGTCACGATGTAGCGCTCTCGGTCGTAAACTGTGTTATTGATCCCTGCTAACTACACTCGTTTTAAACATGCTTTTTGTAGTTAGAGGTGCACGGGAAAGTAATATTACAGGGAAATGTGATCAAGAAAATGATTTAAAAATAATGTTCATCTCTAGGTCACCTGCACGCGGCGACCACGCTTGCTGTATTAATAGTGCATGCGTCCGGAGGAAATATACAATTGACTACAAGTATTAGGTGTTGTATACACTACATTACTATAGAGTTTATGCATAGTTTGGTAATTGTAACGGCTTTTTACCAAACATCTTAAGAGGAGATTAAAATATTCCTAATGCGAAATAGGAGTTTTTGTAATAATCACAATTTTGGGTTTTATTTTGGTGATTTTCTTAAAGCGACGGTTAATTTTACTACGAAAAAGTTACCCCTTTAACTAACTTTGCATGATTAGACGATAGAAAATGCTAGTTTAATCATTTAATTAAATTTCTCGATATTTTAAGTTCGGTCCCTTTCACTCTTACTTTACTAGTGTCGTTGATCATCAGATGTTGTATGTTTACAACTTCACGACGGTTCAACAGGTGAGACGAGAGACGCTTCGTAATCAGTGACATATTTTCTTCTCTTAACAAGTCAAGAATGGAGATCATGCCCCATCGATGTATTATTGAATGTCGATAGTGTTAGGGTTGCATAGCTATAGTTATGAAGTGTCACTGGCGCGGGTACTGTGATTGGATGTCATCCAAAAATTACCAAACAGTGAAGTCAACGTGCCTGGAATTTTGTTGTAAAACTCCGTGGTGAATGCTAATATGCAAATGAGATGACATCGGCACCTGATTGAACAAATTTAATGGCGAATTACGTAACGATTCATTGATGTGCGTTTTGCTGTTCGTAATTTATTGTTCCACTTTCATTACATACTCACATTTGGCAAGCCAATAAATAGTCCCAGTGGTTCATTACATTTACAAGACAGACCTGTCGTGGCAGTTTTGTTCCGCTCATACGCAGCGCATACAGTAACCGTGAATGAGCAGTACTCAAAGAAGCTGACGCATAAACAGGAAAATCCAATGTTTTTATTCATACGAATATTGCGAATAAAAAATGTTTAGTCGCAAATACAAGAAAATGCTCACATATTTAAGCCAAAAATATTGAAAACGCGAAATATTGAGTGCGCCATTTATAGGAGAATAAGCGAAAATTCTTGACTAAAACACCAATTTGTAAGAACACCTTACAAATAAAGATTATTTGTATTTGCGAATGCGGATTGGTCCATGTGTGCGCGGGAGTGTTAGTGTAGTGATAGTTAAATATAATACATTTTATAGAACAACACTATTATGTCTGTCACGGCACGTGTCTCCCCCGTTGAATCTCTGTAGATATAAGCAGGGCAAAATTCACTTTACAACTGTCATCTGGTCGTTCTAAGGCCCGGGGATGCCTATCTTACGTGTGGACGCCCTATCTCCCTATCGCCTGTTATCGTTATCAGCGTACGTGAGCGGCGTAAAAACACGTCGGTATTTACGCGCACCTGTCAAACTTATCGGGAAATCAACACGATTTATGTTTACGTGCATCGATTTATTTATAGGGACGTTGACTGTCAAAGTTTTTTTTCTTTTTAGGGTTTCGATAGTCAAGGAGCATGCAGGCCACGTGAAGGTAAGTGGCCATTGCCCTTAATGAACATCTCTAAGCAATTTCACGTTGAACAGGGATTCTATGTGAACTCGATGTAACAGTTATATCATCTCGACCGAAATATTCTCGTTGTACCACTTTGTAAATAGAGATAAGAGGCTTTTATTAAATTTTCTAATGTAGTAAATTTTCAAAGTTGGTTTATTTCGTGTTTTAATACAGTACGTATTCTTATTATTCCTTGAACACAGATTAAACGTACTGAGCTGAACCGACGCTAGACGAAGTACCTTTAATCTTTAAAATGCAGTATTTTGATAAGGTGTACCTTTGTTTGTTACTGATCTAACCACTAATCTCTCGGATTTTGATGAAATAGATCAACACAATTGATAGATTAATACAGCATAATCATTACCGTGACAGACGTGACTTAGTACTCCATATTTATTGTCCTAAACGTTTGCAATCCGTGCCTAATCCGTACCTAGTACGTTGGGTTCCGCAAAGTCTAGTAAATCATCGCTAATACGATTGCACACGATACAATTGTAAACCGCCTATCAGATCCATCACAGTAGTATTCGTGATTGCCAGATAGCACACGATGGACGATAAGGCTCGCACGCCGCTCGTGACCTTTGTCAACCAACCCATGTTATACCGTGTCAGATTGTGAGAGATCGTTAGGATTCTGTACCCCTAAGGATAAAAACAGAACCCTATTACTAAGACTCCGCTGGACGTGTCTGTCTGCCTGCCACCAGGCTCTACGGTACA
Organism: Spicauda simplicius; assembly: GCA_949699795.1. Classification (NCBI taxonomy): domain Eukaryota; kingdom Metazoa; phylum Arthropoda; class Insecta; order Lepidoptera; family Hesperiidae; genus Spicauda; species Spicauda simplicius. The sequence continues at coordinate 15,321,545 of OX453079.1, forward strand.
TGAGACTATGATAGCTACAGAGTTGAAATTTTTGCAGATAATATTTCTGTTGCCGCTATGATAACAAATACTAAAACAGAGTAAAATGAGTATTTAAGGGGGGCTTTCATACAACAAACGCGATTGTTTTGGCGTTTTTTATACATAATGGGTACGGAACCCTTCGTGCGCAAGTCCGATCCACACTTAGAATTAGTCGGTTTTTTACAGCGACAACATAGCCTGTTGTCGTTGGTTTTTTATATCAGCACTATCGCCGAGGGAAAACCACTTTGAGTTGTGACGTTGCAAAGATTATTACTTCCAAAATGTTTATCCACTTTTTCTAGTTGTTTGATTAGATTTGCCTCTGATTCTTATTTATACTGCAGTATTTAAGGCTAGTGAGAGAAGTATATTCCTGTTTTCGATACTTAAACTGTTAGCAACTTAAAGACAGTAATTTATTTGATATGAGCAAATAAGTACGTTAGAAGACATTGTACGTATTTGCTAAGTCGTCTGGTGAACATGGGCTAAATGAAGATAAAGGTTTGCACAAACTTAATCTTATAAGTACATCCTTTCTTAAGGAAATTGTCATAATGTATTGAATCAATAATGAATCCTTGATGTCGTTATGTCGTGTCTCTGTGTATTATGGTTGAAATTTCCCTATTTTCCGGACTCGAACATAAGCCCGTAATTATTTCTTCTCTCAAAATGTTTCTAGGCATGATAGCCACTTATTTTTTATCATCAGTAAGCAATATTTGTACAGATTTCTTGATGGATGTACGTAATCATTGCTCAATAAACATTGCTATCACCCGCCTCACCTCATCGTGCCGCGTGACCCGAGAGATGCCACATTAATATTACCGTAGTTATTTAATTACTTTATCTGTAGGCAAACTAGCGAGGGCAATAAACACATGTAATAAATTATATGAGTTATCAATTTGATAGCAGCAAAAAACAACAAGTGGTGCAGTTTCTGCTGCGGTTTTGAAATACCGAGATAAGGGAGATACGAGCGTCGTATTATTCTTAAATGCAAGGTTACTGATAAATTTTGTTATTTAACTCGATGTAAAAATGATAGCGAATTTATAATTGGACTCAATGTGACATTTCCCCCAGATATGCTAGATGAAAAAGATTTATTGTTTGAAAAATATATTTCACGTGGGTGGGACATGAAAATTTTGACAATCTGATATTGAGTCCAAAGTTTTCTTGTTGAATCTGGTGGTTAGTTGCCGATTAAGAAACCATGGTGTTGTAATTTTTTATTGCTTTATCTAATACTAAAATTGAGGAAACTGCTTTTGCTATATTACTCTACACAACTGGTAGGTAACTGATATAAAAAAAAATAACTAGTGAACTTTTTTTAAACGTGGAATCAAATTTGCATGAAATCTGAGTAATATGGAATTCCCCGCGCAGGGTATCTTCATGTATCATATCATCATACACAAATTTAATGTATATTATATAGTTTTCATAAGTGTTTATTTTGATGCATCATCGTTGCTCGGAAAGTATGCAAACGGGAGTTAACAAGTCGCAAATTAATTGTATTGGCAGTCTGTTCAAATAAATACCCGCAAACTACCACATCGTTAAATATCAATGTAGACACTAAAGCGTGTATATAAATCGTTAAGTACAAGTGTACGTTTATACTGATGTGCCCGCCGTCTATATAAACACGGAGCGTGCGCGAGCATTGCCCGGCGGGATCAGCTGACGGCGCGCAAATACCGGCGTCCTTGCAACAAGTGGGGCAGCGGCGCGGGACGCTCGCTCGCTTATCGCACGTCAACTGATAGGCTTACACCACTCGCCAAATTTTACCAACAAGCGTCTCACGGTAGTTAATACTACTACTATGTGACCTTATAACCCAATGGTTATAGCTGGTAGCGTACGGTGAAAAAAATTCAAGTGTCTTGTAGGTATATCACAGTTAATGAGATACAGCCTGGTGGCAGACAGAGGGATAGTGAAGTCTTATTACCTCATTCGGTTGCGGCTATTAGGTACGTTATTGTGGATTATAACCCACAATAACTCTTTACATGTTTTATATAGGTATACATAAAACATAGAAATATGCTGTCGCGGACTTTTGTCTAGATCTATTTGAGCCAAACAATCCCACGGTACATTATATTTGGGTATCTCCAACGGTTTATTTAGACAGCGTACGCGAAAATAGCTCTCAGAGGACAATTTTTTTTCCGAATAACCTGATATTTCTCGTCCTTATAACCTTATTAAAAACATCATTACAAATTATAGTCCATGTGTTATTCTGATGTATAAGCTATACTATTGTAAAGTTTCAACCAAATCCGTCGAGTAGTTATTGCGTGAAAGAATAACAAACACACACATACATCCATCCTCACAAATTTTCGCATTTATAATATTAGTAGGAATGTAGGATAATATTAGTAGGATTAACGTACATGCCATAACATACATGGGCCGTAAGAAGGTATCGAGCCGAGATTTGCTAATCGTTAGCTTAGGGGAGTTTTTCATTGGAAGAGACAAGTGTTTTTCTCAAGTTAAAGGCGCGCTGAAAAATAAATGCTCTTGCAATACTAGAAGGCTTGTAATTGCCGGCCTTGAAATAAGTTAAGCATATTAACTAAAAAACAAAGACAAAAAATATCAATTACATAAATAAGTAAAATTTTACATACCTAGGGAATGCGAAAATCGCACTATAGCACCACAACACGGCAACTGAACGCTGACAAATAATACAATGGTTGATTAATTTCATTTCGATACTTATAGCTTGTTATGATTACATCTCATGTACTAAATTTTATGGCTCTCTTAGGAGCAAAGGCCGTAGACCAATATCCATATAAATAAATAAAATTGAGTTGTCTTTTCTTGTGGGCTGGAGGCCGCTGATACTGTTTCGACAGGAGTTCCTTTCAAAGGTACTTACATACTGAGGTTTACTTACATTTAAGCAACTACCTATTTCGGAGTTTGCAAGGGTTAATGTACTAAGACCCGGAAGATAAAATATCGAGGTTAAGGTTTCTAACTTCTATTTTTTTGTTATTGTTCTTTGAATTGCCAAGAAAACATTTGGTGTTGTACAGTAATACCTCGACTTACCCGCGGATAGCTTCGATCTACCTTCCATACTTCGATATACAGTAATACCCCGAAGTTACGCGTAACTCGACCGGGGTCGGGGTACCGACTTACGCGAACTCGGAGTTACACGATTTTCAAATCTCTTGAGTTTTTCTTTTGTTGAGAGTCACACAATCTCTTTATTATCGATTACATACACACTTACTATCCCACACTATTGCTCAGTAAATATACACGTTTGGACGGACAGAACCATACAGCTACTTATTTATTTTGTGCTACGTATTTCTGGTACCCTGACTTACGTGGATTCCACTTACGCGTAAGTTCGTGATATTACTGTATATTATATATTACGGAAGGTGAAGCGAAGCGATCCGCGGGTAACAGCTTGTTTTCGTTAATGATCAATCGTCCACGCACGATAACGTGCGCAGTACACAATATTTACTTATCGCGTTGTATTGTTGCTAAAGTACCTTCTTAAGATGTCGCATGCTTAAACATATACGATTTATTAATCGCGCAAACATTTATACTCAATAACACGCTAGTGGAAGATGTGTGAAATCGATTTTGTCCAGAAGAAGTACCATTAAGCAGTTACTACATAATTTGTTTTTGTAACGCGCAAAAAATAACAATTTTTCCACAACAGGCGTTTTTGTCGGTCAAGTAATCTGTGACCTTTGACTATCCGAATGCCCCTACAGCATATAGATATGGTAAACGAATACTTTTTCAACATAATTACACCTTCAGCGATGCCAATTAGTATAATTTTATATACCTATTTATGAATTTCTTTTTTGTATAATATTGTATAATTTTCTTAATTATTTTAATGAAAGTTTTTGTACAAACAACAACAAATTAGGATAATTTTCAGTATTTTATAATTAAGCTACACTCTGCTTCGAAGATACCATCTCACTAATTTGCGATACTTATTACCTAAATGATCTTACGACCATGTTGATCTTTATTCTGTGTACATTCTAAAATTTAACTGAGTTCTCTTTTGAAACATATCGTTAAATATGATACAAACGGGAAGATTGCCATCACAACTTATATCATAACACTACTCGTGTTGATTTTACATTGGTGTGTTGTTGTCGTATTGCAAAACGTAACTCATGAAATCTGTTTTCAAACTTGGGTTGAGATTGGATCGCCATATCTCTAACTCTCTGGCGTTTCTATAGCCCATAGAATCGTACTTTACTACTACTACTCTACTACATTACGTAGGTCGATTTGTCAGACATTTCATATAAAAGGAGATTATAAAATAGCTATCAATCTATCAGTGCATGCGCTTCTCCAGCACCAGACCGGTGATTACGCGGCGCCTTGTATGTGCGTAAAGCTTATCTTGTATCTAACGTGTCGCGGACACCGCGCTATCTTTATCGCACATATTATTAGATATTTATTTATGTGCGAACGTTTGACCTCATTCTAGGTGTTGAATGACTGTTCAAATGTGAGTCGGACTCGCTCTTCAACGGTTCCGTGCCATTATCTATAAGAACGGTAAAAATATCAAGCTATTTTTATTCTCATTTAAGTGATTCTTGTTATTGCGGTAACCAAAATACGAATTTCAATACAGTTCGTCCCTGTAGTTTCGAGATAAGAATAGGACTGCGCTATCTCCTGCCTGTCGTAAAAGGTTTTAGTGCGGTAAAAATCCAACAGAACCCTGCGTCGCTCGTCGTCCTCCCTCGCGGATGGCGTCGGGTACCTTTTGAAGATTTCCTCCTCGACAAAAGAAGAAAACCAAAATACATCATCCTTATCTGTGTTCAATTGTCTAGCCATTACAGAGACAGCCTGGTGACAGACAGCGGAGTCTTTGTGATCCCGTTCCTACCCTTTGATTACGGAACCTTAAAAAATAGCAAATGTTTGAAATACTTATTCAAATTTATATACATCATTCTTATAAATTTGAATGATATTGACCCCGTGATGTCAACAAATTGAAAGCGATTATGCAGTTTAATTAATAGTCAATTAATACATTATTGAACGTTAAACTAGTGACGGTGTGCCTCACAAACCATTACATTTTATGATTTAAAAAATAACAGTTTTTAGTAAAAACGTTTTATTCGGCCACGTTTACCAGAGTAATGAGTATGTCATGTGGAATACAGTCATAAACTGTGTGCCAAATTCAAGCGTGAAAAAGTATTTTTTACGTTGAAAAAGTAACAAACAAGGATACTTTACACTCGCAGCCCCACAGTGGGATTTTCTCCCGTGTCGTGGGTGCTATGGACATACAAAGACGGATACACAAACACCCAGACCCAGAACAGAAATCTAAATTAACCGTTCAGAAACTTGTCAGTTCATCTTGTTGTTGCTCGGGAGCATTTCATCACAGTGGTGTTCAATACATCTTCGATCACTGGTCTCAATACTCCCTAATATGACTTATTAGTCATCCAGGATTCAATGCCTGTTTTTGTTGTAGAAGTAATAAACGAACATTTATACCATTTCATGGTAGGTGGCCACTCGCACCTGTAATCAACTCGTGAAAAGATTATGAATCCCAACGAGGTAAAGATGCGTCGCTACTGCCAAGAACTAAATTGGAACTTCTCGGATGACTAAGTCCTTATGTCTTCACCCTTACTACACCCTTTAAACCAAGTAATTTTTACTACGGCTACAATTGAGAATTAAGCGTCGAGGCGTTGCCCCCGAAATGTAACCTAACATTTGACTGTAACTTTCAATTCTCAAATTCTCATTAAATACTTATATAAAACTATGTCCATCCATTAGCCTTTTGAGGTCCACAGCTGGACATAGATCGCCACTAAATCGCGCCACTTCCAACTGGTTCTATGCACTCTGAATCCAACGGTTTTCCACTGTCTGCTTGAGGTTATCGGTCTACCTGGTAGGGGAGCGATCTATGCTCATTTTGTCTAAACGTGGTCGCCACTCGAGAACGTAATAAAACTTCGTAGCAATTGAAAGTACACGTCGCGGCGCCTCGGCAACGTGTCTGATATGTTATCGCCGCGCGCACTCTCATTGACACTGCAATGCTTACGATAAATACTCTATATCCCTTGAAAGAACACATCGGGAATAGATAGGTAAATCAACATCGAAATATAAATGCTACTTAGCATCGAAGTTAAGATCAAGTCAAGCACATCTGCACTTAATATTGCTCTTTGAAAGAAAAAAAACAATCGTTTCCTAAAGTGTTGGAGTTGGATAAAATTTGTAGTACGTATGTTAAATCCTTTCCATTTTCCTTCCGGCACTTTGAGGTCCAGTACTGAACATAGGCGTTCTCTCATTAAGGTTTTCGTTAAAAATGACCGTGATCGGAGTATAAGTCCAAGGAGAGACAACACATTTTAACAATATTTTAAAGATTTTTGAAATACTTTTTCCGTAGTCTCGCAATTAATTCGTTCGCAGAGGCAAAGGGCATATATGGAAAAAGTAACCGATCCTACTTATTAATAAAATATTCGTAATGGTTTTATCGTTTGCTATAATATGGTATATATTTCTCAGTAACTCAAAGAACAATGACACGAAGGCAAATATTAACTCACTAGCTGTACCCGCGGCTTTGCCCGCGTGCAAATCAACGTGTCACAAGGTTTTTCCCGCGCAAAACTCGACACCGTGGGAATTCTATGATAAAGAGTAGTAACATTAAAATCGGTTTGGCCGCTCAAGGATTACCTGGTCAAACACAGAGTGAAAAAAACGAATTTAAAGTGTGTACTTGTGGGTTAGGAACGTATTTTTTTGTATTTTTTTTTTAAATTAGACGAATTCAAATATTGTAAACCGCTTTTTTGAACCAATTTACATTCTTATTTACATATTTCACAATATCGGGATACTTTTTTTCAATCAACTCCTCCACAATTGAACCAAAACGTATCGATTATAAAGATTGATTTGAACTTTTCCGAATTAGAAAATACTATTTGAAGTAATTTTGGCGGATTCAAATTTCTAAGTGAGATTATAGGTAAACCTACTTTTAATATTAATTTGTGTTCAGGAGTTCCGGAAGGCATTAAGGAATTCAAAAATTCTGTTGGATAATGTACTGCCTCCTCCTCCATCTCAATGACTGTGTCTACCGAATAGTAGATCTGTGACGCTGCTTTAAATTTTGAAAAAAAAAAGGGCGCTGCCCGCACCCTGCTCGCTTATTTTTTTATGTTTTCTTTTATATTCCAACCTAACCTAACCCATCCTGTTTAAAAAGATACAGCTAAATGCAACTCTTAACAATAACATGACAATACTCCTGCATTTTCAGGATTTAGGTATTCAAAGTGACACTTTTCATCATAATGTTCTCTCAGAAACGGGTTGTAATGTATTGTAATCAATAAGTAACAAACTCATACGGCTTAAGTAGGTTGTGTACTTAGATTATCAGGGTTGATGAATTGAAGTTTAATTTATTAATCACATTTCAGTTTAATGAGCTGTCGTTAAACATAAAATATATACTAAAAACAACCGTACGCATTATGTGACTACCTTTTATAATTTAGGCTTGCACTATCCGGCATCATCAGGGAGGAGTTGAAAGTGAACAAAAATATCCCGTATCTTTGCTTAGTATTCTTATTACTTAGTATTGCAGTACGCTGCATCATCAGGGCTGTGGAGCTTAAGGTTGAAATTGTCATCATGTGTCTTTGCTTAGTAATTATATTACATACCCGAAAGCATTAAATGGCCAACTCCTATGGCTTAGGCTTGCAGTACCCTGCATCATCAGGCTTGAGGAGTTGAAGATCTAAATTTTCATCTTGTGTCTTTGCTTAGTAATTATATTACATACCCGAAAGCACTAAATAGCTAATTTCTATGGCTTAGGCTTGAAGTACCCCTGCATCATCAGGCTTGAGGAGTTAAAGGTCAAAATTTTCATCATGTGTCTTTGCTTAGTAATTATATTAAATACCTGAAAGCACCAAATGTCCATCTCGTATAGTTTAGGCTAGCAGTATCCTGCATCATCAGGGGTGAGGAGTTGAAGGTCGAAATTTTCATTTTGTGTATTTGCTTAGTAATCATATTATATACCCGAAAGCACCAAATGGCCATCTCCTATGGCTTAGGCTTGAAGTAACCCTGCATCATCAGCGTTGAGGAGTTGAAGGTCAAATTTTTTACCGTGTATCTTTGCTTGGTATTTTTATTACATAACCGTAAGTACCAAATAGCCAACTCTTACGGTTTAGTCTTGAAATACCCTTACATCATCAGGGTTGATGAGTTGAAGATCAAATTTTTGTCCCATGAATTTGTTTAACAATCTTATTATATATCCATAAAAACAAATTGACTTACTTCTACGGTTCAGGCTAGCAGTACCCCTGCATCATCAGGATTGCGACTGACTTATGCGCTTTTCTCATGGATGCCACTGTCAAAGTGAACTAAAAATAAATGGGACCCGATGACACGCACTCCCTTTCAAATGAAAAAAAAAATCATCCAAATCCGTTCGCCCAGTGCGGAGAAATCGAGTAACAAATATAAAGTTAAAAAAAAAAAAAAAAAAAATACAGACGAATTGATAACCTCCTCCTTTTTGGAAGTCGGCTTAAAACTATGTTTTAACATAAAAATCAAAGCGAAATACTAAATTTTATTGAGGTGGCCTTAAAATTGACTGACTTTCATACAACCTTACATCTCCTATTTGGGTTAAATTGGGGGGGGGATCAGAAAATTCATTCTTAACTGACGTCTACGTCATAAAAGGAACCCCTAGTAAAAATCATATTCGTATCTTTAGCAGTTTAGGCTCTACGATATTTATTCAATAGATGAGTGAGAGAGCATCCTTTCGTTTTTATATAAGTATATATAGATATAGAGATATAGATTTGTATAGTATCAAATAACATAGGTACACACATAACCAATAAAAAATACATAACAAAGGAATACATTTTACAGACCATAACATGTTTAGTTTCAACCAATTCAACTATGCAGTTACATATCTTATTAACACTTATCGAACACAGAATAAATACTGCGTAGTTTTAAATTGACATAACTTTTTTATTTATAAATCGATTTACATAAAATAAACACTAAATGTTAAGTGAAGTTTCCCACAACACATCGGTGAAAATTATATTCAAATTGGATAAGCCGTTTCTGAGATTAGCGTTTTCAAACACACAGACAAACAGACAAACAGACAAACAGATAAACAGACAAACAGACAAACAGAAAAGATTTCTAAAAACCATTATTTTGGGTTCTATATCGTATTAAAGACCTCTAGAAATGGTTTTCACCAAAATTTATTCCATGTACAGACAGCGACCTCTTACAGATTTATTATAGTATAGATTTTTATATAAGTATATATAGATATAGAGATATAGATTTGTATAGTATCAAATAACATAGGTACACACATAACCAATAAAAAATACATAACAAAGGAATACATTTTACAGACCATAACATGTTTAGTTTCAACCAATTCAACTATGCAGTTACATATCTTATTAACACTTATCGAACACAGAATAAATACTGCGTAGTTTTAAATTGACATAACTTTTTTATTTATAAATCGATTTACATAAAATAAACACTAAATGTTAAGTGAAGTTTCCCACAACACATCGGTGAAAATTATATTCAAATTGGATAAGCCGTTTCTGAGATTAGCGTTTTCAAACACACAGACAAACAGACAAACAGACAAACAGATAAACAGACAAACAGACAAACAGAAAAGATTTCTAAAAACCATTATTTTGGGTTCTATATCGTATTAAAGACCTCTAGAAATGGTTTTCACCAAAATTTATTCCATGTACAGACAGCGACCTCTTACAGATTTATTATAGTATAGATAATATGTAGGAGCTCGCATGTATCGGCAGACGCGCGGCAGCGGCCAATATTTGTACTGCGAGTGTGCGCATTGTTGCCAGTTTATTTATATAAGTAGGATTCACCTGCACTGTATTTAAATGTCATGTTATACATTTTCAAGTAAAGTGCAGAGTGCACTACCGGTTTTGGTCTTTAGCAAAAATAGGAAAAAATGAAAATAAATCTAGTCTATTCCGAATTATTGCTGTTTCGGTAAAGCTGCTTGTACTAACAGCATTTTTTTATAAAATGACGGATAGACGGGATTGGATCAAGACTGATTTTCTTTAACGGACTTATATAAGATTGATGAGTTGAGAACAAGCTTCCTGAAATGAAAGTATGGAGTCAGTGGCGTCCGTGAACATCTGTGCCAAAATTCATATGGAATATGTTCTTCAGGAAACCGATCACAAACTTGTAGCATCTCCTGAAACTATGATGGTCTCATATCTCATATGTAAGTCAACCGGCAGTAAATCCTTCTACCGAAACACAGGACTTCGAGTTAGAAATAAGTGGTACTCTCGGTGCGTTGCGCGGGCTATCCGGCGAAACAATGCAGTGTGGATGGACCCCATGACTAGCGATATCACTCGTCCGCGTCTGCGGTGATAACGTATCGGCCTGTTTATTGTGCCACTCGTAATAGTTACATGCTAATTATAATTTATAGATTACACGGCTCACTGGCTCCGGCGACCGCTTTTTGTTGTAATCTCATTATGATAGTTGTAATGTTTATGAGCTGAGAATGAGCGAATTTAATACTAATAATTAAGTTTTTTTGCTTTGACTGTTCATTTAGTATTCAGTTCATATAAATACATTAAAATTGTTCGAGATCATCACGTTAGCTTCGTTTTATTATTTATTGCATACGAACCTCTTCCAAAGTTACTACATTCAATCCTTCGCTAAACTCATCTAAGTAGTCATCCTGACCCAATGATATGAAAATTACCCGGAATTTGTTATATGGAAGTAAAATGTGTGTGAAGTGTATCAATCCGCAATTGGTTCTAAACCCTTCATATCATGAATGATCCGTATTTGGCAGTAGGACAATAAAGGTTAGACAATTATACAAGTAAACTACATACTACGTATTACTATCTACTATGGTATGTTACACTGACCTATGCTCTTCCTTGTTTACAAGGAGTTCGAAGAGGATTATAACAAGTTTTCCTTCTGATGCTTTTACAGAGTACAACGACGTGACGATATTCTTAACCGCTCGAATTTGAGAAAGTTATACAGAGAAAGTTAATAAGTTGAGTAAATTAAAAAAATGTAAATAAATTCTTTATAATGACAAAACATAACAGAAAACAAATCAGTTTTAATAACTAGTAGCGAGGCTCGTTCACAAATGCTGGGCAACGGTTGCGAGCTGCGGATGCAATTTATCGGCACGCGATTTCTCCGGCAGCCGCCCATTATACGCTTCCGACTGCAGCCACCATCGCCGCCACCTGTTGCTGCCTTTGTTTATACACCACTATCTAACATGTGAAGTGGGAGAGCTACAGAGCGAAACCGGGTTAGTTGGGATAGATAGCAAGGGACCAAGGACGCTGTACCATTTAAAGAGGTTTTCATTTATAGTTTCCAATTTGACAGGTATAGATTATATTTGTCTTATTTACAAATATTCCCTGACTGTAATTTTTTTTGTAAACATGTGTTTAAACCTATCCCGACTTGATAAAATATCTTACTTATGCCTGAAATAGAGTTCCCCAAATCTCATCTAACCAGATTCAAAACTTCCAATAACTGGTAATTTATTGATAAAGTGCCGGGACCTAAATTGGATTATCTATAATAGAGGTTTCTCACTTTTCCAGGTCCCACTTAAATAGGTTTCACAGTGTAATTGAATGTCTAAATATAAAGTGCCTGTCATCTACTACCTACTGTTATATCCGTCCCAGCAACTTTTTTCCACTGTTTTCTGGAATTAATGGTAAGCATGACTGGCAACATAACCGATCTCAGGTGGAATTTTGTACAATTTATTATCATAATTATGACTTCTACTTCCTCGTATCTGATTGCACTCGTAATACATGTAATAGCAACTAAACATTATACATGTGACGCCAGAGACCTGCGTTCAAAAAGTAGGATGTGGTGTGTGGGCGGAGTCAGTGGTCCGATTGGCTGCCAGCGCGGCAGACTGTTTTAATTGGAAGAAAATCCAACCTTGCCATTGGCCACCACGGTTAATGAGTGTTCGTGCACATATGACTGAATTGCTACGGCATGACTAACATGTCTAAAAGGCAAAAGAACGTGTTACTTTTTGCTTTTGTAAGTTTTACATTATCTAGTTCGTGTTTTAATAGTCCTTCTATTCAAACGTAGGTCCATCCTTTTTGAAAATAAATAGGAAGTGTCCGTAAAGATCTAAGATATTCTGTAGCTATAAAAATATGATCCTAAATTCTTCAAAATTCACATATACTTAAGGCTTTTTACGTAGATCTCTTACTAAAATAATCCCTCTTATATTTACCATGTAACTCAACGACATTTTTTTCCTCGTACGTTTGAAATGTGTGAAACATGTAACACAGACACATCTGACACAGAAACATGTACGATAGAGCAAACTCGTCGTTAAACGAATGTCAAGTGCGATGGTCCCTTCCCGAGGAATCCCCAAGGCCGGGGCAAGCTCACCCACATTCGCGGCGAAGGATTCGTATCGATTGTTCGCTGCGGCGCGACCTTGACCGCCGCTCTCCCCTCCCGCGTCCCGCCGCCCGCCACTCCTCTCCCCTCTCCCTCCGCCACGTGGTCGCCTTAACTTAACAACTCACGAGCCGTCGAAATTTGCACTACAAATCCACGGTCCTTATTCCTTTAGGCATAGAAACTATAATTGGGCAAGTATAAAGGATTGACTGAATGGAAATCTTATTCGCTCTCTACTGGTCGAGACGGGTGAAATTTATGGAGCTCTGCCACGTGGCTGCAGTCATACGAAACCGTACGATCCGGACGCTACCATTTCGGTCTTTATTTCGGTCTGCCTCATGGTCTGGGTCATGAGTATCCTAAGTGTTAATCTGGGTCACAAACTATGTGTGTGCCAAATTTCAGTGCATTCGAAGAATGAACAAACTTTTATATTTATAATATTAGCACAATCGGTTTCCGGCAACAAGCATAAGTTCCGACTGAAATTGTCACCGAAAGTATAATGATGATTCTAAAAATATGTTCACGATCTTATGACGTATACCATATTTATGTGTTATCACCACAGTGCAATATAATAGTACCGAAGAATGTCATGCAATTACCTGCGCATCAAATATACTTGCAAATCATGCTGATTGTTACAATTATTATTAAACTACGCTGTACAATTACTTGATCATAGACGATTCAAACTTCCCGGAATATCTATCGTTGCAATCATCTCGTCGATCTGTTCATTTCCTACACTAATTTCTTTAAAAAATAATATTTCATGTTCTTCTTTCTTCTGCTTGAATGAATGTTTGTCTGTATGTATATGCTTTATAGAATCGTAACTTTTCTAAAGATCATCACATCATCAAATGCATAGTATTTGATCATGTGACGATCTTTAGAAAAGTTGTTATTCATGAGCTCGCGAAGGTCTCTGGTGTATTTTTTTTTTGTGATGGCGTAGCAACGCGCTAGGGTACAGCTAGTTAAATAGAAACGCGAAAGTTTGAGAGGATGTATGTATCTGTGTGTTTGTCACTGTCACAGGTAAAAACTGACCGGTAGTTTTTGCGTGTAACAGTAGATTTCGACGGTAGTTCTACTAACATATAGTTTATGACCAAGATTAACGAATTGGATACACCGTACCGGTGGCACCCGGTGGAACATAGGTGGAACCCGGGGAATAACCCAGTTTATTTATATAAACATTTCAGTTTGTTCTGCTTCCTAATATATGAAGTTCGAAGCAACGTTTTACATTATTCAACGACTGAAGCGAATGGCATCATGAATATAACAGTAACAGTAGTGTATTACATAAGTTAATCGACCAATTAAAACATATTATTAAGTGACTTCTGTAATGGTCTTTTTGCTGTCATTTAATAATCCTTTTTTATAATACTTATTTCTCATTGGAAAAGTAATGTTGATGCAATAAAATCATTTGTTGTTCTCCTAACGAACTTCCAGACTTAGTTTCATTATTGCCACAATAGTTGCATTGTTATGCGTGTTGTTGTGGCACTACAAGATAATCAGTGTCATTATTTCTATTAAATAAACCAATTATCTATTTGTTCTAATACGTTACGAGTATTCATAAAAAACACACGCTTTCTACACTCATAGCCCCACACTAGTTCTCTATTTTCTCCTGTGTCGTGAGTACCATGGACACACACAAGACGAATACACACGAATATTCATGATATGTGGTTCTTGAATTTGTATAAAACTCATATCATGAGTACCCTTTAAATATTACAATGTATCAATTCCGCGGTAATGTTAATTTAAATTCATATTCTATATTATTCAATATTTTCGTGTATTAATAATAATTATTCCTAATGAATAATTATTATTAATTAATGAATATTTATTCAGTTTAAAAATTTCAAGGTATTTCAAGAATTTTAATTAAGTTATGATATTGCCATCCTCTAACCACAATTGCGTCCGTAAAACAAGCTGAAATTCTTCAACAGATCTACAATTACAATGATAGTAATGGCATGCTTTATAAATAGTTACATTTCTGGATCGACGTATTGATTGTTTTCGTTCGCGTGACGGTATTCAGGCGGCCCTGTATAATTACCGCTGAACTTGAACTTGTGAACTTTGCAGGAATTAATGTGACTTGTGGGCCGCTTCGTCATCCGTCGTTATGTCTAACAGTGAATATCGGCTATTAGCAAATGATCGTATTTCGAAATTTCATAAAGTTTAAGGTAGAGTTTTGTATACCTAATAATAATTTATTACGAGACGATGATTCGGTTTTTTGAAATAAGATTTAAGTAGCAAACGAGCATGCTGTCCATGTGATCGTAAGAGCCACACATGGACACATGGAAGCAACTTTTAACAGCAAAAGTTGTATTTGCTGTTAAAAGTTGCTTCTATGGACTATGATGATAGCCTCGTATAGTATTTTCAAGTTCTGCAACTAATAATTTATTTTGCCATTCCACTGAAATATACCTAATTAATCCACGTATTATAATATCCTTAAAAATATTGAAGTGGCTATAACCTAATTAAATAATTGCTCGTGTTTTTTCTCGTAGTCCACATAATTGAGGAAGCTATATATTACATTTGTGTTTATTAAGTGTATTTTTAAGATATTGTACCTAAAGTGTTATAACGCCACATGGAAGAACCAGTGCAGTTCGACCAAGTAGGTACCACCGCCGTACTTATTTCTAGGGTGAAGCAGTCCTTGCGTTTCGGAAGCAAAGCTTGTCGGGAGTATCTGTAAGCACTGTTCTATATAAAGTTGTCAGATGTCCATGGGCGGCAGTTACAACTTAACATTCGGGGGAGTGAATATTTTTTGCTGCTTTAGTTTGATAAAAATGAAAACGAAAATAAAAAATAGTTTATCAATCATAGATGAGTTAATACTCCCGAGGACTACGGTGTGCGTGTCATAATTATATAAGTAACTCGGCAACCACATCCCTCCATCGAAACCCAGAAATCCTTCACGCTAGAAATAAGTGTGGCGGTGACAGCTTCTTCGTTCGAACTACACTGGTTCTAACACCGAAAAACTAAATTGGTGAATTACATGCTCCTATTTTACTTCAATCTGATCAAAGAAACTTTTAGAGACACCGATCCCGTTCTGTGCTGACATCGGTTGAATGGCGTTGTTTTTTTCCCAGGCCTATCCGCGGCATGTCGGCGGTGGTGCTGGGCGCGGGCCCGGCGCACGCCTGCTTCTTCGCCACCTACGAGCAGAGCAAGCACATGCTGGCGCACCTCACCAGGCATCGCCACGAACACATCACACACGGTAACGAAATCATATCAATTTTATTCTCAATTCCCAAACTGATCCAAGTGGTCTCTTGGGGGCAGGGGTCCGCGCTCGCGTGATAGAAAAATGAGAATCTACAATTCGTAAGTCCATGAAAAATTATCTGCATTTAATAGTAAATAATTAAAGTGTAGTTTTGACTACACCTAAACAGTTATGGGGAACATTTGACATTCTTGGATTCTCAATTACCGGTCTGGCAATGGAAAGCCCGAGATAAAATGTTTTTTTTTTTTTAACTTTTTTATAAACTTGTGTTGTGTAAAATCAATGAAATATAATGTGTGGTTGCAGGTCTGTCCGGCTGCCTAGCGTCGCTGGTACACGACGCAGTCTCAAATCCTGCTGAGGGTATGTATCTCACCAACCGAGGATATTTTACTATGTAAAGTTTATATCGAAGAGAGTTATAGTGATGTAACTAATGTTACTGTTTGAACATTCGGGAATGCGAATATCCGTTGACGCCAACATACTCGTATGTGCCGCTATAGGAGTGCCGCTTAGTTTAGGAGGCATAAAAGTAAATTTGGCAACCTTAGTTTTTTCTTAAATTTGTACACATTTGGCGTACTTTTTTGGTCGTCAAACTAAAAACAAAAACAAAACATTCGCACAATCTTTGCGAATGTGTAATAAATTGCGAATGCGACGATTCGTTATATGGCTAGAGTGTACTAGCGTAGAAATGTTGTTCGATGTTACTGGTATATTGTAGGTGAATTGATTGGATGATTGCATGCCGTCACATTGTGCGCAGCCCCGTGACGGGACATTAGGACATTAGGGTCGCGCACAACATCGTGCCTCGCAATTTATGCTAAACTAGATTATTTCCGCGGCTTGGAAAGTTTTGCGTCGCGTCCACTACGGTAATGAGTGGCCTAAAGGTTAATTAGGGAATTTAATTGTCTGCCAAATTCTAGCGAAACCCGATACTTTTTTCTGTTATCGAGGGGGAAACCTTCAAAAGGTACCCGCCGCCGTGGGAGCGACACAGGGTTATGTGGAACTAGCTGTACCCGCGGCTTCGCCCGCGTAAAAATGAGTGTATCGCAAAGTTTTTCCCGTGCAAATCTCGACCCCGTTGAAATTCCATGATAAAAAGTAGTCTATATGTTGTTCCACGACCTTTTCTATAGTGAGTCCCATCTAAATGAGTTTAGCCGCTCAAGCGATTACCCGGACAAAGAAAGAGCGAAGAAACGAATTTAAAGTATGTATTTGTGGTTAGGATCATAATTGTTATGTAAAAATATTTTTAAAATTAGACGAATTAGAATATTGTAAACCGCCTTTCTTTGAACTAATTAACAATCATAGTGGTCACACAATATCAAGAAGCACCTTGTAAACCAAATCCTCCTCCACATTTAAACCAAAACCCATCGATATCAAAGATTGATTTTAAAGAATTTTGGTTCTACATTTTAAGCGAAGCTCAACTTAAATTGTCTGTATGAGACAGGTACGTTTATAATTAATCTTTTTACTCTTAAACGGTCTTTGTGGTTCATTACATAAAAAAAAATATATGGCAAGGTAAAACCAAGCTATTTTAAACTTTTGCCTGACGGAGGTTAAACCTCTCTATTAATTTCATTTATACTTTGTGACACTCACACATTTTCACGCGGCGAAAGCTTTGCATTTCCGATACTAATCAATTGGTAGAACCAGTGTAGTTCGACCGGGGAGATACCACCGCCATATCTATTTCTATCGTAAAGCATTTCTTGCATTTCGATGGAAGGGTATGGTTGCCTTCACACTTTTATTTGAGGCGACTATCTTAGTCCTCATAAGTAGCAACGCATCTATGGTAGAGTTTAGATAGAAGGTATGTTCTATATGAAGTTGCTTACAGATGTTCATGGGCGGCTGGGACCACTTACCATCAGGTGGACTGCATGCTCGTTTGCTGCGTCAATCAGATAAAATAAAATAAAAAAAAAGATTATTTGTTATTTGTTTTAAGTATTATTATTATTGAGATAATCATTGCGTATTATTTATATTTAAAAGGATGGTTTAAATAAATTGCACCAATCATATTTTGTAAAATAGGGCAATAGTGTAATATTATTAACACGTCAAAACCATGCTCTTCACGTCAAATGTATCGCGGGCATCTATTCACCTCGCCAGCCTCGCGCCATTTGAAGTGCAATGTTTGTATACAAAAAGAGGCTACTCTTACAAACTCATTTTACATTCATGTCCTACTCAACACTGGACACTGTCAAGTGGTCAGATTACTCTAATAATGCACGCGCTTCCTCGGCCGGCTTACCCCTGATGAGAGGCAGATCTTTATAATTTTAAATCTCTAATATCTTCAAAAGTATTTATTTGATGCATATAGTGTAAAATTAATACTGTAAAAGTAATGTAGGATTAATACCGAACAGAAGAAAACACACTCGAAAATAACGTAATATTTTTAGTTAAAATATGGAACATAAAAATAATTATTGTGAGTTAACCTTATGAGATATAGATATGCTATCGCGGATTTATTTTATATTTAAGTTTGCAATCCAGTGTTTCGTAGCCCTTGATTTATCGATATTACTTCGTAGTTGTTTTGTAGATAACGCCATCTATCAAATGTTCATTCAACGTAATTCAACAGAACAGAGATAGCGCAAGTATATACCTAATATTAAACTCATCGGGAATTCCTCGTAATTATAATCGTAAATTTTGCATTATAAATACATTTTCATAATATAAACCCATATTACAATTAAATCATAGAAAGTTAAAAATAAATGAAAGAACAATGCCCACTTCCCATACATTTGAAAACCTGGTATATTGTCTCATAATCATTTTTAAGATTTGAACATAGCGAAGTTAAAAAAATATGAATAAGTAATAGTATAGCTCTCATGTCGTGCTCAGTATCGACTCCGCGGAACTGACAGTGTCAAATGTCAAAAGAAGAAAAACCGTTTCAGTTGTGTACTCAGTTCATACTACATACATGCGATTTGATTTTGATTGATTTGAGATTTGGATGGATTTAAGAATGTCAATATTATTTATTATTTTAGATAGCATGCATATAAACTGTTATAGAAAATCTTTTAAAAAAGTAAAAAAAATAAATATATGAAGAATTAATTGAAAGAATAATGAAACAAATAATTATTCAAGTAGCAATGCGTTAAATGGAACGCAGTGACGTGAAATGATAGTTGAGTTGCGTTCAAAACATGTAATTCGTTAAACTTTTACCTTGTTTAGTATATACAAATATTCAAATAACTTTATTTCCTGCGTTCCTTCTAATTTAGTAGCTGCATTTTAAGATTTTTACATCACTATACACGATCAGGTGAAAATTGGACAACCTTCTAGAAATCACATCTATTTGAATAGTAACTAATTGTTACCAATTTATATGTATTAACTGAACGTACTCACGATGACGTCCAGGCGAAATGGCCAATATTGTGATTGTCATTTACATTGGAATTTAACAAAATTCGCGACATACCGAGTTTTACGAATATATGTTGTCGACTCAAAATCAATATTTTTTAATGTTTTATTATTCACTTATGTTTTTAATCAAATCTATCATACCCCTTGACGGAATTATTAGTACACCTCTTTGTCAAAAACGAACTACCATACAAACATTTATGCTCGAATTTAACATTTTCAACCCATTTTTTGAAATAAAAAGTAGCCTATAATGGATCCCAAGGTCACCACTATCTGTGGACACAATTTCATGAATTTCGGTTCAGTAGTTTTAGCGTGAAAGAGTAACAGACAGACAGACAGAGTTACTTTCGCATTTATAATATTAGTAGGGATTTTTACCGCACTAAATCCCGCCCGGTGGCCTCCTCGCTACAAAGAGGACTCCGGGATCTACAAAGCAACACAAACGTAAAGGGAACGCAACCGGAATCCTCTGAGCGAGTTGCTCCATCGGACTCCTCCCAGGTGAGCGGCTGGGCCCACCGCTCCGTCTAGTTTTTACGACGGTATGAGACAGGCAGGGGATGCTGTATCCCTATTGCAATCCCGGAATTACAGGGACACATTTAAATGGTCCTACAAAAGCCATATAAATTCAGCTCTAGGTATTGTCTTGATGAAGTTTGCGTGATCCAATTCGTGGTTAACGTAAACGAGATGTTCGTAACACATCGGCGCCGAGGTGCGAACTCGTGTCTTGATTACTTTATTGCTCCTCCGAACCCCGCAAATGCCACTTGTCCTCGTCTGAACTCGCTTCTAAAATTTTATTCACTTGTGACCCACTAACCGGCGGAGCAAATACCTCTGCGCTTTTTGTTCAATTCTGTGATTGAACTTATGTTTGCATTCGTTCGGTAATGTTGTATAAATATGTTTTAAAATATTTATTTTTATAAGCTTGAATTAGACAACGAGCACGTTGCATCTGCCGTTCATGGCCATATGTAAGCTTTTTTATATAAAACAAGGGTTCTATCTGAAGTCAATCACAGATGCGATGGTACTCCCGAGGACTGAGACGGTCGCTTCTTATAAAAGTCAGCAAGCAACCACACCCTTCTAGAAATAGGTTTATCGTGGTACCTTTCCGTTCATCATATCATATACGTTCTGCCACCTTATAATTATATTTGTATCATATTGTTGGACTTGATAAATTATCCAAGGCTCAATTTCCAAGAAATCCTTACGATACAAAGTAGAATAGGCAAATGTGATACACCGTGGGCCTTGTCACAATTAAATCATCGCACTATTTCTGTTGCCAGTCGTCAGATAACGACGCATTTGGAGTGCACGAGGTCTATCGCCACTTCAACAAACAATAACCGCACTCGAGGACTTGACACGTGTGGGATATAAGCTTTTGCACCCGATTTTATTGCTTGTCATCTTATATTGTTTGCGACGAACGTGGCGTCATCAATAACAAGTAATGTATACCAAGAATAAATTGGTTGCATGAGAGTATTTCTGCAAATAACTCAACATTTTTAGCCAAGTTCAAGACTGTAGTATCTCCTAACTTTTCCTTAAATAAAATAAATATTGTCTGTGAGTGACATTCACAGATTTTAGATAACAGTGCGGGTGACAGGTTGCCTGGAAAATGTTCACAAACAAATCTGTCACAGGCGTAGAGCGCATTGAATGTGAAGGAACGAATTATTCAACGGTATAAAGTTCTTTGAAATCTGTGTGTTTGCCATACGATTTGTTTACGTGAGAAATAAATTCAATATGAATTTTTTTATGAGTTTTTCGGAAGTGTCGGTATCTATAATCCTCTGTATGCTATATTGACACAAAAAATATGTAAGTGACAATCTCACGCATCATGTTGTTCCTCAGCTTTCAGACCCATCTCTGAGCTTCTTATGTGGACCAAATGTTAAGATAATTTTAACTTATTCAATAGTAAAACCCATATTACTTGAAACTGCAGCAACTGAACAGAAATAAATTCGGTGGCAAGGTTTTACCATTATAACACACCGGACGGTGACCCAAATTTCTCACATATTTTTGCACGGTATGGGTCGCTACCTACAGAGTTCAATTATACTTGCCTTACGCACTGGGTAGGACAGTGGCT
Source organism: Spicauda simplicius (assembly GCA_949699795.1). Classification (NCBI taxonomy): domain Eukaryota; kingdom Metazoa; phylum Arthropoda; class Insecta; order Lepidoptera; family Hesperiidae; genus Spicauda; species Spicauda simplicius. The sequence goes on from OX453079.1 coordinate 15,343,228, forward strand.
CGTGAGGTCCTTTTGATGTTCAATTTGTGGCTAAAGGAGCGTGTTCCGGCCCTGATTGTGTGTATTCCTTTCTGTTGCTAGTGAGGTCCGTGGGAGAGTTCAGTTACCGGGTTTCCCTACAGCAAAACTGCTCATTATATTGTGCGACGACTTGCGTATTAGAGCGGTCACCATACCGGTCTAACACTCAGCGGGTTCCGGGTTCGAACCCCGGCTAGTCAGATGTCTGAATGATGAAATTAGGTTTTTGTTCTGGGTTTGGATGTTATTGTATATGTCTTTGTGTATTCTCGCTCATTGTACCCCCCACACAGGAGAAAAACGTAATGTCTAAATTTTCTGCTAGAAGTGTTTTTTATATATTTATTTTATCAGGTATCAACAGAATGTTTTTTGGTCGTCAAATTGCAGTTATATATTTGCAAAACATTCGCAGAAGCCTTGCGAATGCGAACATTAGATACATTAATAATGGGTAGGTAGAAAACGAATCTCGAAAACTTTAGGTGCGGTTTTATGTGGTAAAAATTTGAATAACTGAATGATTTACCAAAGCAGTCAGCATGCTTTTGTAAATGTAATTATTAGTGAAAATCTTGTGTTATCGAATGGGTAACCTGACATTGTATGTAATTATCAAATTAATGCTTATCATTTCCTCGTTTCAAACGGTGCAAGTTACGTTTATCATGAAACAGAGATTACTATTTGAATGTAACGCTCGCAATCAAATTGTGATAGAAGTGACAATGTACGAGTAGATAATGAATACTGCAAGCATTTTCCTTGTTGTGGTGTTCGTGGAAAAGTATTAGCGTATTGGTAGTGATGGTCAACTCTAGTTACTAACTCGAATTAACTCGAGTTGAGCTTGACTCGAATTAACTCGAGTTGAATTCCTTATAACTCGAGTTTGAATGTAGCTACCGCGGCCAATTAACCACTTTAGTACTATTCGTGAATTTTATATTTACTATACACGTCATTTGCCGATCATTGTGACTATGTTCATTATTTACAATTATCACAATATTGAAGTTTTTTTGGTTATTATTGGAATGCCGTTATTTTTGTTCGGTTATATTAAAGTGACTATTGTGTTATTATTATAAAGTAATACTGGTTCAAAATAAAAAAAAAAAAACAAGTTGCAAGTTTTGTGTTAACAGGAAAAAACAAATCTTTGGTTGTTTAAATTCTACTAAATTAATTAATTATGATTGACTGACTCTATGCATATTTCATGAATCTGTTTAGCTTTTTTATATTGTTATGGAGTTAGGTTATTAAATGGTGAGAACATGACAAATGGTACACTAGTTTTATCCAGTTGACTCGAGTTCAACTCGATTTATGTGAATTTTAACTCGAGTTAATTCGAGTCATGCTTCGTTGGCACATCACTAGCTTTTGGCTCACGTGCTCCACTTCTAGGAAGCCGTGGTTCGGGACCGTCTCGTGACTCAAGTCTTCACTTCGCCCACATGATCCTAATTTTGTATTTTATTACCAGATTTGTGTACGAATTTTGTGGTTTCGTACGCCTTTTGAGATGTCTCGTATAATATTTCCTAATCTGCCCCGTAACGAACCACACAGTAATGGGCATATTATGTAAAACTAGCAGAACCTGCGAGTTCGTTCGCGCGAATCATAAACCATCTATTGCACTTTTAAGATACATTGTTGGACATCCACCTTCCCCGTTTATTTAATAGACAACAATATATTGAACACCAAAACCAGATACTAAGTTTTATTGAGCTTGCATCAGGCGCATTTCCGAAAAAGCTTTCAACTTTTGAAGAGTGCTTTTAATTTGTTCCCCGGAATCATACGATGTGAATGTGGACCCAGCGGCCGGAGTGAACGGTGGGAGCGGAGTAACCGGAGTGACTAAAATGACTGGACTGGGAGGAATGACCGCTGCGAGCGGAGTGATCGGAGAGCCCAGAGTGAACGGAGTGACCGGACTGTCCCAGAATGACCAGAGAGACCGAAGTACCCGGAGTGACCAGAATGCCCGGAATAATCGGAGTGACCGAAGTGACCGGAGTGCCCAGAGTACGCAAAGTGACCGTAGTGACCAAAGTGCACAGAGTGCCCGGAGTGACTGGATAGCTCAGAGTGACCGGATTGCCCAGAGTGACAAAATTGCCCGGAGTGACCGAATTGCCCAGAGAGCTCAGATTGCCCGGAGTGAGCACATTGCCCAGAGTGCTCAGATTACCCGGAGTGACCGAAGTACCCAGAGTGACCGGATTGTCCGGAGTGACCAGATTGCCTGGAGTGAGCGATATACCGGGAGTGACCGGATTGCCCAGAGTGTCTGAATTGCCCGGAGTGACTGAATTGCCCAGAGTGCTCAGATTGCCCGGAGTGACCACATTGCCCAGAGTGCTTAGATTGCCTGAAGTGACGGGATTGCCCGGAGTGACCGGATTGCCCAGAGTGACAAAATTGCCCGGAGTGACCGGATTGTCGGGAGTGACCGAATTGCCCGGAGTGCTCAGATTTCCGGAATGACCAGATTTCCCGGAGTGACCGGATTGCCCAGAGTGACAAAATTGCCTGGAGTGATCGGATTGCCCAGAGTGACAAAATTGCTCGGAGTGACCGGATTGCCCAGAATGACAAAGTTTCCCAGAGTGACTGATATGCCGGGAGTAACCGGATTGCCCAGAGTGACAAAATTGCCCGGAGTGACTGAATTGCCCAGAGTGCTCAGATTGCCCGGAGTGACCACATTGCCCAGAGTGCTCTAATTGCCCGGAGTGACCGGATTGCCCAGAATGACAAAGTTTCCCAGAGTGACTGATATGCCGGGAGTGACCGGATTGCCCAGAGTGACAAAATTGCCCGGAGTGACTGAATTGCCCAGAAGCTCAGATTGCCCGGAGTGACCATTTTGCCCGGAGTGACCACATTGCCCGGAGGGACCAGATTGCCCGGAGTGACCACATTGCCCAGAGTGCTCTAATTGCCCGGAGTGACCGGATTGCCCAGAGTGACAAAATTGCCCGGAGTGACCGGATTGCCCGGAGTGACCGAATTGCCCAGAGTGCTCAGATTGCCCGGAGTGACCATATTGCCCGGAGTGACCACATTGCCCGGAAAGACCAGATTGCCCGGAGTGACCACATTGCCCAGAGTGCTCAAATTGCCCGGAGTGACCGGATTGCCCAGAGTGACAAAATTGCCTGGAGTAACCGGATTGCCCTGAGTGACCGAATTGCCCAGAGTGCTCAGATTGCCCGGAGTGACCATATTGCCCGGAGTGACCACATTGCCCAGAGTGCTCAAATTGCCCGGAGTGACCGGATTGCCCAGAGTGACAAAATTGCCCGGAGTGATCGATATGTCGGGAGTGACCGGATTGCCCGGAGTGACCGGATTGCCCAGAGTGACAAAATTGCCCGGAGTGACCACATTGCCTAGAGTGACAAAATTGCCCGGAGTGACCGGATTGCCCAGAGTGACAAAATTGCCCGGAGTGATCGATATGTCGGGAGTGACCGGATTGCCCGGAGTGACCGGATTGCCCAGAGTGACAAAATTGCTCGGAGTGACCACATTGCCTAGAGTGACAAAATTGCCCGGAGTGACCGGATTGTCCGGAGTGCTCAGATTGCCTGGAGTGACCAGATTGCCCGGAGTGACCAAATTGCCCAGAGTGACAAAATTGCCCGGAGTGACCGGATTGTTGGGAGTGACCGAATTGCCCGGAGTGCTCAGATTGCCCGGAATGACCAGATTTCCCGGAGTGACCGGATTGCCCAGAGTGACAAAATTGCCTGGAGTGACCGGATTGCCCGGAGCGACCGAATTGCCAAGAGTGACCGATATGTCGGGAGTGACCGGATTGCCCAGAGTGACCGAATTGCCCGGAGTGCTCAAATTGTCCTGAGTGACCACATTGCCCAGAGTGACAAAATTGCCCGGAGTGACCGGATTGCCCAGAATGACAAAATTGCCCGGAGTGACCGATATGCCGGGAGTGACCGGATTGCCCAGAGTAACCGAAGTGCCCAGAGTGCTCAAGTTGTCCTGAGTGACCACATTGTCCAGAGTGACAAAATTGCCCGGAGTGACCGGATTGCCCAGAGTGCTCAGATTGCCCGGAGTGACCAGATTGTCCGGAGTGACCGCATTGCTCGGTGTGACTGATTGCCCAGAGTGACCGGATTGCCCGGATTAACCGGATTGACCGGAGTGACCGATATGCCGGCAGTGACCGGATTGCCCTTGAGGGACCCCAGAAGGTAACGGAATCCATGTCGAGGAATAGCCATTTAATACTACAGCCTGTGATCGATTTTCGAATGATGATTGATGATGTATGATTTGAACCACCAGTATAGGTTACCATGAATTCCGGCTCTAAACAGTATAGTGTGGTCGCTGCGATCGAAGCATTTACTGTATTCAGTATATATGGCGTCAATTTGTCCCCTGCTTCCATGTTGAATGTTATAAAATCTGTAAATGTTAATAAGTTAGTTGCTGCTGTGTTATGTTGTTCCTGGGTAAACATGATTGAGAAACAACTATAGACTTGTGTGTGAACTATTCGTTCCTATAATTTAGCGAATATATATAATTTAGAAATGGGTCTATAGTTCTTGACTTCACTTTTGTTGCCATGTTTGTAAATTGGCGATACTAAAGCGGATTTCCAGATATTGGGCACAATACCTTCCTTTAATAAGCGCGTATATAGAATACGCGTATATACAAAATAGTATGTTTATAGTTTATCTTTCTTAAGGCTTCTTTGTGGTTCATTACATAAAAATTTGAATTAGTCAGCAAGGTAAATCTAAAATATTTTAAATTTTTACCTGACAGAGGTTAAACCTCTATTAATTTCTTATAAACTTTGAGACAAACTGATTGCCAGGCTTGCGTAAGCTTTGCATTTCCGATACTAATTAATATTTAAAAAGTGGACTGGTTATTAACAAAAAACTTTTTAACAAAAAATATCTACCGACTTCCATGTCACAAAAAAGTAAAAAATAATTTAAATATATTTTGGTCTAGAACATACTCAGTACTTAGTAAATAGTCCTGAAGTCGGTGCTCGACATATTTCGCTGGACGACGGTAACTACGTCCTATATGAGCACCGACTTCAGAACTATGTACTAAGTACTGAGTATGTTCTAGACCAAAATATATTTAAATTATTTTTTACTTTTTTGTGACATGGAAGTCGGTAGATATTTTTTGTTAAAAAGTTTTTATTTTACACTTTTTAGTGACTATATTTTTAACCGACTTCCAAAAAGGAGGAGGTTATCAATTCGTCTGTATTTTTGTTTTTTTTTTTTTATATTTGTTACCTGATTTCTCCGGACTGGGTGAACCGATTTAGATGATTTTTTTTTTATTTGAAAGGTAGTGCGTGTCATAGGGTCCCATTTTTTTTTAGTATTTTTTTGACTAGGGCATCCATAAGAAAAACGCATAAGTCTTAAATTTGCATTTTCAATGTACGCGATAAATGTATGAATAACTCAATATCCCGCCAACCGATTTTGATGATTCTTTTTTTATTAGAAAGGATGTACTCCAGGGGTAGTCTGATAAGAGTTTGATAAGGTTCTAATCATAGGATCTTCAACTTTTTGGAGCAAAATAATAAAATTAGTGATAGTCGGCCGTACCTTAGCTGGAGAAGTCCAATTGAGTAAAATATAGAATAAAATTACTATGTAGGTATTTACTATGAAAAATTTGACCTTCAACTCTTCAATCCTGATGATGCAGGGGTACTGCTAGCCTGAACTATAAAAGTTGGTCGTTTGATGTTTGCGAATATATAATGAAATTGTTAAGCAAATTCATGGGACAAAAATTTGACCTTCAACTCCTCAACCCTGATGATGCAGGGGTACTTAAAGCCAAAACCATAGGAATAAGCCATTTGGTGCTTACGTATATGTTATAAGATTACTGAGCAAAAACATAAGATGAAAAATTTGACCTTCAACTCCTCAACCCTGATGATGGAGGGGTACTTCAATCCTAAACCATAGAAGTTGGCAATTTGGTGCTTACGGTTATGTAAAGAAAATACTAAGCAAAAATATAAAATCAAAAATTTGACCTTCAACTCCTCAACCCTGATGATGAAGGGGTACTTCAATCCTAAACCATAGGAGTTGGCAATTTGGTGCTTACGGTTATGTAAAAATAATACTAAGCAGAGGCACAAAATTAAAATTTTGACCTTCAACTCCTCGACCCTGATGATGAAGGGGTACTTCAATTCTAAACCATAGGAGTTGGCAATTTGGTGCTTACGGGTATGTAAAAATAATACCAAACAGAGGCACAAAATTAAAATTTTGACCTTCAACTCCTAAACCCTGATGATGCAGGGTACTGCGAGCCTGAGCCATAGAAGTTAGCCACCTGGTACTAACGTATATGTTATAAGATTACTAAGCAACAATATAAGATGAAAAATTTGACCTTCAACTCCTCAACCCTGATGATGGAGGGGTACTTCCAGAGGGGGCGCCCTGTTTGTATGAATTGTAAAAGTGTTTTATGTTTAATTTTTGTGAATATGTAGATGCACAAAGCAAACTTAGAGGCTTTATTTAAATACAAACATAAAAATATAGTCACTAAAAAGTGTAAAATAAAAACTTTTTAACAAAAAATATCTACCGACTTCCATGTCACAAAAAAGTAAAAAATAATTTAAATATATTTTGGTCTAGAACATACTCAGTACTTAGTACATAGTTCTGAAGTCGGTGCTCATATAGGACGTAGTTACCGTCGTCCAGCGAAATATGTCGAGCACCGACTTCAGGACTATGTACTAAGTACTGAGTATGTTCTAGACCAAAATATATTTAAATTATTTTTTACTTTTTTGTGACATGGAAGTCGGTAGATATTTTTTGTTAAAAAGTTTTTATTATGTTTGTATTAAAATAAAGCCTCTAAGTTTGCTTTGTGCATCTACATATTCACAAAAATTAAACATAAAACACTTTTACAATTCATACAAACAGGGCGCCCCCTCTGGAAGTACCCCTCCATCATCAGGGTTGAGGAGTTGAAGGTCAAATTTTTCATCTTATATTGTTGCTTAGTAATCTTATAACATATACGTTAGTACCAGGTGGCTAACTTCTATGGCTCAGGCTTGCAGTACCCTGCATCATCAGGGTTTAGGAGTTGAAGGTCAAAATTTTAATTTTGTGCCTCTGTTTGGTATTATTTTTACATACCCGTAAGCACTAAATTGCCAACTCCTATGGTTTAGAATTGAAGTACCCCTTCATCATCAGGGTCGAGGAGTTGAAGGTCAAAATTTTAATTTTGTGCCTCTGCTTAGTATTATTTTTACATAACCGTAAGCACCAAATTGCCAACTCCTATGGTTTAGGATTGAAGTACCCCTTCATCATCAGGGTTGAGGAGTTGAAGGTCAAATTTTTGATTTTATATTTTTGCTTAGTATTTTCTTTACATAACCGTAAGCACCAAATTGCCAACTTCTATGGTTTAGGATTGAAGTACCCCTCCATCATCAGGGTTGAGGAGTTGAAGGTCAAATTTTTCATCTTATGTTTTTGCTCAGTAATCTTATAACATACGTAAGCACCAAATGGCTTATTCCTATGGTTTTGGCTTTAAGTACCCCTGCATCATCAGGGTTGAGGAGTTGAAGGTCAAATTTTTGTCCCATGAATTTGCTTAACAATTTCATTATATATTCGCAAACATCAAACGACCAACTTTTATAGTTCAGGCTAGCAGTACCCCTGCATCATCAGGATTGAAGAGTTGAAGGTCAAATTTTTCATAGTAAATACCTACATAGTAATTTTATTCTATATTTTACTCAATTGGACTTCTCCAGCTAAGGTTCGGCCGACTATCACTAATTTTATTATTTTGCTCCAAAAAGTTGAAGATCCTATGATTAGAACCTTATCAAACTCTTATCAGACTACCCCTGGAGTACATCCTTTCTAATAAAAAAAGAATCATCAAAATCGGTTGGCGGGATATTGAGTTATTCATACATTTATCGCGTACATTGAAAATGCAAATTTAAGACTTATGCGTTTTTCTTATGGATGCCCTAGTCAAAAAAATACTAAAAAAAAATGGGACCCTATGACACGCACTACCTTTCAAATAAAAAAAAAATCATCTAAATCGGTTCACCCAGTCCGGAGAAATGAGGTAACAAATATAAAAAAAAAAAAAAAAAAAATACAGACGAATTGATAACCTCCTCCTTTTTGGAAGTCGGTTAAAAATAATACTAAAATTAGTATTTATGAAAATATACATTCTTATGATAAAAGAAAAAATAAATATATATATATATATATAATAAAATGTCCAAAAAAAAAACTGGTTTCGAACCTCAAAACTCTCGTTCCTAATCAGACCGCCTTGGCACCACAGCTATCATGATTTTACTAACAGATGTAAAATTCACCTTCAATTCAAGCGAAACGGGTACTTCTGCCGAGAGGCACAACGCGATTGTCTGTTTCAAATATTATTGTCATAATAATTCGATAATTTTATTTTGAAACTATGTTTAAACATTTTATCACCTTTGAATTATTGGATTCGAATAACTATTTTACTATAATAGTAGGAAGCGCCATCTGTTATCAATTCGGAATCCCTGTACTCTAAGAGCGCTTTCACATTAGGTCGCAAGTAGCGTAGCCGCAGCGCGTTAACGGATGCTTTCTTATTATTGAAATATTTTTTCAGTATTTATTATTTTTTATTATTATTTCCATTATAAAAGTACAGCGCGCCACCCTAATCAAAAACAATCCCGCGGATTGAGTCGTAAGAAGAAAGCATTCTCTGCAGTCGCGCGGCTGACGCGCTGCGGCCGGGTTACTTGCGACCGAATGTGAAAGCGCTCTAAGGAGAACGCCGATATGTACATTCAACGTAATTTAACATTACAGCGAATGGATTGCGTTTGCATACCTAATATGTAACTCATCGGGGATTCTTCGTAATTGTATCTTTCGTATTATAAATACATTTTCGTTTTATAAATTCATAAACTAGGGGTAAATTAAAATCAATTTAAATCACACCTATTCATACGAATAGGTATAATAATTTAATAATAGGTAGGATAAGTATATTAATAGGTAGGATAATTGATAGTTAATGATTTCAGAATGGCATCCGGGCGGCCAATATGGCTACTGTCATTTGCATTAGAATGTAGCAAAATCCGCGACCATCCGAATTTTATGGATATATGTTGTCAAATCGAAATCAATGTTTTTTAAGTTTTATTATTTAGATAAGGTTTCGAGTATCTTTCAACCCATCAAGCTTTCAATCCATTTTTTTTTCATAAAAAGTAGCCCATGCTTTTTGTCGGGGTTAACATTATCTGTGTGCCCAATTTCATAAAAATTTGTTCAGTTGTTTAGGCGTGAATAAGTAACAGAAAGACAGATAGACAGTTACTTTCACATTTATAATATTATAGTAGGGATAGTAGGGATTTCTTTATTTGCACCAGGAGAATGTTTCTACAAGTCGATAGTAAAAAATTGTATTCCCAGGGTTCTGTTTCCGAAGGGTAAAAACGGAACTCTATTACTAAGACTTCGCTGACGTCTGTCTGTCACCAGGCCGTATCTGATGAACCGTGTCAACTAGACAGTCGAAACTTTCACAGATGATGTATTTCTGTTGCCGCTATAAAACAAATACTAAAACAGAATAAAATAAATATTTAAGGGGGGCGCCTATACATTTTTTTTTAAGATAATGGTACAGAACCCTTTGTGCGCAAGTCGGACTCGAACTTGGATGTTTTTTTTAAATGGAAGTCTGCCAAAATTACTAAAAAATGCATTACAATTTTCACCCACGGACAGGTAGGGATTTCGGTCTTGATGTTTATGTCCTTGCGTGTGTCTGAGACTCCTACAACTCAAGGTAACTTAGTCATAGCTATCAGTGTGGATAATTTTTCATAAATGAAAAACAAAATTTTAAGTACCACTTACAATTAATTGTCATCTTCCTCGAGTAAACACCGAAACGTGATGTTTAGTTAGCTGTAGCAATAAACGAGATACAATCATATTTTATTGTCTTAGAGTGCTCATAATATTCCGGAGATGAACAACTGCAGTACCAGTACGTTGTTTAGTATACGCTTTTTACATTAGTCGTAGGTAATTTGCATACTGTTAGCCACTATTTTTGATGTAATAAAAGATAGACAAGTGCTATTCTAAATATAAAAAATTAGAGCTACGTTGAAAAATAAGAAAATTTTGTTTGATACCCAAACGGATCGAATATAGAGCTTACCATAAATATAACCCAAACATCTGTACAACCTATATTCACGAATAAAGATATTTGTATTGTATTTTATTTATGCGAAATTGTTCGTTTTGATTCGTCTTCGAAGTTATAATGTACGATGTTTTTTCATTCAATATGAATTATAAATCCTACATTTGCTTGAGTTTTGATGTGCATTTAATCGTAATTCTTATACTCTTGTGATCTGTCTTGTAGTCATTTAACCACGTGAAGGTAAAATGTAGTGATATTGTATGGTAACACATATTCCGGTAGTTGCCGACCAAACAAGTGACACAGCGTGTTTAACATCAACAGCGTTTGGTCCTCACGAGTGTTTACTACGAGCGTGGGAAGCAGTGGTGCAAACACGGAAAGCGACTCGCAAACACTGCCGACGCCGTGTTGCTGCTGTTGCCGGGTTGTTGTTGTTAATGTTGCCGTGTTGTTGCAAACGTTGTCGGTATGTTGTTGTAATGTTGCCGCGCGGATGTGTTTGTCGGACAACATACCGTCACTTATAAATTGGTCTTTAGAGATGTTTACAAGTTTAATTGGTTTTTCTACTTTGGACATTTTCGATTCTCTGGTAACTTATTGGATGAGACAATATAAGATATTGCAACAAGCGTTACGTTGTAAAACATTATTCCTGTATCGCCTCCTTTGTGGTTGCGTTTTATGAGGAACTCTTGCGAAAATCTAGACTGTCATTATTTGCTATCAGAGTTTTTGTAAGTAATATGCTTATTCATGCAAATATTCAATGGTCACAATCTTTGGAAGATAAGATGATATCATCTTTACGAATAAGGTACAATGTTAAATGTGTACCGATGTTTATTGGTGGACGGTGATTGTGACACCACGCCAGAACTATTGTAATTCCTGCTTATTTGTTCGATTAAAATGTACTGGTGTAGTTACATAAGGATATCGAAATTATGATAATTAATTAATTAGTTAATTAATTGTTATTACCATTATTTTAATGTTATTTTATGTTATTTTTCGACTGTATTATTTTATAAATTTGAATTGGACGTGTTAACTAGTGTAATTGAATTATATATGTCGTTCTAATGAACAATAAATAAATAAATAAAATAATGTAAATTTATAAGTGCATATGAAATTGAATGGTTGGCCTGTATTTCCCCTGGAACCCATCATTAAATCCTGAATTGACGCCAATGGAACCAAATCGGAACAATACCCAAAAAAGAAAAAAAGAAAATTGGTCCACTGGCTTCCAGCTGGAAGATATCGGTGAACTTAAAAATATATGATGAAACACGAAACCTCCTCCTTCTTTTTGAAGTAGATTAAGATATGTGATATTTTGATGCGGTCGGTGGGCGCGGCCGGCTATCTAATCTGCGGCGTCTGCGGCGACGCTATCACTATAACCGAGTACCACAGTACGCGCACTGGCTCGATCACATGAGGTTTGACCGTCAAACATTTGACTAATGCTCGCAGGCGTTTAGGTGACTTAGCTAAATTATAGTAGTACACTTGTGAAGGACGATTGCACGATTAGGAAGCAATGAGCGATAATACAATTTTAGCAAAAAAATAGTAGGCAGTGTCGCCATATTTCGAAATTTTTAGTACAGTTTGAAGGTGGTAGAATCAGTGTAGTTCGACCGGGGAAGTACCACCGCCACACCTATTTCTAGCGTGAAGCATTTCTTGCGCGAGATGGAAGGGTGTGGTTGCCGGCACACTTTCACATGAGGCGACCATCATAGTCCTCGGGAGTAGCAACGCCTCTGTGATTGACTTCAGATGGAACCCATGTTCTGTATGAATTTGATTATAGACGTCCATGGGCGGCAGTGACCACTCACCATCCGGTGGACTGCATGCTCGTTTGCTACTTCAGTTAGATATAAAAAAACAGATTGTGTACCGCATGTATTTAACAATGATCCAATGACGACATTCTGTTATAAATGTATTTTATGTATTCTTAATATATTTATAAATATAAATAATATAAATATATATAATTCTATTATATATTTTAAGAGTCAACAAACAACTTTACACCCACGAATTTGAAACGTGTTATTTAAAATATAAATTAACTACGTACCTGAGTATGAGAAAAGGGTAGGGCTCCAGAACTCCGAGGATGCTCACTCTAGCAACTGTTACATATATACACAGGGACACCGATTACGGAATAGACAATAGGCCACATACAAGTTTGCTACCTTTATAAGACTGGTCGGATTGAAAAAACGTACACTACCAATAAGTTGATACCAAGCGTACGAAAACAAGTTACATTAGTTGTTTTAATTTAGAAACAATATAAACCGTTACGACTTTCCTTAACAATAATGGATTATGGCCTTAAAACTATAATTTAATAAATTAGATATTTTTTCAAAATAGCAAAAATAAAAGTTAAAGGAATTGGCGCGTAATGTACATTTACACAGGGTTCTAGTTGGATGCTATTGTAATAGCTACAATCCGGCAATGAGTATTAAAATGTAAATAATACCGGTTTTTTGTACCTCGGTGCTAATGTAATTGCTCTCACGTTGTATCGGAATATGTGGTACGAGTACATTTCAGTGTTGGATACAATTTGTCTAATTGTAAGATTGTTATGTCAAAATCTGTTTCAATCAATTCAATTCGGTTTTTAAGGTTAGCTAATATATACGTCTTCTTGGGACCTTGGGTTATTACTTACCTTTCTTGATTATGTTCAAAGCCAACCTTATATACTTAGGCATTACAGGAGAAGCACTTACTGCCGCTTTTTGTTATTGTAATTAAGGATGTACCGACAGAACCTTTGCCTTATCGCATTAAGATTAAGAAGTAAGTAGATCCCTAGAGGTAATTTTGGGACCACTTACACTGTGGAACTTTTCTCAGCCTCTGAATTGCCAGTGAACTGTATGGCGTGTCGATCTTCTCATCAACACTCTGTTTCTTCCCTTAGATGTCGTAGGAGGCGAATGAAGGTGAAAATCCAGGGGATGGGTAGTATTGTGTTTTTATGTGTAAGGTAGTGCAACCAGTGCATATCTATTTCTAGCGTAATACGCACGGCTCACTTTTGTATGACGCGACCATCATAGTCTTCGAGCAACACATCTCTGATTGAGTTTAGTTAGATATAACCCATGATCTATTTGTAGTTGTTTACATGGTCGGCAGGGACTAGGTACTTATCGTCAGGTGGACTGCATGGTCGTTTGCTACTTAAACCAGATAAAAAAATGTAACATCCTCTATACATAAACGTGTATGCCAGCGGTAATTATTTGGATAATCCAACTTTAGGAGTGGCCTGTGTCCAGCAGCGGACCTTCCAACGCTGAAGGATGGATGAATGATCGTTACGGAGCATATTTCTTCAATAGCATTAACAGCCATGCCTCAGTAATGAAATTGTTTTTTAGATGTTATATTGAAATATCATTAATTAAAAAGAAATTGTCTGATTCTTGTAAATTTATATTTCCGTGTAATCGCACTATAGGTACAGCGCACTATAATCTACCTTTTATCTAGCAATTACCGAACAACAAAATTTTAGACGTTAGGAATATCCTGACACTGCATGATTCGGCAAATATTTGCTGTATCATGCAGCGACGATATTTTGACGAGTCGCTTAATCAACTATCTATAGCTGGGCCATTCCCACAGCTTCGCCCGGTTCAGTCAAGTTTACCACGGTTATGATTATGATATATACGTGTTAATCCAGGCCGTAACTTGTGTGTGTGCTAAATTTTAGCGAAATCCGACCAGTAGTCGTTGCATGAAATAGTAAGAAACACACACATATGTTACTTTTTTATAATATTAAAAAATATAGTATATGTGCTTTGCTTGATATTACTTGCATCTAAAATGTTTATCACAAATGTGTCTACATTAAATAGTTTGGTTTCGTGTTGTATAACGCGAGTGTTTTGTGTTTCAGTGGTGAAGCAGCGTCTGCAGATGCTGCACTCGCCGTACCGCGGCGTGTGGGAGTGCGCGCGGCACGTGTACCGCGCGGAGGGGCTACGCGCCTTCTACCGCTCGTACGGCACGCAGGTCGCCATGAACGTCCCCTTCCAGGTGAGATAGTACTATTGTAGGTTTGTAGTCGTTCATTGCGTTAAGTGATTGGCGTTTTTTAACACCCTTTCACCTCTTGGGGAGATGTAGTGAGACTTGACTCGATCTTTCCCCCACTTGCACCGTTTAACCTAATTTTCTAATAATTTTACAGTTTGTTACAGAAAAAAATATACGCTATTTATATTATAAATTCAATGATGGCGTACTTTCCGATGGTCGGTCGGGGAGGCCTTATTTTGCCTTATTGCGGGCCTTATTTTGCCTGTTCAATGGCTGTAAACTGATTTTAAGTGATTTGTTGTAAGTTTACCTTTAACCTAACAATAAACATTTTTTTTATTGTATATAGTTATCAATCCGTAAGCAACTCTAATAGTGTTAGTAGTGGGTTATGATTGTTATGACGTTCGTTGTGTACTTGTTTCCAGGCGTTGCACTTCGTGACGTACGAGTGGTGCCAGTCGCGGCTGAACCCCGCGCGCACGTACGAGCCGCGCGCGCACGCCGCGTCCGGCGCCGCCGCGGGCGCGCTCGCCGCCGCCGCCACCACGCCGCTCGACGTCTGCAAGACCGTGCTCAACACGCAGGTACACCACACTCTGCAACACCGTGCTCAACACGCAGGTACACCACACTCTGCAACACCGTGCTCAACACTCAGGCACCACATACACGTTTGGCAAAGGGAGATCTCCCGCCAGGCTATGTGATCATGCCTGGGGAGCGGCCGTGCTCCGACAGTTGATGTTCGGAACTTGTATATATGCGGGGTATTGAGAATACTTCGATAGCGTGTTTCAGAATACTAGATAGATAGATAGATAGATAGATAAAACATTTATTTCATAACTTGTGATACAACACAAAATACATATACAAAACATAGAACAAAAGTTGGTACATACAAAAAACAAACACAAAACAACAAAAAAGTAAAAAAAGAAAAAAAAAAAAATTAAAGAGAAAGTATTAAAATTGTTTATCTATAATCTAAATAAAATGTGTTGCAGCAAAAGTACATGAAACAGGCACCGGAGCTCAGTAGAAGCTGAGATTGAACCCAGCACTGATTTTCAGTCCGGACCATTTCCGAACGCAGCTCGAAAGGCACTTGTTGAATCTGACGTACAGACGTCAGTTTCAACAAGTGTCAAACTAAAAACAAAATAAAATATTTTCCGACTTCTACCCATTTTTATTAATCTTTTGTTTTAAGCAAGACAAAATGCAAGGATGGGAACTATTTAAAAAGGAAGTGAAGTGAAATGGGTAAAAAGGATGGCTGTAATGTGCAGTAAAATCAAAGTGATGAAGATCAATTGCCATATGTGTGCGATTATTGCAGGAACAACGCCACTCGTTTATTAGCTAACTCGTTTACTAGTAGCGCCATCTCTTGATGAGTAGCGGGAGGTCGCCACACACGTATTAAAACGCTTTTGTCTGCAAAAAGGGCATTTTTTACGTAATATTTTTGAAACCCGTACGTGACGCGTGTCCCCAGGAGGCGGCGGCGCGCGCGGACGGGCTGGCGCAGGCGGCGGCGCTGGTGCTGCGCGCGTCGGGCCCGCTCGGCTTCTTCAAGGGCGTGCAGGCGCGCGTGCTGTACCAGATGCCCGCCGCCGCCATCTGCTGGCTCACCTACGAGACGCTCAAGCACGCGCTCGTCACGGTAACACGCTAGCTTTGTTGATGTCGAGGTTGTCTCTCGAGACTTTGGTTAGCGAAAAGTTCTTTTGGCGCGTTGACTACTTTTTGGCGAATCATCGAACATCATCATTGTCGCCGAACGCTTTTCGTGAGTCATATGTATACTGTGTATATAAGTATGTGTGTATCTGGTTATACTTCCGTGATTTTTTAAGATTTTCATTATTAAGGCTGATTTTAAATCACATTGAAGTAGTCATCGAGCAAGCAGTCTACCTGATAATGAGTAATTGTTGCCGTTCATTGACATTTGTGAACAACTTCATATAGAACAGGGGTTTTATTTGAAGTCAATCACGGATGTGCTGCTACTTCTATGGATGATGATGGCTGCCTTTTATAAAAGTGGGCTGACAATTACACGCGCAAGAATTGCGTCAGTCTATAAATAAGTGTAATCGTGGTACCCCGGTCGATTTTCACTAGTTCTACCAGTTAATATAACCCTTGGCTGGAGTAACGCGCGTGTCCCCCCGCAGATGGACCGGTCGGGCGAGGAGGCGGGCGGCGGCGCGGCGGCGGGCGGCCCGCTGGCGTGCGCCGCGCTGCGCCTCGCCGCCGCCGACGTGCGCTCCTAGCCGCGCGCGCGCACATGCCCGGATACACGCCAGTGCGGGGACGACGTGCGAGTGTGTATTCCACTGCAGTTTAGATAGCCGTCGAGCATACACGAATACACGAGAATGTTAACATTACCCAATCGCATTAATTCGGAGTGGATTCGTATATTCGAATACACGCGAATCTGTAAATGACTTTCTCGGATGTTTTCGATGTAGGTTCAGATATTCGTCGAGCATACGTCGAGCATACGCGAATGTGTAAATGACTCATTCGTGTATATTCGGCACTAATCGCGACTCAAAAAGAATCATCCGAATGAATTTCGTTTATGGTCCTCGTCATTTCCCGATTAAATGCTCAACGGTCTACCTGAACGTGGCAAGCCGCGCGGCCGCCGCGGTCCCCGCCGACCAGTGATACGACGCCGGCCGCCGTCGGCCTGTATAAATATGTGTAAGGGCCGCCATCTCGCTCCGCGCCGCCGCCCCTGACGACACTATGTATTATATGAACGGCGCGAAGTATGCATAATTCAATATGTAATGTATTCTGTGATTTCGTTAATTATGTGTATGAATGGATGTATAAATTTATTAAAGAACAAATAAAGTATTAAATTTCTGTCTACAGTGACGACAAACTGAGCCAGCTGCGTGTAGGGCGCGGTGAATTGTTAGTCATATGTCTTTTGTTATTTTTTTACATATATTTTATCATTACTGTCTTTTTTTTACTGTGTCGTTTTATTGTATTGTCGCGTCCCGAATGTACTGGCATAAATTTGTCGTAATTTTTGTTATGTGATCATAAAGAAAAGTAACAAAATCATTGTATCATAAATATATTTAGAATTGATGTAGTCTCCCCGCGGAGGGGAGGCGGCGGCGCGGCGGACGGATGTTACCGATGTAATGTTATTGATCGTGTAGAATTTATTTTAAAATACAAAATTGCGTGTAAGAATCAAGATTTGTTCTAAATGCTATTGTACATAGAAGCCGAAGGCGACTCGCTGTTCGCGATCGCGCCGTACGTGCACGACGCGAAATATAATGCAATGTATTTTCAAAATTAATAGTATATCATATAAAAATGTTGTACATATTCCGTTGTTAAGATTACAGGCGCGTCTAAACATATTTATTTTGTGTAAAATTAATAACGTCCTTCGAATGGTTAATGCTATTCCTTCAATAGCGCGTTCAGTCTGAAGAAGTGACTTCGATCCATGTACGCACCAAACCATTAAAGTATTTAATCACGAACTGGCATTAGATGTCAAGATTAAGAACCGACTATAGCCGTGATGGAGCTCCCGAGACAAGTGTCAATACGTACGTATACGTAATATCCTACGTGCGAGGCCCCGCCCCTGGCTCGAAGCGACTCGAGCAGGGCACGGCGTTTCGATCATTCTGTTTGTATTTATAGCGCCAACAACTTATGTAGCGATTTCAAAAATTTAAAAACAAAAAAATGTATATTTAAATGTAAATGTGAGTGTCGAATTATCAAAAAAAGTAACGAGCTGGAAACCAGCGCCAAGTGTACGGCGGCGGCTCGGCCCGCAGCTCCTCTGTATGTATGAGACACACTGTGTAGTTTGGATAAATTGGCGTGTTACGATCAATTAGCATCCCGCACATGGGATGGAAAACAAGATGGCGGTGCTATGTGTGAGGCGAGCGTGTGTGTGTGCGTGAGAGTGTGTGTGCGTGTGTGTAGTGCTGCGTGCGTGTGCGGCGCGTGCGGAGCTCATCGGATGGCAAAAGTTTATTATTGTTTGTGTACATTTTACTATTAATTGTAT
Source organism: Spicauda simplicius (assembly GCA_949699795.1). Lineage (NCBI taxonomy): Eukaryota > Metazoa > Arthropoda > Insecta > Lepidoptera > Hesperiidae > Spicauda > Spicauda simplicius. The sequence continues at coordinate 15,361,763 of OX453079.1, forward strand.
TTGTTATATTTATCAGTTGTATTGTTAGGTGATTTCGAAATCGGTTAAAATTTAGAGTTGTAAGAGTTACGTAATTGTATACAAGAGACGGAGGCCGCTCGCCACCCAGTGCGCGGGCGCTCGCGACACCAGCGAAACGAAAATACAAATAAACAGTTGGACAATATACTGATGTTTCTATCTTACTGCCTACCATCCACCCATCGTTATATCATGTTTAGTACAAGAAACCGAACCGTGCGTCGAGGCTAGTAAAATGATCCTGCCGATATGACAAATACAAGAATACTGTTTTAATTCAACGCCATATTATGAAAAATAAAAAATAATAATTGTTGGACCATATCGAGGTAAGCTGGATATTGCTTAAAATAATACTTAGGTTTTATTTGCTATTTTCAAGTCGCACAACTACATATCTAAGATCAATAACTGTTTAAAGTTGGGAAATGAAACAGATTTTATCAGCACGGTAGTTTAAATTCGGATTTTCTCATTTTATTTCACAGGCTTTAGACATCTAAATAGTAAATCTATAATATCTTTTTATCCTTAACAGCTATGAGGTGCATCACGATATATATGAAGGTAGCAATTTAGTAGCAACTGTTGGTTAAAAAAGACTCCAATCATCTGCGCAGATTGTTCTAACTGGTTTGGTGACCGGCCATCCTGATGTCAGAAAGGCCGGTCACCTTAAATAGCAGTTTTTTTTAAATTAAAGGTAGCAATTATCTAAAGATTAGTAGCAACTAGGTAGCAACTTTTAGTAACTATTTCGTTGTAAAATATGGGTAGTGACCGGCCATTCTGACGGTCACTCGCACACTCTTAGTTAATATCATGGGGGTAGCTTAGTAGCTTGCGGTGATTTAAATACAACATTAGTATTATATAAACAGACATTTTATATATTTATAATAAATTCATATTATAAGCATATTCACTGATTGAGTGGATTTTACCAGTGGAATTCTCGTTCGCTGGTTGGATCAGTAAAATTCCGCTGCTTTTTTTCTAAGATAGGTGATAAAAAAATTTATAGTATTTCATAAATATTTTTTAATTTTATACTATTGTTTTCATTTATTTATTTTTAGTAGGTATACGAATAGTATACGAACATATTATATTTTGATTATTTTCGAGTTATTAGACTTTTTTCTATTCATCGAAGTATGAACAATTTAAAATTTCGAATAACTCAAATCAATTCGATTCTAACGATATTTGCACACCCCTAATATTAAACGTTTAGAAGAAGTACCTACTTAAATTTTCATACTTTTTTGTATGTATAAAGTTCAAAGAGGGTAGTTACTAAGTCGTGTCAAAAACCGCGTCGGAAATGTCCGCGATTGTTTCTAATTGAAAAGCAGCGGGACAGCAGCATGGAGCAGGCAAATTGGCCAACCACCGAGATGGAATCGGCGGAGACTTCGAATTCCAATTTATCGACAAGTGGCGACAAGAGATTAAAGACTGAATGTGAAGACAAACCTCGGGACGACGTGTTATTTAACCAGGTCAGTGCTCCTACAAGCATTATCACGACTTTTTTTTGCATTTATTGCAACTCTTTAAGTAGTTGACCCGGCGAATACCTGGTGACTCAGCGGACCAGAGACAGAATGTCTCTGGTCCGCTGAGGTTTGGCAACAGCCTATCCAAGTCTCTGCCGTCTTCAGTAACCAAGGCACAATTATATTGCAAAGATTATTGATATTAAATAAACAAAATATCAATATAAAGTCCATAATAGCAATAGAGGACCCAAACATTCATTTTCATTCGAGGTTTCATGATTGCTATTATGTATAATTATTTTTTATAGCTATTTCCAGATGGTTTGTTACATTTTTTGTTTGTGGTTACTTAATAATAAAGATAAAATCATAGGTTAATTAATAACCAATCATATTATTGTAATTTGAGATTTTATATAGATTTCTGTTTAGTAACACTAATGAACCAATAATTAATACCAAAGTGTTACTATAAAAATTAAAATAAAAATAATTAATAATGTAAATAAATAAAATAAGTTTTTAAGTCACGCGTCAAAATATAAACAGAGATCTATCGTTGAACCTCATTGAACAGATTATAGAACCCTGTGCTTCGACTTTATGAAGTAAAACTTGATATTTTTGTTTAGTAACTTTAAAGGTGCGATATATTAATTGTTGATCAGTAATGTACAGTGTCTTTACTAAAATGTGTTTCAATTTACAAGTGAAAATCATTTGTTATAACAGGGTAACAGGGTAGGGAACAAGGTATAGAACTTACGTAAAGTTGAGATCAATAAACAATTTATTTTACCTCTTTAAAACGTAGAGTCTTAAGTCTTAGTCGTAAAAGTGTTTCTTTTTTAGTAAAATCTTTTACTCTTTGGGTGCGGAGCCGTAAGAGGTACCTGATAAATCTTCCTTTTTCGTTTTCATGTTTATTAGTTACTTTTAATCTTACACAAGAAAAGTTTCGTCATGCGTTCTAGGAGCGTAAACTAAATAAACGTAAAACTAAAACTAAATAAAGCCTAAACTAAATAGATACATAAAACTTCAACAGTCGATTTCGCGTGACACTTTGTGAAACTTATTCCATGAGATCGGTGTTGCGAAAATGGTTCACTCTTAAAGTTATCAAGAAATCAAACGTCTTGTATAACCGGTGGTGGGACGTGGTCGGGGCGTGAGCGCGGCGCGCGGCCGAGAACCGCGGCGCGCAGGCGCTTCCACACGCGCGGGTCGTCGGCGCGCACGTACGTGTGGCTCGCCAGGTACGCGCGCAGCTCGCCGTCCGCGACCCCCGCAACCGCCCCACTGCGCAAAAGCAGCACGGCGCGCCGCCGCGCGTGCGCTGCGCGGAACTCCACGCGGCCCCACTCCGACTGCAGGAACGCCGCCGACACGACCACGATGGTCCGCCGCGACTCGCGCACCGACTGCTCCACCTGCTCGGGGATCGGCTCGCCGATCGTCCAGTCGCGGTAGTGCACGCACAGCCGCAGCGGCTGCGGCCCGGACTCGAGGCGCGGCACCAGTTCGTCGCGAACGAAGTCATCGTCGTGATGCGAGAAAGAAACGAAGGCGTCGTACTTTGGCACGTGCCCGAGCGAATCCTTCTCCTCCAGGAGACGGCCGAAGTACGGGATTTTTTGGAGAAGGAGGCGAGTTTCGACAGAAAACCGGATGACAAGCGCGGTGATCACGCCCACGACGAGAAACGCCGCAGCCGTGGAGCCCCCGATCAAACCCGCTCTTTGATTCTCGCACTGTGGCATGACGAACGCTAATCTCACGGGAACGCCGTCGTGGCACCGTAGGTTCTCACGGTCCTCGACTTGATTCCAGTGCCGTTGCAGTCTCTCGAGTGAATCGCGGTGCGCACAATCACACGAAATGTTGTTTCCGGCGAGGCGGACGGTGCAATTCGCCTCGAGGAGGGCGAGCGGCGCCTCCGTCAGGGTGTTGTGGGAGAGATCGATCGTCAAGCGGTCGCAGGCGCGAGCTGCGGGCGCTACGGTCAGGCGACGGCTGGACAGGTCGAGGAGGCGGACCTCGGGTGGGAGCGCGTTGAGATTGTTTAAATGAACGCTTTCGTGCAAGCGCAACGCGACGCCGGCGACGTCGTAGTGGGCCAGCGGCGGCAAGTCGCGCGGCACTTCGTCGCAGCGGAGGTCGAGCAGCCCGTCGGCGCGGATGAGGTGGCAGCGGCAGCGCGCGGGGCAGACGGGCGGCGGCAGGGCGCAGCGCAGCGCGGCGGGCCGCACGCCGCTCAGCGCGCTGCCCGCCAGGCCGGCCGGCGCCGCGCACTGCGCCCGCTCTGCTCCAACTCTCTGAGCGAATTCAATTGATTTGTTGACCGCGACAATGAAATCGTACATGTTGCAATCGCAGTTCAATAAGATATTTTCAAGTGAGAAAGAAGCGTTCAAGAATCCAAAATTCGGCTTCATTCGTTCGGCAGGAATTATTCGTGATATATTGTTATGGTTGAGGTTCACCTTAGCCTCGCTAACAAACTGCAAGTCGATATCCTGTAACAAAATAATGCCAGTCTTTACATTTTCGTAAACATGATTTCCCTGAAATCGGCATAAGTTCAGAGATTACAATAATAAAATCTTATATTTTTTCTTTATCTTTAACAATGCGAATGTGTTGACAACCGACGACGGTCACAGAGTTAATGATTGCGAAACCCACGTAATCTCAATCTGCACACCATTTTATAGAACTGGCATTTACCCGAGGCTTCGCTCACTTTGAATGCATTAAATTAAAATCAAAGATCATTACAATCCAATTTAACTGAGTCAATGTAATTTAGTATTTAAAAATTATGCACTAGGTATATACAAAATAATTTATTATAAAAATCATTTAATTTTTTCAAATAAAAAATATTCTATATTTTTTCTAATGCCTGTGAGAATATGTGCACAAAGTTTCATGATAACCGGTTATGTAGTTTCGCCATTACACACAAACTTATATTGACATTTATCGGGGTAGTAAGGATTTAATATACATAGATTATTTTCGTCACTGGTAAAAAATATTTAAGATAATGGAACCGAAAAAACTATATAAATTGAGAAAAATCCTGTCGATTGACACTTTTTGACGTGACAACGTCATATAATTCAATGAAGCCGACTGCACGCACTAAAAACATGTCTCATGCGGCGTTACTTCGCTTTCCATTTAAGGCTTAAAGTGCAAGCGAGAGCGCGGAACGAGCGAAAAAGATGCACAATCGGCCAATACAACATAAATACAATTATGTCAAAAAATTTACATAATGTATTTATGCGAACAAATAAAAGTAAATAAAAGTAACTTGATCAATTCCATTGCGATTTCCATCTACCTCCTTCTCTATATCCATACAAAATATCTATCAAACAAATAAAATTATTTTTTTCTTTTGAAAAAAGCAATCATTCCATCAGTATTTTCTTATGACGTTGTCACGTTCAAGTATCGTCAGTAAACCGACTTTACACACAACAGACTTTTTCGTTTGAAACACCATAGATTGCGTAAAAAAAAATCACTCAGTTTTTTTTATTACCTTTGGATCCACTATGCGGTGATTAGTATTGAAAATGGTTATCTTATTTAGCGTCGACTAATAGTTATTAGCGACAAAATTAAAATTCACAAATATGAGTTGTGCACTTTTGGATTGTTATGGCATTACGTATTATGGACTTTACAATAGAATTCAGTTGCAACGACTACCCAAAAAAGTATGCTCAATGTACTAGAAAAATATATCCGTTTGGTTTTTAACGTCATAAAGCAACCTATTTTGAGGCTAAATTCATCCAGTTGAAATGACTTCCCCTTACTTTGTTAGAATTAAACTTTCACATTTGGGTGAGAATTGAATGATACAACGTTTAGGTCTTTTTTTGGCAAACGTGTAGTTACTGTTGGCCCTAGTGGCCTTTACATCTCCATCGAGTTTTTTATGTCTAGCCTAAAGCTCGAGTTACTGGGTTCCTCGACCTTCCTCCTTCACTACAGGGAGGGACGGTTGCGGACCCGGCTATTGCCGACGTCCAGGCCTTCCGCCTCTGGTCAAATAGGGATTGCGGCTGATCCAAGGGCACGGTAAGGTCTTAAATAACTAATCTAGAAATAAATCATTATTCTTCAAATAGCTAACAAAACTATTTTTCATATGTGACTTACTGTTAATTCAGTGATCGCGTTGTGTGAGAGGTCAAGAGTCTCCAGATGCGTCATGGCGCGCCAGTCGGGCAGCACGCGGCGCACGGCGTTGTGGTCGGCGCGCAGGCGGCGCAGCGAGCGCAGCGCGGACAGCGGACTGAGCGCGCCGAGCTCACTGCGCGCCGGCTCCAGGCTTAGCTTGTTGTGCGACAGCGACAACTCTTGTAAGCTCACTAACCCCTTGAACAAGCCGCTGTAACATTACAAAACAAAAAAACGATTGAAGCTATTAAATCGGAGTTATAAATTATAGTGTTAATGTTAGAAATGCGAAAGTTTGTAAGGGTACTCTTTCACACAAAAATCACCAGTCGGATTTCGCTGACGCAGATATCTTGGATTATTATAAAGGATAATCATTAACTATTGTCTATATGGATAATAAAGGAGACATCGAATCATTTCAGATGTGATACCTACTAATGTTCGTTGCGTACTACTTCATACTACTCGTGTAAAGCTCAGCTACGTCAAAGTTAAAGGACTCCTATGTTGGGTACAGTGGTCAGACACGTCTTAAGATGGAATGGAATACATGAGTATGCATCCAGATCGCATGTGAGAATGTTTCAGGTAATAATGTCAACTTTTCCAACATTAGGAATTCGCTGTAGTAAAAAGTGACTAATATTGGATACGAATAGCATCTAATGTATTGGTATTTGGTGAAAGGAAAAAAAACGTCCACACTCACGGATCCAGCTCCGTAATATGATTGCAAGACAAGTCGAGCGTGATCAGTCCGGTGAGGTTCGAGAATGCGTCGGGGTCGAGCGAGCGGAGCCGGTTGTGGTTGAGGTCGAGGTGGCGCAGCGCGGCGGCGTCCGCGAGCAGCGCAGCGGGCAGCGCGCGCAGCCCGCACGCCGCCAGCGACAGCCGCCGCAGCGCGCGCAGCCCCGCGAACGACTGCTCCTCCAGCTGCAGCTCCACGTTATTCACGTTGCTGATTTTTATCTGAAATATGCAATAATTTAAACGTGAAGCTTGCTTTTCATTGGTTTGGTTATTGCTCTCATTCATTTGAGGTGACATCTGAAAGTATAAACGCATGTTTGATTGATATCTGATAGAATCTTTGTTATTTATAAATTGTTACAGATATCCATGGGCAGCAGTGACCGCTTACCTTGCCGCCGTGGTCTTTATGCTCTTTTGCTACTCTAATCTTGTAAAAAAAATATACTTGTACGGCCAGTGTAATATCACCGAGAAAATACCGCAGCCAGGCGTATTTTTAGTGTGAAGTTTTTTTTGCGATGGACGTCGATGACTTACATCTAGCGCGACCGTCTTGTGACAATGATATACAAGGTACACCCTTGTTCTATTTTATAAAGATGGTTACAAATGTCCATGCATGCAATCATCATTTGTCACTGACAGTGAGAACACGAGCTAGACGCCTAATGTGCCTCAAAGTGCCCGTTCCGGCTTCGGTTAGAAGCCTCTGTAAAACCTGACCCATGTCACATTAAGGGAACTTACCTCTTGTAAATGTTTCAGGTGATTCAGCAGGTTACGGGGCAAGCTGCGTAGTTCGTTCTTTAGCAAGTGCAGTGTCGTTAGTCTTCGCGTTGCGTTCAGCAAGCCGGGGGGGAGGGAAGTCAGGGCGTTCTGGCTCAGAGACAGATACTTCAGCTGGGCCAAGCCTGCGAGATAACAAACTAACAATTTTAAATATTATAATACATTAATTTATTAAAATAATTACTGTTAACTTGTATTTCATAAAAAAAACAACACTTGTCAAAAAACCAAGTCTCGCAACTCAGTTCTTCTACCATAAAAAATGAGATCTATGTAATACCAGTGGTAATACCAAGTCGGTTAATCATTTATTCAGTCCCTACTTAAGGGACGTTCTGCCTTAAGTTGTTACGTAATTATCGAACCTAGTTAGAATGAGAACACAAAGTAGCTCACAAGTACTTAAGTTAGAATGAGAACACAAAGTAGCTCACATATAGTACATTAGATTGTTTATTGCGATTGCCAAGTCATTCTTTTTATTTAAAACGTTAAAAAAAATAATATTGATATGGTAAATAGAACCAATGTTTTCCATTGGTTAAATAATGTCGTAAATCACAAAACAAGTCAGTCGTGAGCATCCTCTACTTATGTTACTGTGAGCCGAACCGTCTTATTGGCGATCCCCCACGGTAGGACCTCGCCAAATGTCGAGGTTTTCGTCAATAAAAGACAGCTAGCATTGTATTACGTATCGATTACAAAAACATGTGAACTATACCTTCGAGCGAGAGTTTATTTAATGTCGTGAGGCCTTTCCAGATGATGAGGTTCTTCAGGTTCGGTAATCCATCGAAGGCTCTAGGAGGAATCGATCCCACACGATCATTCGACAAATCCAGCTTCTCCAGAGTCGGCAGCGCCGGCTGCCACTGCTCCTTGAGTTGGATCGTGCTGCTTTTCGTTATTTTCAACGATTTCAACTTTAACCCGCCCAACGCTTTATACGGAACTCGGTCAACGTCCGGACCTGCACAGATATCAATAAGTTAGTGATAGCAAACTTTTTAACATCACGCGCCACATAGTTATAACAGGTAAAATTACTCATGAAAAAACTAAACTAGTATGTACGTGAAATATGTCGAACAGCCAAATACAATAAATAGGTATTGCTAACACGGTTCGCGGGCCTCAAGAAGACTTTTTAAGAACGTCCGTGCGCCTACCCACTGAGAACCTCTCGTCGAAGTCCACAAACTTAATAGTAGGTACAGGCTGCGAGTTTTGGACCTCTGCATCATTTTTTTTATTGATAAAGTGGTCAAATCTATGGAAATATATAATCCGAAAGGAATACCGGGTCGGTAGATGAGGACGTCCTTCACGGGAGCGGGCATGTCTCGCAGGTGGTCTGGCAGTAGAGGCGTGGGGACGTTCATCAGCTCCAAGTTGAACTCGCTCGGATCCTCGTTGACCAGCGCCGCGACGCAACCCAGCGGCTCGTGCAGCTCGCACTTGACCAGCGTCAACGTCGGGTTGCTTGCATGAGACTTTCTCAATTCTTTCTTTAAGTATTTTTGAAGCTCGCTGCACAGGAATTTTGTTGTGCCATCCTGATCGAATTTATACTGTATAGGTACATCAATTCAATAACTTTATCACATATCGATGTGAACATTCATGTACTTTTGATTGAACGTTTGATTTTGCTCTGATTCAGCTTAAAAATATTGTAATTGTAAAAATCTACAGTAAGCTATTTTCGTCCGTTCCGATTTTTTTGGAACGAAGTTTCAAACAGCAAACTTTGTCAAAATCCTAAACCTTAAGATTTACAACGTGTTTATCAATCAGTAAATCAATTTACATGAATCAGATCAATTTAAATATCTAGGACATTTCCTTATATCAGCAACTTTAAAGATTATTTAGACATTGAAAAGCGAGCTTAGAACACTGGCTAATTGTGTTTGTGCAGATACGCTCACACCCGGGAGACTGAGACGGAACTGCTCATGACTCGGTGTTGCCTTCGCGCGGTATCTTTAGATAGAATATGGTTTCTATCTTAAGGCAACCTTCCATCGAATCTCAGGAAGTACTTCACACTAGAAATAAGTCGCGCGGACCTTCCCGGTCGAACTACTCTGATTCTTCCACCTGGTAAATACCATTTATACGTGCCTGTTAGCCAGACATTGGATAAAATGTAGTGTGTAGATCGGAGAGGATAACGTAAAGTAGAATACGAATATAATAATCATGATTGACTATTTATAAGACATACCTCGCACGTGATAGTGGTCTGGGGCTTGTAGTAGGAGACCCGAACACTGACGAGGCCCGTGCGCAGCCGACATTTGTAACCAAGAGCTTCGCTTTGGCAGCAGCCTCGCGTGGCTACGGGTGGCCTTTATTCATAAGTTAAAGCATATTAATGTTATGTACCCAAAGCAAACCCTACCCACTCGTGTTATGATGAATGTTCTCATATTGTATTACGTCCATGATGGACGTTCCAGGAAAAAAAATATTTGCGGTTCTTTATAGTTGGCCGCCCATTGTATGATAAGATCGACATAAAAATAGAAGACCTATTTTATAGGAACAAAATAATACTAAAAACAACCGGCCTGTAATCTTTCACCTGTATGTGGCATATAGCCATAATGGCCCTCCCACCACGACCATCGCTTCATGTTATTAGTCGTGCAAAATAAATAATGTGGTATGTACTGTGACAAATAAATTGATTAATAAACAAGTTAGTGCTTCACGTTTCGTTTTTTTCGCTTAATTTAAATAACGCGACTCCCAACTGTAACTTTTAATCAAAACACAAAATAAAAATAATTCACTGATGACTGTCACTGATCTTTTAAAACTTTTAAATTAAAACACATATTATGTATTATTTTTATTGAAATTTATCAAGCATGCTGTTAATCGGTGACACTGATTTTCGAGCGAGAGTAGAGAATATCAAATATCGTTTGGGAATTACGTAGGGACTAGGGGCTGCCTATCGATCGCGGGGCGCTGGGCACAGGCCCAGTGTGTCCAGTAGGGAAGAGGGGCCTGTCGCCAATACCCTCAACACATCTGTAAACAATCTTAAATAACAGTAGGTATATGTGAACACTATAAGTTACAGTACCTACCGCTTCTATTTATATTGTCTTACTATCAAAAATTAAAATTTGTTTCGGTGATAAACTAAACTTACCAAACACAGCCAATTTGTAAGTGCCCCCGCAGGCCTATACAAAATAAAGACATTTCATTTCATTTCATTACAGCAGTCGATGAATCACGTAGTACTCTGATTGATTACCGAGCATTTAAGACCAGTGTTATTCGACCGGAGATGTACCACCGCTACCCTTTTTCTGGCGTGTAGCAATTCGTGCGTTTCGATGGAAGGGTGTGATTGTCGGCTCACTTTTGTAAGAAGCCCGAGCTCGACTTCAGATAGAACCCCTGTTATTACTAGGTGTCTAGGTGTAGGGCAGCGATGACCACTTACCATCAGGTGGTCTGTATGCTCGTTTGCGACTTCAATGTTATAAAATAGCACACAATATTATCTATTATATTGCAGTAGTTTGACTCACGCGTCCGGGTCCAGGCAGACGTCGAGCGTCGCGGCGGCGGCGGCCAGCAGCGCCAGCGCCGGCAGCAGCGCACATCTGCTGTCGTGTGCCATTACATCTTTTTATCTATACTCGGGGCAAATTCGATTTGGAGTAAATGTAAACAAACCATAAAAGTTCCTTTTTAGGGTTATCACCAACTTGTACGAATTTGCACACAAATGTATATTCAAATGTATATTCGGCTGCTGCCAAAAATCGACCTTCGGTCGGACAAATGGCCCAGTGTATTATAAAGTTCAAATACATACACATATTCGCCCTGTACACTTTTCACGAGTTGCTTGGCGACAATTTCTAACCCCTTTTATTGAGTGAACTGTTTGAACTCACACAAAACTGAAAATGTGTCATCTACTGCACCACTCACACCACTGCACCACTCGCGCACGTGTCGGCTTCTTCGCGACTGTAGGAAAATTAATTCATATGATTACAATTATAGTTCGTTCGCGTTAAGAATGCAGTAATTCATAGAAGTCTGCTGTCCTAGCCCCGCCCCCTAACCAATCAAATCTGTCGTAATAATAATAATAATAATAACCTTTATTCACATAAGTTACAACACTCATAAGCTTTTATGATGATGATGAGTTTACAGTGATCAGTTGAATGAATACTTTCGAACGCAAAGACTATATTAGCAGAAAATAATAGATTGGCTACAAAGCAAAGGACATAACTTATTTGAAAAAAGAATTATTGAAAAAAGACGTCAAAGTCGCTGCGTAATACGATAAATATTTAATAGACGAAACCACTTGAAACAACGGGGTTGAAATTCTCCGTCTGAAAAATGCACACGAGACCCTATTGAGTTGATTTGGTCTGAAAAAATATATATTGCTGCCGATAACTCCACTTTTAAGATGACTGACGTAAAGAAATAATTTAATGATGCAATACAGTTAGTATACGCTGATCGGTGGAAGAAATGCTGCGACCACGTGATAAACTTATTGTATATTTAAATATTATTAAATACCACTGACTTTGATTAAGCCTAATATAATATTTTATAAATCAATTAATCTTAAGAATCAAACATAATTTGTTTGTATTATGAGCACCACGGTGAATACATCTTTACCCTGCACTTGCACTGATGACTCACTGCATTCTTAACGCGAACGAACTATAGAAATATTATTTATTGCATAATACACACATAACATTACAAGAAATATGTGATGCCCTGGTAGGGCGTCGCAAAGCTAGAGGAAACTATAAAATTTAAATTTAATCCAAATACATTAACAATACACTAACAATAATTGAACAATTGATATTATAATTATGCATCCCTATTTGGTACATTATTTTATTTTAACGTTTCATAATAATGAAATAATACAACATAAAATACGATAATAGACATATCTATATAGTATTTACAAGTCAAAAATTAATTATAAATGTTACTGGATTGTCAAATACATTGAAATGTTGAATTTAATTATATCATGTCAATATTAGTAGTAGAAAGAAAGTAGAAATATTAGGTACATGTAGTTGTATATGTAGTTTCGGATACATTTTTAATAGCTCAAGCATCCGTCGAAAATAAACTTTTTAGCGCCCACGTAAATTCTAACTTAATAGGGAATTCTTGTTTGTAAAAAGATAAGTAGTCAGTAAAAATATTTATACCTTTATTGAAAGCTGTACCATTGTTATAACATCGCCATTAAACAAGAATATTGTGATATTAAACCGATATTTCTTTAATGAGACTTCACAATATTCTTGTTCCTTGCTGTACTGTAATTAAAATTGTTTTAGACGGAAGTTCAAGAAAAGAAGTCGATGTCATCTATAGTGACTTGAGCAAAGCCTTTGATAAAAGCAATCATAACACACTTTTACTCATTTTCAAATATCAATTTCATAAATATAGGTGACAATTCCGATATTTGACTACTGACTACTTTTTTTCTTTTCAGTGCATTGAAATAAAACTTGTTTAAAAAAAATAATAACATTTATCTCTTTAACAGGTGTTTTAAAATAACTCATATTTTGATACCAAATAATTGAATTTGAGAGCTACCTTGGATAACGACAAGTTTAGTTTTAAGTTGAATTACGGTCGAATTTCGACCGACACTTAGGGTGACTAGTAATTATAAAAACTACATCAGTGCCGTCTCCTTTTCTGCCGTTCAAGGGCGCCATATTTAAAATTAATATATCGTGTCACTATGATAGCCGAGACGATTCCATAATATGTCATATGTTAAGATTCGTCAAGGCATTTGCGTTTTAGAGCAAACAAATCAACATACATACATACATGCAAAAATACTCTATATACACAGTGTAGGTATACGCTCGAAAAATTCTGGCACAATCATGTAAATTTAAAAAATATGACTGATAAAGCGATTTCGGAGAAGTAATATCAGTGGGTATGGGCAGACTGCGGCGAGTCATGTATGTGTAGTTTAACTAGCGGTACCACGCGGTTTTACTTGCGTTTAAAAAATATATAACGTAACTTTACATTATTATTACTTTTAATACAGTTGTGATTAAGTATAGTTGATTCTTGGTTTGATGCTAGGTACTTCAAACACAGATTTTTTTTGTTATAATTCATTCGCAGACCTTTTATATCAAAGATGTTTTTTTTTTTTTTTCGTTACGCGCCATCTTTTTCTGTTACGCGCCATCTTTTTCTTATCCCTACCACGCGTGATATTAGATAGATTATTATAGATTAGATTATCAGATAAAGTTTAATAAAAGCCTTTTATTAAACTTTATCTAATTTAACTTTATTTAACCAATTTCTGTAAAGTTGCATATAGTAAATTATTTTTTGAAAAATAACGTCATAAAGAAGTTTCACTTCCTACACGCACACATTTTTTTATTATTATTTTTATTCTTCAGTAAAATCGTTTTGTATAAGAATTTATTTTGTTTCATGTGTAATCATATCATATTTATTAATTAGCCACTAACAATTTCCTGGTAAACATATTTTATGTTTCCTGCACTTTTTCCTTCTAACATGGCAAACGACTAAAACTATACAGTAATTAATTTTATAATCGTATAATATGTGATACTTGACGCTTCACGCCAGTGCGGCGGTGTTACATCCCCGGTCGAACGACACTGGTTCTAACACTTGCACATGCAAACATATTACGTATACAATGGGTGGCCAAATTATCAGGGACAGTTCACATTTGTACTTTTTTCTAGAGATGCACTGAATATTCGTTTGTTATTCGGTATTCGGCGAATTCTGCATCTTTTTCACAGTTTGTATTCGGATGAATAATTTGGTTTTGGTGCCGAAAATATTCGGTTGCATTTTTACTATTTTCTTGGTTATATGTCACGATATAGAACACAGAGAAAACATTTTACGTAAGATTAATGTCATAAATCAAAGAAATCCTTTGAAGAATTTGTTGGTCGGTCGGTCGGTAACATGTCATTACATATGTGTAACGAGTCGTTACATATACGTGTTGTAACACACGTCCGTTCATATGTGTTACGTGTCATTACATATGTGTAACACGCGTCGAAGCATACGTGTAGCCCATCGGTACATATGTGTAACATAGGGTACATATGTGTAACACGCGTCGGTACATACGACTAACCCATCGGTACCTATGTGTAACAAACGTCGATACATATGTGTAACACGCGTCGGTACATACGAGTAACCCATCGGTATCTATGTGTAACACGTCGATACATATGTGTAACACGACATTACATATGTGTAACACGCGTCGGTACATACGAGTAACCCATCGGTACCTATGTGTAACACGTCGGTACATATGTGTAACACGACATTACATATATGTAACACGTCGGTACATATCGTCGTCGGTCGGTCGGTTTTTTTTTTTAATTAATCTTTCCTTTAAAGTAATGGACCCTCGCCAAGAGATACGGGCGATCCAAACTTTGTGTAGTTTCTTTTTATTACTTTTGTAATTATGTGTGTTTCATTACCTTTTTTTTTAATTGTGTGTTAATTCAATTCATATGCAATATAATTAAATATATACAATAAAATATATACTATTCTAAGTTACGTCCTTGTTAAATTCTTTTAATGTTGATATGATACGCTTTACATGTTTTACATAACTCTCTATACATTATTTATTAATTATTAATAAATAATGTATAGATTTATTTTCTATTAATTGTTCAAGATTGAAGGGATCGATATTTACAAAGTTACAGTTAGACGGTTGAATGATATCTAGGGCATTCTTCTAGAAGATGTTTTATAGTTTGTGAAGTCAGTGACTCACAAGGGCATTTATCACTTGTTTTTATTTTGAATCTATATAAGTAAGTTAAATTGTATCCATGGCCGGTTAAAATTTGGGTTAGTTCAAATGTGGGTTCTGTAACTGTAAATAACTTATGTATAATACCGAGGGTAGAGCAGAGTTGTCTGATGTGTGCTCCCGTAGATGCAGAGGTGTATATTTCGTTAGAGAGAGTAATATTTTGTGTTTTTATTTTATACTTTACTAGACTTAGCGGTTTGGTTAGCGGAATTCAAAAGGTTTGTGGACTGTGGCAGCTGCCTTTGCTGCAATATCCGCTACTTCATTTCCCTCGATGCCCACATGTGATCTAACCCAGATAAATATTATTCTGGTATTATTTTTTGTCATTTCTGGCTCAAAATGGAGCGCGTGAGCCTCGAGTTTGGATTAAAGATCAACCGTAGTAAAACCAAGATGATGGTCGTAGATCGGGCTAATAATAACTCGCCAGAAATTATTGAAATTGCGAATTGTAATGTCACGCAATCATATATATACCTTGGTGCTTTAATCTCAAACAGTGGCGGTTGCGTAGATGAAGTAAAGCGACGTATGGCAATGACTAGATCAGCAATGGAGAAGCTAAGGAAAATATGGCGGAAAAGAAGTATTACCAAAGCCACTAAGACCCGGCTCGTTCGCACACTTGTATTTCCCATATTTTATATGCTGCGGAGACATGGACCTTACGGGAAGTCGAACGTAAGAAAATAGATGCCCTAGAAATGTGGTACTGGAGAAGAATGCTTGGAGTCTCGTGGACAGAGTTTCGCACAAACGGCTCTATACTCCAAGAGCTTGGCATTAAACAACGTCTGTCGAATCTAGTGCAAAGTCGAATCCTTAAGTTCTTCGGCCACGTCTCCCGGCGAAACGATGACGCCATCGAACGTTTGGTCGTGCAAGGAAGCATAGAGGGAACTAGAGCACGTGGCAGGTCACCCACGCGATGGACCGACCAAATCAAATCTGGTGTGGGCGGCCCATTGAATGAGTGTACCAGGTTGTCTGCTAACCGTGAAAAATGGCGAGACATCGTGAGGCATGCTACATCAGTCAACAAAAAAAAAGGACTACTTGATGACCACGACCGCTCTGTCAAGAACGTAACGACTAAGAAGAAGAAGATGGTTTTAATGTATTTGTGAATATTTGCGACTGCTGGGTTGGTGCTGTCTCTGTTGCTTAACTCGTTGGTTGGTTGGTTGGTTTTTTTTTTTTTTTTTTTTTATTCTTAATCCGTTTTCTAAGCTTTGAGTCCTCGCTAAAATATACGGGCGGCTCATCGCTTTTTTGTTTTCCATATTTGTATTATGAGATGTTTCCATGTTTTTTTTTTTTTTTTTTAATACTTATAGGGATATATATATATATATAGACATATTTATACATATACATTTTATATTCATTTTATACCTAAATTCTTACTCCGCGTCTTTATTGAACTCTTTGAGTGTCTGCACGATGGCCTTCGCATGGTTCTCAAAGGTTTTTACACAATTATCATTTGATACAAGCTCTGAGATGTCATACGGATTTTCAATGTTCTCCATATTGCACGTGGAAATGTGCGTGTAACGGGAGCTATGGTATTTTGGGCAATTTTCGAGCAGATGCTGAACTGTCTGTGTTGATGTGTCATCGCATGGGCAAAGGTCCGAGTTTTTTATTTTGAATCTGCACAGGTATGAAAGGTGGTACCCATGCCCAGTTAAAATTTGCGTAACTTCGAATGAGGGACTTATTATATCAAACAGTTTGTGGATTGATTCTAAATTTTTACAGATATTCCTGGTGTGTTCACCTTGAGGGCCGGAGTCGAAGATTTGAGATGATTTAATTTTATTGCTGTCTTTTAATTTTAGTTTTAAGTAGCTAATAGGAAACTCGGTGTATTCATAAGGTTTGGGTGATAACGCTGCTGCTTTGGCTGCTGCGTCCGCTTCCTCGTTGCCTTGCAAGCCAGCGTGTGCTTTGACCCAAATGAATACTATTTTTCCGTTATTTCCGTTTATATGCTGTATATTGCTGTGAATATTTGCTACCACTTTATTGTTACTGTCCTTGTTTCTTATTTCGTAAAGGCTGGAGAGAGAATCTGACAAGATGGCGAGGCTGTTAACATTGTTCTGGATGGCCCATGAGCAGGCGTTTTGAATGGCAAGCAGTTCCGCCTGGAAGACGGAACAGCTGCTGTGGAGCTTATATTTTTTAGACGTCTTGGTGCCATCGGATTTGTAGGCGACGAAGGCTGCGCCAACTTTGCTTTCACCATGTTTGCTCCCATCGGTATATATCATGGTGTAGTCTGAGGAACACAACTTATTGATTTCGGTTTGGTTAATCGCATACTCGAATTGGACAAATTTTCTCTCCGCGGGGTGTAGAAGTTCACTATTACGTGCGAGTTTTTCCAAGGTGATGTCGTCGGGAAGCAAAGGTGTTGTGCCGACGATTTTGGCCATTTCCAGCGCTGCTACTTCTTCGACTTTCAGATGAAGTGGTGTTAATCTAGCTAATGCGATTGCGGCAATAGCAGACACTGTCCTGAAAGCTTTAATGATTTGTAACGCGAAACCCCTTTGTAGTGATCTTAGCTGGTGTTTCACTACCTCGTATCTAGTCGCGGAGCCCCACACACCGGCCGCGTAAGTGATTATGGGCTCTATAACCTGTTTATAGATTATTCGCACATTTTCAGGTTGCGCGCCCCAAGTCGGTCTAACATATTTGGCTAATTTTTTATAAATTTTGGATGCTTTATTTACTAAATATTTAACGTGGTTAATGAATTTCAAGTGTCTATCTAATATGACTCCTAGGATTTTTATTTCATTTGTGAATTCAATTTCTGTGCCATTTAACTTAATTTTGATAGCTTTTGCCTTTGATGTGAAGGCAATTATTTGAGTTTTGCTGGGGCCAAAACTGAGCTTCACTTCGGATCCCCAATTAACTATCAGTTCTAGAGCTTTGTTTGCTATGAACTGTAGATCAGCTGGTTTTTTACTTTCCACAATGAGTAGGACATCATCAGCAAAGGCCTGCATGTGACATCCCTCTGGGAGTTGGACTTCGAAAAGATCGTCGAGGATAAGATTCCAAAATAGGGGGCCACACACAGACCCTTGGATGCACCCTCTGCTCATACTCTTGCAAACGGTGGTGTCAGCGTAATTTAAGATTACCTTTCGGTCTTGTACGTAGTTCAAAATGATTTTATATAGGTTTTTGGGACATTTAATGTATTTTAGCCGGTTGAATAATGCCGGCCACCAGGCGTTATCAAACGCGGCCTTGATATCTAGTGATATTGCGATAACTTGATTTTTACTGTTTTTGGCTTCATGAATTTTGTTTATTGCTTTGCTGAGGGCATCTACAGTCGATGTCTGCTCCTTAAAGCCGAACTGAAGGGGATTTGAGAAGTTTAATCTGTCAATGTGGTAAGTTAATCGTTTAGTTATAAGTTTTTCTAGAAGTTTGCCGAGGATATTTATTAGGCCAATTGGTCGGTAGGAGGCTGTGTCGGAATAATCTGTTTTATTCGGTTTAGGCAGAATGATTACATGCGCTATTTTCCACTCGGTTGGAAAGTACGACAATTGCAAGCATTTGTTCATTATTTTCGTGATTATGGCAATATAGTCCGTGGCGAAGGACAGACAAATGTCCGCAGTCAGGTGGTCGACGCCGGGTGCTTTTTTCGCGCTCATTGACTGAAGGCTACCCAGGACTTCATCATCGGTAAAAAGTTTATCGTCCAATGTATCAGGAGCTATAGCCATTTGAGATCTCAGATGTTTTTGTTTGTCAGTTTGGTCTTGAACGTCATCCGGGTAGAACTTGTTCAGGAGAGACATGGCGGTTTCTATGGACGATGTTGTATGCGTTGATCCATTGCCGGCCCCTACTGTCATGCAAGGTTTCGGTTGGGGGGCGTCTTTCAGTA